>CM037777.1:4753885-4803885 GCA_021229015.1 Solen grandis
TGGGCCGAACCATAAAACAACTGTTTGGGATTATGAAAATGACCAAGCCATTAGTACGGCTGGTTGACTTTTAACACTGTTTGCATAAAATATTACACAATACACGTCGGACTGTTTGAAGTGCGACACCAACGTGTGTACCTAGCGCAGTCTTGCACGTCTACAGTGGTACGAGATGACGATGGTCACCAGCAGCAACATTCCAAAACCTGAACAGACCAAAATAAGCGTGACTGGAAACCCATCCCCTGTAACAAAACTCTGGCAGCTTTAGTAAATATAATTATAACAATCCTCTGTAACAAAACTCTGGCAGCTTTAGTAAATATAATTATAACAAAAACAGTTATCAAGGTAAATAAAACGTGACACTAACATATGCAAGTCAACTCTTATCTTGAAGGCTTTCTCACATGAAAATTCCGAAAGACATTGCATG
This sequence comes from Solen grandis, assembly GCA_021229015.1. Lineage (NCBI taxonomy): Eukaryota > Metazoa > Mollusca > Bivalvia > Adapedonta > Solenidae > Solen > Solen grandis. The sequence goes on from CM037777.1 coordinate 4,754,325, forward strand.
TACTCAAACAGCGGTGAGGGACTAATTGATACATTTTACTATAAAAATACTCATAAATAAAAAATTGAAAGGCTTAAAAGGTTATTTGCATCCGCCCTATATTTTTTTCCATACCGACCCTATTTTTTTTTTCTGGCACTCGGATTCCGAAGGTAGTGACACGTTGTTTTTCGTTACATCCGCTTAAAATAATAAGGGAAACAAAGTAAAATATATTTAAATTTTGCCGACCAGTCTATCCTATTTTCTTTAAGATGTTAGTAGAAACAATTATTTTGTTGTTGACCTAAAAGAAATTTCATTAGCTTACTGATTAAGGAAACCTTTAAACTTCACTGAGTGTGTTGACGTTCCTCGCTATATCATGTTTTTGCAGAACACAACTGGGCGGGACAACACGTAGGGTTTTTATATGAACCATCTCCAGTTTGAGACGAGGGGTATGACATATCTCTATATCTTCTCTATAATTCCTTACCAACAGGCAATATAGATTTGTTTCTGGTGGCCGGATAAATAGATATGAAATAGATAATAGGCTACTTTCAAATTATACAATATTACATGATGAATAGCCAACTTCTGCTCAGTGAATTGGCAGCGTATCAACCACTTCCACACTGAGTTTACACGTGACCATTGAATATACTTCTTGGCAAACTTTATATTGCTTAATTACACTTAATTATTTACCGTCTTACAACTTGTACTGATCATTCTCTATGGTTCCTTGGTTGAATCAGTACTTTGCGCGTGATTGTAAACAACCCACCACATTCGGATCCGCAGTCGGGTATGTTTACATGTGATTTAGCTGAAATTGAACTATTTTTAACTTACTGTGGAATAGCTAAAGCACTGGGTTAGAGCGTGGATGAATGGCGATTCGTATTAAAAAAATACATACCGTCGTTCCGTTCTTCTGAAACACCACAGTGCTCCTGTCTACACCATTCTGAACACTCCTTGTACGGGCTACAAACGGAACAATCTGACGTCATGTTGCACGAGGTACACGTCATGTTACACGACTCACAGTGGCCACTTCCGCTTTGCAGATAGCCAGCCTCGCATCCCTTCAAACAAGTTCCGTTCGACAAGTGACATGTTCCACCTCGGCAGAATGCAGAACATTTCTGGGAGCAAGTTACGTCCCATCTTCCTTCTGGACAGGCCGAGCACTGTGTAGCTGACAGACACTCTGAACATATATCCGGGCATTTCGTGCACTCCCCAGAGCTGCTGTTGTTGAAGAACCCTGATCTGCAACCGAACTTGCATGCGCCTATGTCCCTTTCGCACATGTTCTTCGCACAGTTATGGCTGCACGTTTCATTACATTTCGGACCCCAGTAACCATGTAAACAAATTAAGCACTGGTCGGGTAAACCACAACTCCTACAATTTCCAGAACATTTATGACACGTGAATCCGAAGGTGGAGTAACCATCCTTACACACCCTGCATCTGTACGCAGACGTGCAATCAACACAGTTGTCCCTACATTGAAGACACACTATCTCGCCATCTGTAGTGTTCGCGGCGTAAAACCCTACTCCACATTCTGTGTGAACAAATAATAATTTTTAAACATACACGATATACGGCAGATATTTAGAGCATGATTATTTAAGTTTCTATTTCTGTAAGTTACAAGTAATTCGCATGGTGTACGGAAAATCTTGAGAAACAAAAGGACTCATTTCACTTTAGTTGGGTCTACTTTGTATCGAACCGGGCGGTAGAGGTAAATAGCATGTTCTTCAACCAAAGTAATATTCAGAAATTCATATAAGTACTATAGCTTTAAATCATTATAGTTCAATTATCGTTTGTGGTGAACCATAATTATAACACACACACATACTCACAAATAATTAACTCATCGATTGATGTATAATTTCGCAGAGACGTGGGTGTAAATAACCTGTCAGTGCTATTGAGGGTAGCAGATACAAAATTTAGGTAGCACTTCACTAATATATCAGCCTAAATAAGTAAGATTGTCTTATACGGTAAAGCTTTGTTTCTGGTAAAATATAACTAGCTAAAGCCATTTTAAAAGGTTATGAATCGCTCATTTCTACTCATTATATTTACTGACTTTCTTTGTACGTAGAGGCATATAAAATGTATCATCTAGTTCGCCCCGGGTTCGATACTACGAACCACTTTTATTCAATTTCATATTTATGATAACGTATTAACTAGCATATTGTTATTGCGCATGCGCTCGAGTCAGAGAGGGAGCAGGCTTGATAGGCCGTACAGGAACTGTTATAAATATAGTGTTTCAAACGATCCGTAAGGAAACTAACGAGGAAATAAAACTAAATGCGATTCCTATCATTTAAGTTAATACTAGAAAAAGACCCGCGGGAATTTTTTACTGTTGAGATTCATCTGAATAGATATGAGTTATATCATGTCCCAGTGTCCAACCATATGATAGGGACCATGGTTTTCACATAAAAAACGACTTTGGTGGTGCTTGGCTTTGAAGCCGAGGGTTGTGGGTTGAATGACTTACAATATCTTTCTGATGGTAATTCGTATTCCACCGCTTTACTTAGTTAACTACAGAGATGCGTGTTAAAGTTTCAGTACTGTCAGAATCCCTGGAAAGAGTTGTTACTAGTAGGTAAACTGGCCATCTGTTATCCTGTGATGGCATAAAATGGCGTTAAATGATTCAAATAAAATCAAATAAACCGTTAACACACAAAATAAAGAACATAAAATTAAAAAAAGGAATCATTGCAGATCACAAATCTAAGACAATTGATATGGTGCTAGCAAAATGCACAGGTTAAACTTGGATCCGTTGCCCGTTACATGTATTGGTGTGGCATTTAATGGGGTATAAATGAGGACAAGAGCTCAACTTGATACTGCACACAATCATGAAGTTGTCTTAGCAAAAGGTAATATATCATGCATTTCACGTGTACCTTATGCTGTAAGAATACGTGAACATCGTGGTTTTTACGCACGCCAAATAATAGCTCCTTCCTTTCGAGCGTTAGTATAAACCACACAACATAAATCCGAAAGATAAATGGGTTAACTCTATAATATAAATGATAGGAGTCATGTAGTTAAGATGGGGGCACAAAACCAATTTACGTCAACTCAAAATATTGTTTTAATCTTACGTCAAAAACTTCATCAGAAGCACTACATATGCTTGGCATATTTATATATTATGCAGAGTTATCAAGAACGAACATGTGAACTTAGTGATTGAGGTGAGCTATTATAGTACAATCTAAAAGTGTTTACCATGTCATGAACTTAGTGATTGAGGTGAGCTATTATAGTACTATCTAAAAGTGTTTACCAGTCATGAACTTAGTGATTGGGGTGAGTTTATAGTACTATTAAAGTGTTACCTGTATGAACTTGTGATAGGTGAGCTATTTAGTACTTCTAAGTGTTTACTGTCATGATAGTGATTGGTGAGTATTTGTACAATCTAAAGGTTACAGTCATGACTAGTGTGGGGGCTATTATAGTACATCAAAAGTGTTACATTCATGACTTAGTGATCGAGGTGAGATTGAAGTACAATCTAAAGGTTACATGTCATGAATTAGTGATTAGTGAGCTTTATAGTTATTAAAGTGTTTACCATGTCATAACTTAGTGATCGGTGGCTTTTAGGTACATCTAAAAGTTACCATGCATGACTAGTGAGGTGAGCTATTAATACTATCTAAAAGTGTTCCGCATGAAACTTCAGTGATATACTGATATTATTTATACATTACTAACAAAAAGTCTGTCAGAATGGACGATTGAAAATCATAAATGATTGCATCAGCAGTCAACAGTGGACGTTTTAGTGGATTAGATATTAAATGTAGGGTTGTGTGGGGGGGGGGGGGGGGCGGACAGAAATAGAGATGATCAAAAAAGATATCAAGTTTATGTACTACCTATTTTAGGAACACAACACAACATCACACCGCGCGCGCAAACAAAAATAATCTACAAAAGAAATTATTAAATAATTAAAAGAATATATCCAGCGAATACCATGACCCAGTATTTAGGATGATTCGTGTTAACCTCACGAACCAAATATGTATTCAATGTTTGTCATTATTAATTAAGATAAAGGAAAGTGTCTCATAAAAGAAAGCACGTGTGACAAAAGTGAAGTTTTGTTTAAACTAAATGAATAACAAAAAAGTGTCCTCATGTTTTCTAGGATGATCTTGTGACTTGAATACTTAACTGCTTAATAACCTGACAGAGATCTTAAGAAGTAAGAAAACAGTGTTATAAGTAAGTAAGTAAGTAAGTAAGAGTAAGTAAGTAATAAGTAAGTATTTCATTATTGTGACATGTGCATGCAATACAATCAAATAATACAAAACACATTTTACAAATTTTAAATATAACACCCGGCCCAGTGAACATATATGTCACCATAGAAAACGGAAAACTAAAATTAATAAGTACATAATTATAAAGTCAACTATTTAAGTATGAAATGACATGTTGAATGATTATAAACCTGTTGCAAGATCAATTATACATTAATGATCTGCGCAATAAATACGATTTGACGATAAGTTATTTCGTGTTAAATCAGACACTTATTAACAGAGATTTGCAGATTATTATTTGCCCATTTTGATTTTCTGAAGTCGCGCGCAGGCTAACGAGCAACGAGACTTCATCGAGACCCTGATGAGTTTGGAAATAATGCAAAAAAAAACAACAAAAAAACAAAAAAAAAAACGTCACTGACGTTGATCGGCGACACGGCGAGACGCATGTAAGGGAATCCATTCTACCTTTGCTATTGACTTTTTTGTTACTAAAACCAGCCCCCACCCCAAAGGACAAAAATCACGTGTTGATCCTGCATGCGCACGGGGCTATCAATTCATTTATCTCAAAGTTTTCTTATGCTACGCGTAGTCATATTGGACCAGTTATTTACCTGTCGCTCTTCCTTTCTCCGTCTGACTCTCTCTTAATAATAATTTAACTTAAAAATGTACTCTAATCATGCATCCGTCCTCTTCTTTCCCTCATATAAGCCCACTTTAGCTAAATTCAGTAGATCTACTAAAAGTATTTAGAAAGTAAATGTTGTTTTGTAAGATCCCCAAGCCCCTTCGAAATGTCCGAGACCCGTGTGACAGGTGGGTGCGCTCTCGATAACTCTCGAGGCGCGTTATTTCGGAAAGCTGCCAATCTCTGTTTATATGTCTCTGGTTAAATACTTAATTATTTATTCCGTCTTATTGTCTTAGTGTCAAAAACAACGATGATCATCTACATCATAAGGTGCACGTGAAGAGCATGGTATATGGTCCTAAGACAATTTCATAGCAATCTCATTAAAATCATATCCTAAACTGCACCCTTCTACTATCCGCGATTAGGATCTAGGGTCACGTCAGATTGACCTTTTAAGTAATGTATATGCATAAACAAGTGCTCGATTTTAAACCAATTAAATAGCCCGTTTCTAACTGACTTCGGTTAAACATTTCTCACAGGGTGAGAAAAATGTGCAGCTTGACCGGGACTTGAACCTGGGCCTTTTGCTTACAGGGCGAATGTTCTACCGAATGAGCTACCCGGTCGCTTAGACATCTTTCTACGCTAGAGATTGTTAGAATGATGCGGTTACTTCCCACTGATATACCGAATAATTTTGTAAGCTACCGGTTGCATACGGCATATATAAGTGAAATAATGACTGTTTAATACAAGAAGTATAAGTATAATCATATATTTCTGTCCCGGATGCCAAATGGTTAGAGCGTCCGCCCTGGAATCGAGAGGTCTTGGGTTCGATCCCCGGCCGCGACATACTAAAGTCGTACAAAATATAACTGGTATATATCCGTTGCTTGACGCTCAGCATATAACGACTGGTTTGTCCGATATCAGAATAATGTGACAGGGTGTCTACGGTGTGATGCTGCAGTGTGACAGCACTTCATCTGTCTCCAGCAGACATGGTCTGCAAATGACTGAAGTACTGTTGGTGTGCTTTGAGACAAAAAATCTACCGGTCATTTAAGCACCTTTATTTAAGCAGAAATCTAGTTTCATAATTATGTTTATATTCCACTCCCATATGTTTTCTTTTTAATATCATAATACATTATCCTCGTAAATCAAATTAATTGCGGTAGATATATGATCGATATGAATGGAAAATGAATGTAAATAAATCGATCGTATCAATGAAAACTCAATGATAAAAGGAATAAGCAGTCATTAATAAATTGTCCAGCTTTGACATAAAAATCAAATGCAAACTATTATGGTTGACGTACTTTATTTTTATTTTATAAAGTGTGATTTTCATTGTTTATATTAATTATAAATATACTGAGTGTTTCTTCAACTTATTGCTAAAAGAATATGAATCGTATGTATGTAACCTGCTTCTTTTGTCACGAGCAAATACGTTATTTTGGACCGTTTCATATTATGCCTATGTTAATACTCTTTTTTTTTTTTTTTTTTTTTTTTGCTGTTTGAACAACTACGTATTTCACAACCATTTCATGGCCCTGACTTAAGAATCGGCATTTGTTTTATTTCGTTATTTCGCTGGTCTCCTTTGTTACATAAATTTGCGACCCAAATGCAACTATAAATGACACCAATTATGTTGTTAAACGAATAGATACAGGCGCATTCTTGAATATATTTGCGAACAAAAAGGTGTCGATATTCAGAAACATAATTTCCGCATTAAGATTGCATTATGGCAGTGACATGACATTGAGTGTGTGTGTCAAAGCATTAATGAATGCAACCCTCATTTGAATTATCATGACGAGATGAAAACTTACCCCCCGCAACGATTGAGAAGAAGAAAAAACATCCAAATAAGTATGTAAATCCTAAAACTAACATAGTGTCTAATTGCAAGACAAGTTCTTTCTTATTCCTAGTTATCACTGTGTTACAGTTGTTTCAAGATATGTATATATATATATATATATATGTCTAATATCTTATCAAACATATATTCATATTAGTGAAACTGTATAAAACTATCTGCATAATTGAGATTACAAGCAATGTGCGCAACGGAAACACTTAGGAAGACAAAGGTTTTTTATACATTGTTACAGATAACCACAATAAACTAAATTTCTTCCTCTTTACGATATCCCCATGAACAATACTTTATTTCCTCCTTTACCAAGGATAAATAGAATCTGTCACTCATTGAGCCGACAACATAGATTTTAATGCAGTGCTCGTGATATACCCGGTATTTTTATTTAAAACATTAGTATGATATAGGAATATGATTGTAAACGACGATTGATGATTAATGTTTATTAAACACATGTACATGTATATTATTTTATATAGCATACTGGATAGGATAAAAGGTAATTATTTATTACATGTGACAGTTAAATACTGCCCTAAGATATTCCATATAAGCATGGTCCTTTATGCTTAAGAAAAAAACAAAAAAAAAAAAACAACAACAAAAAAACATCAGTGCAGATGCAGGCATCAATTGACTAGGAGTTAAAGGCTCTTTTCCTCAAAGTTTTTAGAGGCTTGCATGTATTATAAAACTCCAATGACCACTTGATGGACCGCTTTTGAATGATGGATTTCCTTAAGTAACTTCAAATTAGTGAGAACATTGAATCGACTCAACCAAAGTAACCAGTGACTTTCATATTCGATATTTATACCGGGGAACATGTCATCATTAGCTCCGTACTTTCATATTCGATATTTGTACCGGGGAACATGTCATCATTAGCTTCGATATTTGTACGGGGAACTGTCATCATTAGCTCCGTACTTTCATACTCGATATTTGTACCGGGGAACATGTCATCATTACCTCCGTACTTTCATATTCGATATTTGTACCGGGGAACATGTCATCATTAGCTCCGTACTTTCATATTCGATATTTGTACCGGGGAACATGTCATCATTAGCTCCGTACTTTCATATTCGATATTTGTACCGGGGAACATGTCATCATTAGCTCCGTTGAAGATCTGTTCAACGCTTCAATCTTTTAATTTTACCTTTTTATTCAGAGAAGCATCTGAAATCTGATCATATTTTGACATCATGTTATTCAGAGACTGGTCAGACATGGTAGAACAAAACTGGTAGTAAAATACTACCACAAAATCTCGCAGAACAGTCAGTACCAGCCTGGTTGAACGACGGATAATGATCCCTGTACATTCAGCCAATATTTCTATATATTGCAAACGTAGATGTACCTTTCATCATTATATAAAATCAGAACGTAATTTCTACAATATAATGTACCCGAGGACTTTAAAACGCCTCACCTCAGTTTGTTTCACAAGGTGACCGTTTATTTTAACACGCATTCTAGTTTAAACTTATTTATTTTACGTCGATTGGGAAACAAGTTCTTACAACTTATACTAATCCCTCTCGATGGTTCCTGGGTTGGACCAGTACTTTGCACCCGGGAAGGTCATGAAAAATTCTTGCCTCCAACGGGGTTCGAACCCACAGCTTTCGGATCCGTAATCGGATACGTTACCAATGGACCACGGCGCCCTCCTGTAGCAAAAAAAAATATACAATTTGCATAAAACATGCACCAATCTATTGCTGAAATAAGATTTATAAATAATCTAAAATCGTTTGAAAAATCAAACAATCGACATTTTTTCCATGGTGAAGCATTTTTAAATGTCTAAAAATATATATTCCATTTACGAGGGTGGAGTTGGGTGCAGTTTTCGTATGGCTGTTCTTGATTACATTTTATCGATGGAATGTTTGTTGAACTGTGTCGCTTGTTGTAATCACATATAAACATTTTTTTTTTCAATTAAAATCTGTTCATTCTTTTCGTAAACGTATTCGAAGATGAAAAATAGTACTTTGAAGGTCTGTAGGAAGAACATACTCTGTCCGACCTATAGCTTACTACAACTGATCACCTGGTCTCAAATTCAAAAAAAAAAAAAAAAAAAAAAGATACATAAGTTCAATCACAGATTCAAGCTCAAATAGGCCACTCCCTTTTGAACTTCGAGCACAATAACTCCTACTTATTACGTACAGTGTTTACATTCGAGAACACAACACCAGGCCCCAAATTTGAACTTTCAAATTTTAAAAATTAAAAAAGACTATATTTCAGGAAGCCTTGTCCGAATAAAAGCATAAGGTATTACAGGCCTTTTGGTAACAAATATATGTATCATACGAGATGTAGAAGATATCAGTTATTCTGTATATTTCTGGGCCTTTGTGTCACAATGCTGTATATTGAACGCAATGTATATTAACTTGAGCTATAAGATAGTGACCCCTACTCGATTTTTTTTATCTTTTTTGTTTAGTGTTGTTGATGACTATGATTTAGCTTGCCTCAGATAACGTTTGGCCAATTTATCTTTCACTTATCAGAGATTTTGGGTCATATTTAATTGTCCTAATATTTTATGCGTGTGTGTGTGGATTGGGGTGGGGGTGAATTTCATATTAAACTTTGATCATGATTGTACAGGGAAGTTTATAGTTATAACAATAAAGTGTCTCATTGAAATCCAAGATATCTTAATTTCCGTCCATTCTTTCTAAAATCACTCAAATGTACTTAATAAAAAAAAAGAACAATGAACGCATGCCTGCTGACGTTCTTATTTTGTACCAGTACAGCAAGATGTGCTAGAGGACATGATGTCTCCAATCATTGAAACCTTTAATCTCTTCTTTATCGTCATCGGTTGTTTTGTATCCACTAATGCGGGTAAGTTGTCTCTTTCTATTGATCAGTTTTAACCTCGTGTCAAATTAGTGGACGCTATCTGGGAATCTTGCTTGTTGCTTACTTTCAAAAATACTTTGTAAATTGGTTAAAAAACAACATGTATTAAATACTGTCATTGACAAATACAACAACAAAAATACAATAACATGGGGAGTAAAATAAATTATGTAGCGTGCTTATTATTATGCACATCCTAGATGTAATATATCGAGAGTAAGTAAGCGAAACGTGTAATGGAATGCGTTTGGTTTTCATTTTCATTCCTTCACTCTTTATTTTACAAAATACGATCATAATACGTTATGACTATTTTTTTCACGAGTTTTTCGAATTTCCTTATCTTGTTTAAGTGTTCCCCCCTACTGAAGATATAAAGGATAAATGTTGATTTCAAAGGAATATCATTTTTTATTCATGAATATATTTGATTTTCCTCCTCACGAGATGAATTTAAAATAATACTCGACTGTAACACTCGACTGTAACTTACATTTTACAAATTTTTCTTTTTATTTGATGCTTTTCTGCGACGCTTTACTCAATGTTACTTAATTTATCATACATTTTACCATGTGGGGTGTCCCAAGTTCTCGAGGTCGCATGAAAATCGTTCTAAAAATAGTCTAATAGATTTACAAAGAAAGCGTGCAATCAACATTTCTTTCAAGTATTTCTTGAAGAATACGTCTTGGGAAATACGTGGATAAGGCAACTCCGGTAAGGCAGTTGTCCCACCGCTGCCACCAAATGTAACAAACACGGCCCGGCCCGAAATCGAACCCGGTCCGTCGTCGTGATAGCCCAATGCTCTAATCACTGAGCCAAAGAGTCGACTCCCTGACGCAGTTGTCAGAGATTGTACTTATACCCGTGACGACGCATCGTCACATTATTTTCACCAAATGAATGATATAAATGAGGTCTGCTTTGACCTACAGTACTTCGATATCGTTCCAACGTTACATACATATCAAAATTACCATTATTATCACGCTTCGTTGCCAGTTTTACACGTTCCGTCGGCCGTCCGCCTTGTAACTAAATCGGGTGGTGGTTGTTTTGACACCCTGCCGCGACAAACAAAAGTCGTCAAACTGATACTGATATCTCTCTGAGTAGATCCAGAACAGGTTGGCACAGTTTCAGAATAATATCACCCCGGGTGTGGTACCATGCCATTCATCTACGGTGCTCAAAAGCCTCTTTAAAACACATTTCTTGTGTGTCTGAACATACTATCGGAACTGCACTAGAGTCTAAATGACCTAGAACTTAAGATATACATCTGACTATTCTCATTTCAAGCATCGTAAATGTTTTTGTGCTTCAAACTGTAAAGAAAGTACAGTCCCTCGTATTTGATGTTCGCAATAGGTTGACAGTGGAAAATTGCACTGGACATATAAACATACTTAACATCTGCAGTATTAATATCTGAATATGGGTCTTCACATTATCATACTTTGTTCTTTCTTTCCAATCTTTTTACATTGTAACACACTTCGCTTCTCTCAAATGCGTCTCGGGTTCAATCCCGGGTGGCGTATGTGAGAGGGTACGGTGATCACCCATCCAGACACGTGGGTTTTCTCCGGGTGCTCCGGTTTTCCCCCACAATAATGACGACATACGCCGTCATCCGAGCCATTGAGAATGATTTATTCAAGTTGTAAGAACTTGTCTCCAAATCGATGTAAAATAAATAAAGTTTAAACTTAAACTGCAATTGCTTGGAACAGCTTGAATTTCCCTTCTTTGTCTATACAGAAAATGTAGCAAACTGTCACTTACGCCCTTAAGCGGAAAAGCAGGTTTCGTGGCAACCGAATGGTTGTTCAATTTCACATTAATCATCTTGTCAATTTTAGTCTGACTAAGAGTTTACCTACATTTCATTTCTTTTAACCAAGTCTCCTACGTAAAGACGTATCAAAATTCAAAATCAGTTTTAGGGCACCGTGTCCTACCAATATACTGATATATACACGTTGGCTGTCTGTTCGCATGGTCGAAGACATATTAAACAGAGATAAGAAACTTCTGTATAGGCCACTGGAAAACAATGTTAGCTACAATATTGCAAACTTTCAAAATTGTATGGAAAATGCAACCATATTATAAAAAAACATTTTCTACCACAAGGAATTGTTTTCAGTTAGATTTATTTTCAAAATTCTTATCAATTATGATTTAAATTTAACCAGTGTGACACATTTTACATCGTTATCATCATGCAGGTACTTTTTATGTTACCTACAACATGCTTATTTCTTTAATTATTCTAATACATAACATATAGAAAAAGAAGCTATTTGAAAACGCGACTTTGCAAGAATTTGACAGTTTGTTTCGTGCTTTTTGATATCTAGACTAGTTGCAGATTTTTGTTGAATAAGCCTTTGGCATGGTCGTTAAAATAAAAAAAGGAACATACATTTGAACAGCCCGGGCGGGAGCAGCAACAATTTACGAATGAATACCTTTTTAAATTTAATGGTACATCTGGGCATATCTTTGAAATGTGGTTTGTTTGCAGGGGTTTAGCGATCCCCCAACAGTAGACAGAGTGGTGGAGGAATTCAAGGTGAAGGTTGAGATACAACTCCTAACTAAAATTCGTCGTTCCGATAGATTTTGTTATTACCTTGTACTTAAATTTCTGATAAAACAATTTAGTCAGAGCACATATAATTTTTTTTTAGAAAAATGTAACATGTTGATAAACATTTTTGGTGTTCTAGATAAACCGGAAAGCCTGCAGTGCACTGAAATTTGTTTAGAGTCCTGTATTTCTGGTCGTTATGCATGCAGGGCGTGTGTGACCTTGAACAATTGTAATGTAACTTGTGGAAAAAACAACTGTATACAAAATCAGTGTGTGCGGGGGACCAAACGCTGCGTCCATGGATGTCAACAAGGTTATTACCCGAAGCTGGATCCCAGACAGCCATGGGTCGAGTGTACGAGATGTGCAGAGAAGTGTCTGACTTGTAGCTCAGACATTAACTGTTCAGGGTGTCAGCCCGGTTATTGGGGACCGCAGTGTCAACGAAACTGTACTGCCGGGTGTAAAGGAGATAGCTGTGACTTTGAGACAGGCGTTTGTGATTCTTGTGAGAATGGAACATGTTTTATTTTGCAAAATAATAATACATTCACCTGTAGTCACTGCTCGGTCACCTGTGATAAAGGTAGCTGGGGACCAACGTGCAAAAACTGCTCAGAGGGATGTTCATCCAAAATGTGTGACGCAAGAAACGGCCGATGTATTTGTAAAGAAAACTACTTCATTAAATCATCTCCTGGTGAATTTACGTGCAGTCTGTGCCATGCGTGGTGTAAAGGATGCAACTCGACTAAGTTCTGCGACGCATGCGTAGACGGACGATGGGGCAGGACATGCGAATACGCATGTTCCAGAGGATGTATCGACGGCACGTGCGACAAAATGAATGGACTTTGTACACATGGGTGCAGAAAAGCATATATCATTACAAAGAGCAGACGATGTCTGAATTGTCAATACGCATGTCAACCGTGTAATATTAGTGTACCTTGCAATGTCTGCAGAAATACCAGTGAATCTTGCCATGGGTGCAGCAATACTAATGAACGTTGTAATGGATGCACCTTTATCAGTGGATGTGAGGACTACTGCCAAGAGGCGTACTGTGGTACACATGTCACAAGTAATGATCTCCATTCCATTTATACCTGATCGCCATATTTCATGATATCATTTATATTTCCTTCTATAATTGATACTTAATCCAAATTTAAAAAAGAGATTAGAAATAACGTAGAGCCAAAGTGGTGTGGATATATTCCAAAAATAAATAAATAAATAAATAAAAAACAAAAATAAATAAATAACGAATGAAACTACGGAAGTGTATTAGTGCCACATTGACACTAGTTATTTTCTTTTAATTTCCACACTTTAAACTGTAAAATTTACAGTTTAATCTGTAAAATTCACACTTTTTTTCTGTAAAATTCACTCTTTTGTATGTAAAATTCACTCTTTTGTATGTAAAATTCACTCTTTTGTATGTAAAATTTACACTTTAATCTGTAATATTTACACTTTAATCTATAGATTTACTGATTAAACTGTAAAATTCAAACCTTTTTATGTAAATTTTACAATTTAATCTGTAGATTTTACACATTAATTTGTTAAAATAATGGCTGTGTCTATCGGCCCGACGGTCGCGAGAATTATTTTCCTTACTTGCACGTACGTCGTGCCGAAAAGGTTGTTATCGACACGACGGAAATATAAAAAAAATAGCACAACCAGAGTGAAAATATCCAGACCTTTCTTTCTTTCTTTCTTTCTTTCTTTCTAATGTTTCTGTGATAAAAATATCATTAATAAGTATGCTCTGTTCTGCCAGCGGTGATGTTTTATGACAAAAGCATCCTCAAAATGACTTTTTTTGCAGTAATCTTCAGTGGGTAGGTAGAGAGATATGTGTCGAAGAACTCATGTAATAAAAGCAGCATAACCTAAACGGTAAACACTACAGACGAAGTACAAGAAAGAGTGGGATTGCATATTAGGTTTTGACCTTTTTGTATGAATTACTTAAATATCCAAAGAAAAAATGAAGAAGAGGAAGTGAGGTGAAAAGAATAAAACTGATATACACCGATATCTACAACATATACCGGAACATACAACATATACCTACAATATATAATTACAACATATATCTACAACAGATATGTATACTATTTACCGGAAAGAAAGAAGGAAAAAAAAAGGATAAAACATGATTTGCAGATAAAGTGTAAATTTTACAGAAAAAAAAATGAATTTTGCATAATAAAGTGTAAAATTTACAGTTTGAACTGTAAACTTTACAGAAAAAAGGTGTAAATTTTACATTTTAAACTGTAATTTTTACAGATTAAACAGTAAATTTTTCAGATTAAACTGTGGAAAAAAAAAATAAGTGCAAACGTGACACTAATGCTCCTTCAGAAACAGTATCTTACTTAAACTATATATCCGTTTCACCTCTTATTATAAAGTTACTAAAGCATTGAGTACGGTTTTCCGAAATTTGCAGAAAACTTTTTTTATGTTAATTATGACTCTTTTTGTCGTTTGCAAATCATTTTATATTATTTCTTATCAAGAGAAACCAGTGCAGAAATCAAGAAGGCATGTGGCGTTCTGGTTCATAGCCGCGTGTTTGGTTGGAGCAAGCCTCGTGATCTGTCTACTAGTAGGCAGCTGTGTTGCCTTCATGAAATGGTATGAACAAACATAAACAAGCATGCTTAGTATATTTTCATTTGTCATGTTTATCTTTGAGGAACATGGGACGATTGAATGTTTTTTATCCGTTTTTTTTTCTGAATATCAAAAATATTTTGATAAACAGACCTATTCCTCAAAGAGATTAGCACCATTTTGTTTGTAAAGTGTTAATGTTCCGATAATTTGAGTTACTCAGCTACGTGCGACCGTATTTCATCAGCCCGTCATACAACATAAAAATGATACTAAGCTCGCATCTACATTATCCTGACGCCTGGTTGACCAATCACTGAAAATGTAAAATGTCTTTTTTATCCCTTCCAAAAGACTTGAGAATTATCGCATGTAAACCTCACTTGAAAACTATGAAATTCATACATTTTATTTATGTGTATATACGTTATTCTCTACCGTCTAATCCATTATCGTTTCAATTGAAAACCATCTTAGTTTCGATACTAAGAACTTGTTGGTCAGTTACAACTAAAGCGTTAAA
This sequence comes from Solen grandis, assembly GCA_021229015.1. Lineage (NCBI taxonomy): Eukaryota > Metazoa > Mollusca > Bivalvia > Adapedonta > Solenidae > Solen > Solen grandis. Next base: position 4,769,883 of record CM037777.1, read on the forward strand.
TCAGCGATCCAGCTGAGCTGGACCAGGTGGTATTTATACCCGGGTGCGTCACCGGTATCAAGATCTTAATGTACTTGTAATATACGACGATTATGTCCAAAACAAAAAATCAAAGGGTTGCTGCATTGAGGTATTCACTGCCTTGAGATGTACGTTTATGCACTGAACTTTTCCATTGTCAGAAATGATAGATAAGAAATCACTATAATAGCAAAAACAAACAAACTTGGTTTTACGCTGGCATAAAATGACTGCCGAAACAATGTTACCAGTGACCAACAAATTCCTTGACTGTATGTCAGCGGTCAAAAAATGCTGAAAACTGGCCAAGGCTAGGTAGTCATTAATTGCTAAAAAAAAATACATGTGAATCATCTGACTACTGGATGGGGTCAATTCTGTTCTTGAGCTATTCCACTACTTTTCCATAAATTTCCATAAAATTAAGTCACAGGTGAATACTTTTGTAATAACTTTCATATCAATCCCTCCAAAAAAGCCATAAATATATATTGTGTATGTTGAGGGCGATATTTCAAGTGAGATTGTAGTGATCTTGGAAGCCATACACATAAAATGTTAATATTCACTAAAATTGTAAATGGCCGTTTACCCATTATACATGGAAATCCTCTTTTATTCACTTATGTATGTGGATAACAGCTTAAATTGGAAAATAAATCTTATTTTATCAGTTATTTGCATTCGTGATAAATGATTATGTAAAATGCTTGTGTTAGTAGATGTTTGACCAACCTTCTAATTCTCTTCCCTCACTCGTTCTCATTTATTCCCATGCATAAATTACAATAAATTTAATAAGAATTATTTTGTTCATTCAAATGTTAATTTTCCAAGATTCACATGAATAAATCTAACATAGATCAATCGTATATAAAAACAAGCAGTTATTTTCTAAATAGACAAAGAAGGAAAAATAAAACTATCCATGAGAATTATCTGCCCTTGAAAATGACTGAAATGAGCAAAAATATCCCATTCAGGGGCAGATAACTCAAAAAGTTGTGCGATGACCCCCCAATATTTTCCATAAATTAGTTTCTAATGTACGAGTAATTCTCTATAATTATGCAAAATTTTAGAAAATTCTTATGGGTAGGTTTAATTTTCCTTCTTTGTCTATATAGAAAATAACTGTATTGTGCGCGTACGCCTTTAAAAGACTACATTCAAAGCGTGGATAAATGGCATAACATTATGTACATTTTATTTGGCATCAACATGATATATTCATAGCCAACAAAAGCATGTATACCAAAGGAATGAAAGAATAAACATATGCTACAAGTTTCAGTTTACTTCATATTTTTCAATCACTATCAATCAATGGGATCGCCTGATCCGGTATTTGGCACAGGTCCTGGAATATACAATCCTGGGACCAACAATTAAACATGTACCTAAAGTTATTCCTACGAGCAAAAGGAATGGACTTGTGGCAACAACTGGATAAAAAAAATTAATAGAAAATAAATTTAAAAAAAACACTGTAGAAAAAATACAGAAAATTAATTCTTTTTAAGTTTTCATTTTAAATTTTAAGTCAGTGTTTTTTATATTGTTTTTGAAAACATGCTATTAAATATGTACAATAGAGTTTCTTATAATGCAGGAACTTTGTTATTGTATGTACGAAGTAACGCATAACATATAAGACATTTGAAAAACAATATAAGACATATCTAAACTCTACATTACAAAACAATAAATAATACGCTGACAATACGACAAATCAAATAGTGCACCATTTTGCGTAATTGTGCAGAAGGTCAAAAATCTTGTGTGAGAAGGTCTAAAATGCAAAAAAAAAAAAAAATCAAAAAAAAATCATCGAGCCTGCCAAATACTGTTACTTTGTGTCCCAAGTGTCCAATGTAATAAAATTTCAATGTGGCAAATTGTCGGGAGAAATAATTTGTTATCATAGTTACGCGTTTACGGTTAGTGAGATAAAATTGTTGACCTTAAAATATCATATACAAAATACAGTGACTATATAGACCACTTATTCTTTATGTCCGAGAATTTTACATTTGAACTAATGTGATGGTGTGAATTTTGATGTTTTTCAGGGATTCAAGAGGTCGTTCTCAGACCGCTGTTATTTCTGGTAAGATCGTATTTCGTTACTTAATAAATATGATTTTAACTCAGTTTCTATTTAAAAATACAATACATGTACAGGCATTTAGATTATTCTTCCAAGTACATTAAAATAATGTTCCCATATGTGAACTGATATTTAATTTTCGATTTGATAGTGAAAAAGACAAAATGACAGAGACAATTGTGTACAAAACTTAACGTTAGAGATAATAGTATACAAAACTTAATGTTTGATATAATTTTTTTATTAGAGAAAAAATATGTTTGATATAATAGTGTACAAAACTTTTTGTTAAAGGTAACAGTGTACAACCGGAAAATGTTAGAGATAAAAGTGTACGAAACTAATGTTAAATAAAAAGTGTACGAAATAAAAACTTAATGTTAGAGATAATAGTGTATAAAAAACTTAATGTTAGAGATAATAGTGTACAAAACTTAATGTTAGAGATGATAGTGTACACAACTGAATGTTAGAGATAATAGTGTATAAAAAACTTAATGTTAGAGATAATAGTGTACAAAACTTAATGTTAGAGATGATAGTGTACAAAACTGAATGTTAGAGATAATAGTGTATAAAAAACTTAATGTTAGAGATAATAGTGTATAACAAACTTTATGTTAGAGATAATAGTGTATAAAAAACTTAATGTTAGAGATAATAGTGTACAAAACTTAATGTTAGAGATGATAGTGTATAGAAAACTTAATGTTAGAGATAATAGTGTACAAAACTTAATGTTAGAGATAATAGTGTACAAAACTTAATGTTAGAGATAATAGTGTATAAAAAACTTAATGTTAGAGATAATAGTGTACAAAACTTAATGTTAGAGATGATAGTGTACACAACTGAATGTTAGAGATAATAGTGTATAAAAAACTTAATGTTAGAGATAATAGTGTACACAAGTGAATGTTAGAGATAATAGTGTATGAAACATGTTATAGTTATAATGATAGTGTACAATACGTTATTGTTATATAATAGTATACTAAATGTTATGTTAGAGATAAAAGTATACAAAATGTAATGTTTAAAGTTATGGAATACAAAACTTAATGTTAATGACAATAGTGTACATAACTTTAATGTTCGAAATAAAAGTATGCAAGACTTAATCTTATTATTTTAGATAATAGTGCACAAACCTTAATGTCAGAGATAATAGTGTGCAAAACTTAATGTCGGGGATATAGTGTGCAAACCTTATGTCTGAGAAAATAGAAACTTTACTGTCATAATTAATAGTGTGCAGAAATAATAGTGTATAAAACTGTATAATACAGATAATAGTGCCCTATTATAACTGCCCCTCTGCTCCCTTGTCCACGCTTGATCCAAAGCCAACTGGACGCCTTCTCCGCTGCTCACAGCAGCTCCCCTTTCATTCCCAACAATACACAAGGGAGCTTAACATTGAAATTCCAGGAAAGCCTTTTCATCAAACTTCAGCAGGGTGCAGTCACGTCTTAAGGACAATCTTTGAAATATACATGTGCTTAGTTTCACTTACTTTCAAGGTACGGTTGTTGTTATTGTTGTGACTATCATACTTGTCCTAATTAATTTGGATATTTATTCATTAACGAGTACATGTTAACAGACGGAGGTCCATTATTATCGTGAAGTGACATTGTGTTAAGTTCTTGTTTTTGTTTTTATCAGATAAAGCATTCGATTAGAACTCTGTGGCACTGGAAGAGTCGAGAGAGTAGTCTATGAAGTGATGTCAACATGCCTGAACAACCTCGTCCAGAGTAATCTCCCCTGAACAACCTCACATATCATGTTGGATTTCCATAATCCTTATAAATCACCTTGGTAAATGTTCTTCCCACGGACATTTAGATGACATCACGCTGCTTGTTTAAAGGCTCATTATTCTTCCAAAAGCAGTGTATATTCCTCGGACAGAAAAGCAAAATGTGTGTAAGAAATTTGTTGGGAGATGCAATCAGTATATACTCGTTGACGTTATTACATTGAATGAATAAGAAACAACCTTCAAATTTTTACAAAAATACTGATTTGTGTATTCCGCATATCTTCGTCACTTTTCTGACGTCCGATTGTCTCCAGAGTACAAAATGATGACGTAGCAGATAAAAAACAACTATGATTTGGAGAATGAATCATTTCCGATTGCAGACCGTCTTCGGGACTACTCGTAAATGCAAAATGTAAACAATGACAGTATTATAACATCCATACAAAATACTAAATAGCGTTATTTGATCAACAGATTCATTGCTTTTAACAGTTAGGACCTATTCGACTGGGACGCTCCATTGAGAACGAAAGTTGGGCGGAGCTAGATGCGCAATGAAAAAAGTTTCTCAACGAAAAATGTCCAGTCGAACAGATATGCATTGATGTCGTTTATATCAATAACCATTTTTAAAAAGAAGTTAAAAACATAAAGATTTGAATAAGGATTTCTTTCACCGTGTGCATCGCGATAATTTATTAGTTTTTTTTCTGTTACAGGGGACCCAATTAATCAAGCTAAATGATAAAATTGGCCATGCGTGACATTTATTTCAAGACACGTGACATTCTTCTATTTTTATGTCATAATCCCTACACAGAAAGTTTTCAAGTTCTGCTTGAACGGAGGATGATTAATTGTTAAATTTAGAACTTCTTGAGTTCTGTTTAGCAAAAATATACGACGAGTTGTTTGAATAAGTATATATTCTTTTCAAATATCGCTTATGTGTACCAGTTTTTAGTCTTGAAAATAATTTAGAGATTATTAACGGAGAATTTTCTTTGTTGAGTAAGTGCTTAATGCTCTGACGTCACAATCTCAACACTAGATCAGTCGAATGAAAATTTTAAGTAACGAAAAAAAGTTAGTCAACAAAACCCCAGTCGAATACGCCCTTTTGTTATAACATATTCATGCTTTTAAATGTTATTTTACAGCAAATAATATCTTTTATTTTCCATGAAAATCATATCATTATGAAATATAACTGGTCTTTAAGATCTACCCATTGACGCATCACAGCAACGGTTTACTTTTTTCTACATGCGCATATAATTAACCCTCCTCCGAGCTTTTGTTGTAATTTGTTTTGTTGGGGGTACAATCTGTGACAATATTCATGAATTTATGTATTTTCTGTCGTTTGTTTACGCTATCGTAAGATATTTTCAAGCAAAATTTGTGATTTGGACTTACTCTGAACCAAAGCAAGGTAAGAAAGTTAAAAAAGTATCTGTTAAACATGTTTGTTTACATTATTTCGTCATCCTAATTATTTATTCATAAACACGCCCACTGACCTATTTTCCCATTATTCCTGTCTATTCATCCAGTTCAAAGAGTTTACGTCCTGCACGAAAGAAAGATCAATATTACACATATTAAAACTGTTTTCCGCTACTAAAACGTTGTAAAATTCCTTTTTTCCCCCGTTGAAATAATAGATGTGAAATAAAGGTGTATCCAGCTGCTACATGTATCGCCTGCACATGCGCAAGATCACCGGACAATTGAATGTTGGGATTAATCATGGTGGTGAGTGTTTACATTGTTGCGCACATATAGTTCAATGAGTTATTTCCAAATAATATCTGTATCATTGTATGTCTTGAAGATTTTTGCAAATAGGAAATTAATAATGGTTACTCGGTATTAATTTGATTCGTAGTAAATTTGCCGATAAGTGCTTAGGTGAGCAAGATTACCGGACAGCATCGTATGTATATATGTATATAATTTTACCGAGACGGTCCAAGTATTTTTTTTCAATTTCGGATTAAGTTTATGACAGCTTGTCCAGTATGCCAGTATATACGTTTGAGTATATTTATTTTGTCTTTTATCTTCTGCTATACTGTATGTAAGATTTGATTGTTCAGTATGCACATATGTCTACCAGAATGTATTGTGTATTTATATAAAATCATTGAAATTACATTTACGAACTTGGATATAGGGAAGTTTGTGTATTGTGAATGGAATATATGTATATAGTACATGTATTACACATGAAATATGTTTAACATATACAAAATTTATTAATAAAATTATGAAATGTTTTGATGATACTGTTTAAAATGATACCAAAGTTAAAATCTGCAGTGTTGTTACATACCTAAGTTTTTTGTACCATGATGCCCTTTGTCATAACAAATATGAAACATGGGAGAAATTGTGCAGCAATACTCAGACTTGGATCTGGGGTAATTCACTAACAGTGCAAATGAGTTACCAGGCATTTTACATGTAAATATTTTCATTCAGTAGCAATAAACCTACAAATGTTTGCATTGGTTTTGTGATTCAATAAAGGTAGTTGGTACGTTTTGTTTGTTTAATTTGATTGAATATTCACCTACAATACTCCAGCCACTTGTCCTCATGAGGAAGTGCTGTCTCATTACAGACATTTGGTAGGATACATATATCCAATAACATTATCCTAAAACCTATGGAGGCTGTTCGTTGCCAAAATCATGACGATTTATACTTCGGTTCAACTAAACAGATTTGTAAAAGTATAAACGTTTATCCAAGCGGTACATATTGTGCTCGTATTGTGCGTTTTGATTATCTCGATTTAACTAGTAATGTTTTTACTTCTAGAATGTAATTTGGTAACATGCAGCTTAGATAAAATGCAAATAATATTTATAATTGTTCAAACTCAAATTTACGGAATGTACAACGACTTACGCGACACGTTTTACGAAATACATCACGACGTTCGAGAATGGAGCCGCATCAGATAACACTCTCAGGTTTACAACTGCATACTTGACTTTTACATTTCTACGCGATTAACATTTGTAGACAATTTTGCAACTTCCGTATATGGCAGTATCACGGAAATTTCACGAGCGGAAAATAAAGAGAGGTAACTCTTACACCGTGATAAATCGGTAAGTATAGAAAGATTTCGTATTTACCTGAGTCTGAAAATGATACTTTGTAGATACAATAATTTTATATACATCAATTGTTAATCATTATATTTACCTTTGGACTCTTTTAATATATACATGGTAAAATGAAAACGAAAAAAAAAATGGTTGAAAAAATGTTATGTAGATATATGAAAGGGTAGTTGCTATATACAGACATTTAAACTTCATAATTTTGGTTTTAATTTTACTAACGTTATAAGTGAATATCAAGAAATGAAAGCTTTACATTAGAAACTGCATAGATCTTTTTTCTCGTTTTTCTTATCCAGTCATACCCTAGTATTAAGGTTATATTTTGATATAGTAATTAAATGTTACTTAATATTACTGGGAAAGACAGCAGCCAGAATTTGGCCTGTAAAAATTATTGTATAGTTCTATCTGTAGCAAAAATTGAAATCTGAAAATTGTGAATAAAAAAAATCGACTTTTTTTTATGAAAGTGGCATTGAGCGCGAATTCACAACACCAGTAATGGCAGTGGCTAGATATTAAATTTTGAAAAAAAGGCTCAATTGTGGTGAAGTGGGTTCTCATATCATATGGCTTTGGTGGCTCGACTAAAAAACATCAAAGTTAAAATCCTGGCCAGGGATATAAAAATCTAAATATAAATTTACGCCATGCTGCGCTTATATTGCTGGCTTTACAATGTAGGTGGGGTACGTTTCAAAAACTAATCTTTTTTTATATCTTCTGATGTTGATTCAATACCTGCATACAATGGCACTCATGCAACTGAAACACATGATGCTTAGTAAATAATTGTGACACTGTTTAATTCTCATAATGCATTTACCTTGAATATGTAAACTTACACGCTGCAACACAGGGATTACTTCCCTTATTCGTACATGGGAGATAACTGCGTGGATATTTGTCAGTCGTTGTCGGAAAATACCGAAAGTGAGCGGACAATTACGTTTATTTACGATGATTTAGTTGGCGGAGAAATGGGCAGAGCTTATTTATAAAAAATGGCAAACGTAAAAACCTGGATTAAGCTGAGCCGAAACATGATGGTCGGACAATGTAAAGTTGCGAGCGTTAAAGTAAGAAGGCGTTTTGTAGTTTATCAAAATGCATTTTGTTGAAATACGTATTTACAATGTTGCATCGGCAAATTCAGTCCAAGAATGTATCTCTGGAGTTTAAATACTAAGAAATTCAAATGAATTGTGTATTTTGTCGGAAAATTAACTGTTCAACTCAGATCAACAAGGCTGGATTTTTGGCAACGAATAGCCTCCATAAAAACCAGGTCAACATGTTCTCGAACTACCTTTATATGCTTAGCCGACCACTACATTTTTATGTCACAACAGATGATCGAACACGTTGTCTCCAAGGTAGAAGCGGATGCTTAAACAGCCTAGCCACTGGAATTCTCCTCATCGATGACTTCTTTAGTCAACGTTAAACAGACCTTTTGGATTTTTGCGGTATCTGGCAAACGTACTGTAGTTGTGTGTTCTTTTGTAAAGGTTAACCAGGCTTATATCGTACAAGTAAGTATAGTGACATGTGTTACAAGTAATGTGATACAATACATACAAAGATTATACAAATTAACACCCGGCCCCATGGGCCTATAAGTCACCTTGAAAAAAAGAATTAATTATAAGCGTGTATAATTAGAAACAAAGACAATTCATTATTACAATTGTTAAGACTTATACAAACAGTTATGATGAACATACTAGTAAAAGGTAATATACTGTGGACAGCTTGAGTGATACCATGCCATCTCAACCAGTCATTATCCTGTTAGCAGAGGGCATCTCCTTGACTTTTTAACCATTCAGCAAATTACCACCATTTTAATGACTAGTGTGTCGCAGCCGACGATTGAAATTCGCTCAAACCCAAACCACTAGTGAAACCGCACTGTGGTATCATATCGCAGACGATTTACATGATATCACAAGGGGTCACGCAAGTCTGACATTGGTCCAAGCAGTCCTTGGAATGTGGGTTACAAAATATCAATCGAAATCGTTTTTTAAAAGCACAATTTTAAACATTACCTTTATATTTCATTGTCAATCATTGTTTCGGCCATACATTTCATTTATTTCTTGAATGATTATATTGTCTCGATAAGTTAATTCATTCCAAAACAAGAATACCTGGCACAAGAAGTTAAGAGAAATGTGGTCATCAAGAACACATATCTGACCAAACTGATTACAGACAAAATGACTGCTTCATTGCCAGTATGGTGGTTGAGGAGTCTACCGTTCTATACCTGTACTGGATCTTACTATCGCTGTAGTGGCGCTGTCTTTTTCTCATATAGTGACAACCAGATTATTACAGATGGGGAAGTTCACAAGAGGACCCGAGTGGACACACCGACTTACAATAAGCCAGCTGGAAGGCTTCGTCACATAGACCCACGGAGTCAATGATTTTGACCCCTCGCCCACTGAGGCTCTCTACTGTTCTGTTATTCCACCGGATGTGTTATTGATAAACACAATTTTGACATTTAAACAATATCCTCAGTAGGGCATTGTCCGTGATCCAGTATCTGCTATACAATAGAATTGTTCATTTGTGGTTTCCTGCCGTAACATAACAGTTTCACATGGGGTGTTTGCAGTTCCTGTTGAAGAAAACTAGTGACACATTATTGACAACTGTCTTTGAGATAACAAAAGGGCCAAGATAGCTCTGTATTAAATTTTACCTTCGTTGTTTTATAAATACAGATGTGAGAGTATATAAATGACAAAACTGTGGTGGTCTCTAGGATCTGGTCTAATATTAGTCATAATCGAACTCCACTGATATATTGTTGCCATTGTTATGGTTTAAAAGTTAAATGATGATTACTTAATAATTGCTGATGCTTGAGTCCAAACAAAGTAAAATTCTGGCATTTTATTGTAATTCAAGGACCATAACTACTGACCGAATTGGCCGCTTACAGCCATAATCAAACATGGCTGAAAGATTATGACCAATACCATTGTCATAAGCTTTAAAGATGATTGCTTAAGAAATGATGATGCTGGAGTGTAACACAGTGAAATCGGAAAACCCCTTTTCCGGAATTTTAAATTGTCATAATTTAAAGATAATCGCTTAAGAAAAAAAAATTTTAATAACTCAAGATTGTAAATAAAGTGAAATCTGTTTTATCATTATTATTATTATTATTATCAAGGGGTATAACTGTAGACCTTATCAGCAGAAATAAGCCATAATTGAACTTGGGCGAGATTTGATAGCAATAAACATATTTCAAGCACAGATTCAATTCTTCCTTACATTAATTTCATTCTGTAGACAATAACTAGCCACATTATTCTGACATAGTTAAACAAGGCCAATATGTCTAGTACATGTGAAAAAAATCTAACTCTAAGTTTTATACTTAAGTTAAATCTTAATTATTTTATGACCAATGGGTAACAAGTATATAGCAAACCCTGTGATAAAAAAAAATGTCACTCAAAGGCAACTGAATATTGCCCTTTATCTGGAGGCGACTCTTATTCACAGGTTAAATTCTCCTAAATTGCAATGCTGTGAAAATAGCCATTCGCCCTTATTCAAAGATTGGCTGTTCTGCGCTTATACGGGTTTGACTGTACATATACTAATCTTTTTCAACGCTTCCTGGGTTTGACCAGTACCTGGATGGTCATGAAAATTTCTTCTCCCAGTCAAGGTTCGAACACAAAACCTTTGGATCCGCAGTCGTGTATATTATTACTGGACCATGGCGCCATACGTGTAATAGGTTTAATTTGTTTTATAAGATTTATGGATAAACATAGGGATATAATAAATATGCAGAAAATCTAGTGACTGTGACAAATATTGGTTGTAGGATTTACCATTTTAAGACAAAATATTGAATATAATCGACATATACAAACATTACAGCTTGTAGAAGAAATAATACACACAAGATGAAGTTTGAATTTTTTAAGTATTAGGTCAGCGAGAAAAAGTCAATCAACACCGCTGATCCAAGAATTAAGAATGAAGTTACACTATTGTTTCGTCCTTTAAAACTTTTATATGGCGTAAATTAATTTCTCCGCATGACACATCTAAGTACATGCAGACCATAACTCTGAAACAATGGTATACCAGTAAAAAAATTAATTAGATAATATAAAATGAATGAAGATCGTATGAAACAGCGATATTAATTGGCCCTTTCTTGATGATCCAATGATAAAGAATGACTCTGGACATCTTTAATGATTCCCAGCATTCAATAACAGAGTCGTACTTAAATTCACTACACTAAATCTAGACGTTGCTGTGGGTATATTCAGTTATATATTGGTCAGGCCCGTGAATGATGAGGCCTTGAATAGGTTAACAATGACCTGTGTCATTAAAACTATTCTGACCGTGGTACTACTCATTACGACTAGTTTTAAAAGTAAGTTATCTTATTTTTTTGTTCTTCTCTTATTATCTGGAGCGAGGGGTATAATGACCATTATTATGACCAAGTACATTGTAATTACTATATGATAAACATCACTACTTTATTATCACCTTCATCATTATCACTGATGGTACAAAACAATTGGTATTAATATGCAAGAAGTTACCAATGGTATTTTTTTATTTAAATGATGTTGATTATGTCGCGGCAACTGCGATTGAGGCATTGTTACACCGAATATAGCTCACGTCGTACACAGCTTACGCGTGAGCTGTATACGTTGACTAAAATAAAGTATACAGCTTACACCGAATACAGCTCACCGTAAGAAACAGCAGCAGAATCATCTTCCTCATCAACACAGTGTTGCGAATTCATGTAGTTGTAGTTGTTGTTGCTATCATTGTCAATATTTGTATTGTTGTTGCTGCTGTAGTTGTAGAGGTAGTATTGAAAGTGTGTCTGTTTGTGTGTACGTCCGTCCGTCCGTCTGTTCGTTCATTCGTTTTATAATCGCAGTAATATAAAGACGGGGGCCATTTTATGGGGTCACTTTTCTTCGTTATACATATTTCGGGTATCAGCTAAATTCTGTATACTTTTGGACGTAGCACTGATTTTATGTAATAGGCACGTGTTTAAATTTAAACGGTGTCCCGTTTTTGGTCATTTCTGACGGAGATTGTTTACAGACAGTGATCTATTTTCAGAAACAAGAGCACCACCACAGGATGCTGGTCGCGCGACCTTTCACGGTTTGTTTCTTAAAAACGACAAGGTGTACTTTCCTATGAAATTTGCCCAAAATTAAAACAAGAAATATCTTTAAAAACGATATTCGGCTTGGCTAAATAATTGTCAGTTGTAACATGTTTAACATTAAAACAAATTAAAACTATTACAAAATTGTAATCGTTAGAAAAATTGTTGGGAGGTATAGTAAAGACTATGTAACAAAACGGATTTAATTTACGAACTAAAAGAAACTTATCTACCAACTTTCTTTAAATACTGTGCACTTGTTTTATTTTTAAAGCTAAGACAATTCATATGTGACCAAGCGAATCCGAAAACCATAGTTCGCGTATATCCGCTTATTGATTCCAGATCCGCACAATAAACCGCACAACTTCGCCGCAGCAGTTACCTCTCCTTATAGCCATTGTGGTCTAAAAATAGACATAGTATGGTGGCATATTTCTGTCAGTCACTTATCCATTTAGCCATGTCGAAACTTTTCCGAAATTAAGTTATTAAGCAAGTAGAAAACTTTCAAATTATCCACTTATGTATCTTAAAGCCCCAGTGCGTTTTAGCTGGGAAAAATATATTTTTCAAAATTTCTAATTAGCAAAGCCTCAAATGATGTTTGATTAACCTCTTAATGTTTAAATAAGCCCACATAATGAAATATTCGCCTGGAAGTCTTAGTTGGTCAGACAGGGCAAAATAGTGAGAAACATGGGCGGAGCTTGTTCTGAAACACACTGTTCAGTAAAAGCACGGATGTCTCGGTGTACATGGGGTGTTTCAGAAGTTCATGGACTTTTTTCTATAGACTGAATAAATATTGACACACGGTAGTAGAGGAGATAGGAAGAAAATCCATGTACTTCTGAAAAATTTCTTTGTATGTTAATTTTATGCTGTCAAGGTTCTGAGCTAAATATAGAACGAGACAGCCACAATTTGCATTTTTCTAAAAGAATCTTTCCTGTTAATTAGGCATTTCTCAAGGTCTTTCAGTGATGAAATTAAAACTGAATTATATATGTTGTAAGTGCATTCAGATTTAGATCTAACATCTATAAGATACTGGGACTTTAAGCTGTCTGTTAGTGCCCACAACTGCCAATCACATATTCACTTAGATTATCATGCTTTTTTCCAGATAATTATGTGAAAAAATGCCTGTTATCCACATTATTTATCTGAATAACTTGAAAAAAGGCGATATATATATACTTATCTTTAGTGTATATGTAGCTAACAGTCGGTTTTGTCCTAAGAGGATAACACGAAAGTTTTCTGTTTGCCAGATACTAACTGACTATGTGCCAATTACTCAGAAAGGTTTCGACATAGCTAAGTGGATAAGTGGCTGGCAGAAATAAGCCACCATAACATAGCCTGCTTCTTATCATATTGCCAAAGCAGCACGGAAGTGTTCAATTTTCTTTACTGTGTTACCTTTCATGTTTAAACTGAAAAAGAAACTTGTGTGACGATACGTCGTCACAGGTGTTAACACAATCTCTGACAATTGCGTCATGGAGTCGACTCTTTGGCTCAGTGGTTAGAGCATTGGACTTACTCGCCGGCGGACTGGGTTCGATCCCGGGTCGGGTCTAGTTTGTTACACTTGTTATATCAAGCAGAACAATTTATACAACCTGAAACTCCAATTTTAAATTAGGATATCCTAAATATCCTAAAAATAAATTATGTACAAGACAATGATAGTATTGCATTTACTCTGGCTTTATTTGCATACCAAAATTTGACTGGTTGAAGAAGTAGGTAAAAATCGATTTTATACAGCTACGACGAAAAATACAGTACTAATATAATAAATAAAAAATAAATAAAATAGGATATTTCAAATAACTGCAGATTTGTTTTGATATCAGAATGCATTTTTTTGTAATACTGTTACCATAAATATATTTGAGACGAGGCAAAAATGTATGCCAGATGGCCAAATTGCTATTTAATGGCCACCAGCACAATGTCCCAGAGGTAAAGAGTCCGCTTTTCGAGTATGAGGTTTAGGGTTCGAATCCCAGCCGAGACACTTTCTTCTGGCGTTAAACCAAAGATGGTACTAGATGCACCATTGCCTGGTCCTGCTTAAAGGGGTTGCTATGGGAACTAGGAGTATTCAGTACTGGGTCTACCCAGGAACTTATCTGCCATATATCGGTGCTATACACCGGACACGTAAAAGAACCAAGGTGGCTATTCGCAAAAGATATACAGTATCGCAACCGGATTCCTTTGTATCCAACCAATGTATCTCATACCTGCTGTCTCCTCATTTTTCCACAACAATGAACTCTTTGATGTAATACTTAAGATAAAACACAGCCATGAACCACAATGATATTTTAACTATATGAAGCTTTATGCTCTTCAAGTCTCTTCTACTACTATCATGTCACTTGTGTACGACGTGATACCGCAGTGCGGCAACACTGTATTGTCTCATTTAGTCAAAAGTAACCATTTGACTGAAATAATGTTGGTGGGACGTTTTATCCAGCAAACAAACATACTGGTTACCTACCATATGAGCTATATACGTAAAGATAAAGGACCTATTTCAAAAGTGTATGCCTATATCCAACGTATATAAGTGACGTCAGATGTATACGTTGTCAACCAACGAATATAGCTCACCGTAAGTTGTATACGTTGTCAACCGACGTATATAGCTCACCGTAAGTTATTTACGGCTTAAGCTATATACATAAGCTATATATAAGCTATATACGGTGTAACAAGGTATACATATTTTTACACCAAGGCTTCCATCCGTTCGTTCGTCTGTCCGTCACACCTCAGGTTTACCTTTCCGTTTATACTTTTTTTCTATAAAGATGACTTTACATGTTGATTCACATGTACAGTATGATATCAACTATTTGATATTAATGCAATTTCATTGTTGTGACCTATATTTAACGGTTGAACTAACATGGTTATTTTTTTTCTGTCTCAATTTCACTTTTGCGTTTAGGCTTTTTCTGGGAGATTCCTTCACATCCTTAAGAAATTTTGTTACCGTGTTCAACCTGATGTCATCTGCATTTATTTTCTACTTATGTAATGTTGTGGCTGAGACCTATATTTCACGGTAAACTTGATTGTTCTGCCTAAGGTTTATGTTTGATTTTAAACTTTTTTCTCTGAAAATGACTTAACATCATTATGAAACTTGACGAGTAAAATGCAGCAATCAAAGTGCACAATGCGCCGAGAGCCTGCCGGCAGGATTTACATAGTAAAAATAACTATAATTCTAATTCCAGTGTTAATTCGGTAGAGGCAAAATTCATTTGACGCCAAAAATACACGTTTATCCTGCAACTCTAGTTGCCAGTGTTGAGTCAGCAGAACTCCTTCTTTGTTTTATGATAACTCCGCCGGCAGTCCCTCATTGCCTTGAATGTTTTGATTCTTTTCATAATGATCCATACCTAAGGAGGTCATAACCTTACAATTGCATTGATATGATACGCTACTGAGCGCGGAGTTATATAGTGAGGTTTAAATGGCAGTGGTATTTATTCAAGTCAACGATGCCTATATCGGTACGTTAGCCAAAACGTCTCAGTCGATTAGTCGTTGATGCCCACTGGTTCTAAAGCGATTACGTCATCTCGCAGATGTCCAAAATATCATGCTTCTTATTTTCAGTGACAAATCTGCTAAACAATCAGTAATTATAATTCAGGGTACGTAGATGTATCTGCAGCGAAATGCCAAGGATGTGAGACCCATCCCTGTCTTGCTGAGACTAGTATATGTGCTTCTAGCTGTATTAAAGGATACTTCAGACAGAGTCCTAGTAATGACACGTGTCAGAGATGCCCTAGCATGTGTTATAATTGCACATCCTCAACAAACTGCAGTTATTGTATAGACGGTCATTGGGGTGACACGTGTAACCAAGATTGTCCAACAAACTGTAGAGCTTGTATGTCGCCTACGAACTGCACTAAGTGTCGAGAAGGTTACTATGGCAGAGGATGTAACAAACTTGCCCACCTAACTGTAAAGCATGTAGGTCATTCTCGCACTGTACCGAATGTCGGGACGGCTTCTGGGGAGATCTGTGTAACGAAACATGTCCGAATGGCTGCAAGGGTGACACCTGTTATCAAATTAATGGAGGATGTACCTCTTGTAAAAATGGATATTTCCGTGCTTTTGGTGCCAATAATGAACCAACATGTCAATCATGCAATATAGGAGGTTGTCTTCACTGTAGAAATGAAGGTACATGTGAGGAATGTGAAATCGGTTGGCATGGTGTCTTATGTGATCAAAAGTGTTCCCTTAGATGTCTAAATAGAAAATGCACTATCAATGGAGAGTGTATTTGCAAAACTGGATATTATAAAACACACCCTTCAAGCAATTCTTATCATTGTAGTGCGTGTCCCAAGAGTTGCGCTAAGTGTGAGTCTACCAAAAACTGCATTGAGTGTAAACCCGGATATTGGAATCATGATTGCAGTAAGAATTGTTCCTATAGATGTGATGGTCAAACTTGTGATCAAACCACCGGTCAGTGTAGCAATGGGTGTAAAATGGGTCTTTTAACTCTGGAAAACGGAACCTGTATTGATTGCAACAGAGTATGCGCCAACTGCACTTCCGGTTCAGCGTGCAAAATATGTCATGAGAATGGAGTTTGTGACGAATGGAGTATGTTTGTCTATGTTACTATATCACATGTAACATGATTTTGATATATTGCTTATTTATGATTATGTAGGCCTTTGTGCAATTCATTAATTTCTTAGAACCATTTAAGATTTTTTTTTATTTTGGCCAAATCCCATTACACCATTCAAGTATCGGTCTTCTATTAGCATCTCTTCATTAAGTAGTTCTATTAAGAACCTGGCGCGGACCAATCATCGCTTATTCCCCTTAACATTTGATGAGCAAGTAAATATGATCTAAATACTTTGGTATGTAATAATTTGTTGTTTCAATTTCATAATTATTGCTATCAGATTCGGTGAACGTGCTACAAACACTGTTTGCAATGTTTTATATATTTGTTGCTCTTGTTTAGTACATTAGTTTGTGTTATGATAAAAATGATCTTTTTTTACTTGTCTTACTTGGGTTATGCATTCAGGCCCAAAGTTTGCAGTCTGCAAATTGCAGTCCAGGCCTAAATTGAAACCACTCATGAGCCGCCGAGACGAGTAAATATAAGTTAACAGAACGTCTTACCTAATCGACGTTAAAAAGAATTTGTTAAAGAAAATAATATGAATATTAAGAACTGTGTAGTTCCAGGAAACAATGACGAGTTTCGATGGCTGGCGTTTGTACTCATCGGTCTAGCAGTTTTGGCCATGTTCTTCATCTTCTTCATAGTTATTCTGATGGCACGCTCGTTCCTATGGTAACATTTATATTTTCTTAAATTGTTATTAATGTTAATTGGGATTAGTTCTCTTAGATTTCATCTAAACGCATTTTGTTGTTCTTTTTGATTGATTATCTATTTTTAAGCACAAAACTTAATTTAATGAATAACCTACGGAGTTATTTATGACACAACACCTATCATTCGCTGTTGTCCTTTCAACCCAAAGCTCTATCAGCAAAACTAAAGATATACCATTGTCTGATATTTCGAACTATTTTTACCATGAATGCGCTATATAATCTTTGAAACGTTAATTGTTCTCAATTAATAGTGCAAAGCGTACACCCAATGCAGTAGAGGGAAAGTTATTCAGAGGAGGAAATGGCAAAGGTAAATAAAATAAAATAAACTCAAGTCATTCATTTATATAAAAAATGTATTTGTAGAACAAATCACATCATCCTATGCTTTTGAACAGGAATTAGTGTGTTCAATGAAAAGGATGCTTTCTGAACCGTACAATGCCCACACCAGTTGAAATATCTGTTTCTTTAATGATTAGAAGTTCCACTGTATATGTAAAGTATAAGATAATACTAATATAGACTTAGAAACAAAATACATGATCAGAGCCGGATCCAGGGGTCAGATTAGATGGGAGTGGGGGACGGGGGCGCAATACTAAAGAAATGTAGGCAGTGACAATACCAGTGGCTTGCCGCTTTGCCCGAGGCGTGAGAAGGGTGTAGTTCCGGTTGGATTTGAGTCCAGGAGAACTCTCCTGTGTCTGTTTTTATTTTAAATTTAAAACAGTGAAATAGTGCTTGCTTTGCTTTCTTGTGAATTCTTTTGTGTGTGTGTGTGTCGGGGGGGGGGGGGGGCGATATGTGTCTACATTTATGTATGGTTTGGGAATTTTAGAGGGGGCGCGAGCCGGGTGCTCCCCCCACCCTACCTACCCTTGAATCCGCCGGTGGAGATATTGCAGGTAATACAAAAAAAAATGAGTTGCCGCAACCACTGATGTTGCACCTGCTGTCTATAAAGATAATTAATTCGTCCTTGACATTTTATCAATAGCGTCCGGTTTACGACTTTATTATAATTTCATATCTGTCATAAAAAAGTCCAATATATACAATAATATACATGAAAATATGTTTGCCAGAATTCAAATCTTAAATCCAGGCAGTGCTGGTAAACAGAGCGGTCGTGCAAGCGAGATATCCGATGGAGAGATGAGCACGTACCCAACACCTCCTCTGCCAAGTCGTGCGGTGGCATTAGAGGGTCTGGATGACCATGAACTGGACAGTGTTGCAATCCCCATAGGTGAGGGCGAACATGTACTGGCCTTTTTAAACATGGTCAATTCGTAAGAAATGATTGGTAAGAAGGGATACTTGGATGTGTTTATTAGATGATTGTTGATACAAGCTGAGAAATTTCTATTTATCTAAAGTATATTAATACATTCTTCTAATTGGGTATTACAAACATACACAGTTTTACATGCAAGAGAATGCATGTGTGAGATGGAAACCTGTGACAGGAACATGCATTGATAATTCCCTAGACATGTGTCAGAACATCAATCATTTTGAGTCTTAAAGGAAATGAAGGTAAGTTACAGTAATTTTATTTATATATAGTCCTGCCACTTACATGCTATAGAATAGTGATATGGTACCACAAACAAGTCACATTGACCAAGCAATGACACAAACCCTGAATTGTCCTGGACACTTAAAAGGGGTGATAATTTTAACGATTTTGGACGCGTCTTTTGATCGAAACCAGAACTATTCGTAAAGTTGGCGGACGTGTTTGTGTGTATGTTACAGAAGACGATGAGTGTTTCTACCACAACACCACGCCTCTACACAGAAACCTGATTACAATTTTAGAACTTCAGCAAAAGGTTGCAGCGATGTCAAAGGTCGACTTCCGGAACGAGTTTATGGTCAGTCTGTTCATCTTTATATCTCTATAACTGCACTGTTGAATAAAATACTAGATCAAACTTACTAGCCAGTATTATGGCTCGAAAGGGACTAGTATAAGTCATAACAGCTTATTTCCTAATCGACGTAAAATAAATAAGTTTAACTAACTAAACTAGGCTGGCTGGCTGTAATATGTAGTACTGTCTTAACCCTGTTTCGGTACAAACATGTTACATCACAGAAACATTTACACTGGCGCACATCACTGAAATGACGTCAACATAACATATGCAATTCATACTTGTCCGATATAGTAAATAATTCATTTTGACACATGTTACATGAGTTAGTAATGTTCATAATCAACGTATTCTGGTAGAAATTAACCATGGTTGGCTAGCATCACAGTGCGTTTCGTATATATAACGCATTTTTGTAATTGACACCAAAATCAGCTTGAAGCCATAGTACGTTCCTACAAAGCCCGAAGTTTTTCATGTATTCAATCTTAAATACATGACTGTTCTGTATCTGATATTTTTCTTACCAATAACTGCAACGTATCGGTAAAGAATATGTTTTCTTCATTAAAATGGTCACGTTCTTTTGTTTCTCCTTTACAATGACTAGCCCATGATGTTTGTGAATAAAATTTAAAATGTACAAAATATGTCGAGTGTTAGGGTAAAATATATTTTTTTTTTAAAAAGCCATGTGCCGTTGCTTTATAATAACTTCAAGTTTCTTTCAGCGGTTGCCAAGGGGACTCGTTCGGGCTTATGGAGACGCCTTGAAACCTGAAAACGACCACAAGAATAGATATCATGGCATCTACCCGTGTAATTATAATACTTATAATATTGATAGTAAATTGTAATAAAAAAAAAAGATCATACACATACTACCTCATAAGTAGGATTAACACACATTTCAGTTTTAAGACCACTTTACTATTAGGATCAACTCACTACTAAGATTACCTGTTAATGATCCTATTTGCAAGACACCTTTAACCCTATCTCCTGCTGGATGTAGCTTAATTCTAGGAAATATTTCATTATTTAGACTATATAACCATTGTCCTTATGCTGGTGTTGATGACAATGATATATTGTTGATGATGATGTTGAGGATATAATGCAGGTGATACGATCATAATTGGAAACTAATAACCATTGTCCTTATGCTGGTGTTGATGACAATGATAGATTTTATATGATGATGGTTGGTTGATTAGAGTTGATGAGATGTTGTGGTTGGGTGTTGTGATTGGGTGATTGTGCTTGTGTCTGGTGGTTTATGGTTGTTTTGATATGATGATGTAATTATAAAGATAATGTAGAGTATGACGATTTGTTTGAGAACCATAAGTGTATTATGGTAAATTAAAGTTGAGTGTTTGATTTCTTCTTATCGTTGTTCTTTTGCTGATATTTACCGTCACTGCAAACCTATGTAAGTTAGCTAAGTAGGCACGTGACCATGCATAGGCAAGTTTGTCAATTCGTCAGAATAAAAAGCAGTGTAAAAATATCATACAAAATGCTGTACTAAAACGCTGAAATATTTCACTAAATCATGTCTCCTTATTTACAAAGTGTATATGTAAAAGTGCATACATACGCCACGTTCATTTTGCATACAAATCAAAATATCCAAGGTAGGCCCTTACTATGTACAGATTGGGGAAGACGTATACAAAACCACCGACTTAACGCAAGCCATTTGAAGGGCTTTTATCATGAAACAAGAAAATATTAAAACAAAATGTTTTAATGGACGTCTTATAATAAGCATACTGTCCCCCTCTATTTCTCTACCTGTCTATGACACAGGACCTTTATGTTATTTATAAAATAAAAATAAATTGAATAAATAAATAATAATAATGACCTCTCTTAATATTAATTTTATATAGAGAGAGGCAGTTAATTACTTTATAATTTTCCCTGCACGAGACCCAAGTCTCTCTAGGCTTAAAAATATGACTCCCAATTAAGTAGCATTTTCCATACATTTTATAGTATCTTGTGGATGCATTGAAATTAAAATTTGAATCCTGACAGCGAAAACATTACATCTAAGATGAAAAGTGCACGGGTTAAAAAAATAATTGGAGAGGTCATTTTTTTAATACTAGGAATTAAAATTTAAAAAAAAATCGACCTCTCCATATATTTTTTTTACATACAGAGGCCGCTTATATGGTTAATTTTTATGTTTAAATCAAAAGGAAGCAAATACAAACAAATTAACAAAAGCAAAAATAAAGGATGTATAAAATTACTATTTAAAACAAACTATACAAATATAACTCAAGAATTTAGAAAAAAAGGCCCCCAGCTGCAATCGAACTCATGACCTCTTGAAAGGAAAAAAAAGTACCGATCGACGCTCTTACCAACTGAGCTATTTTCACAAGTGCAGATGACGTGTGTAAATAAGGCTATAAATAATCAATCTGATCAAAACAGCAGGACTAGCACTACACAGACTGTATTGTATTGATATCTACACTACGCGTTCTTTATGTTACGGTTACATATTAACAAGATAAACAATAAGCATTACTTATTCCACCCATCATATAATTATTAAACTACTATGTATATTTACAAGCTCAATAAAGAGGACATGAAATGTGCCATGTCCAGACCGACGAGCGAAGCGATAAGTAGGTCATGACCGATATGTATGTAAACATCATTAAAAAAAATACATCTACTGACTAACAATCTATTAGATATGATAAATTACACTGGAAACTATTTAAAATTACGTATTTGAAACCCCTAAGCAACCACATAGAAAAATATCGGTCACTGAAAACTATTACTATCACAAGTTTACATTCAACTGCAATACCAATTTGCACATGCGCAAACGAAAGTGTAAACGCATTTTAATTGGGCATACTAATATATACATATAGTACTGAATAACAGTAATGTATATACAGTACTGAATACCGTCCAGAAAACAGTAATTCTGCTAGATTAGAACCAACAGCAGTTGGATGCTAACTTTATCTTGTAACTCGCATGTAAATAAATCAGTCATGTAAAATGGTAACATAAGCTACTCCATACGATAACTATACCCTCAATATACTATTTTTACATACAACATACCTATACTACATGTCCACATGGGTTCAAGTCCTTGGACCATATTCATTAACTCTTAGGACAAAAATCCTTAGTTTCTAAGATTTTCCTGAAAGTCACATAGATTATTTATAAAGGAATTTCTTAAGTGTTATTTATAAAAAAAACATTTATTCCAGTTAAGGTATTATTTTCCTGAAAAAAAAAACAACAACACCAACAACAAAAAACTAAGGAGCTTTATGCCTTCAAGCTGACTGATTATTGGTCGGTTGATCAACCATGCTTTCTCTATTCACTTGGGATTTACTTCAAGCTGTATTTAACATGACATTGATATGTACATTCTCAAAGCGATGATAAAATCAAAAACTGAAAACAGTAGCAATATGTTTATATTTGATATAACAGCAACCAACACTTCCGATGTTGCTCCATTAAGTTTGGCCTACATGTAACTATATTAACGTATATTCACAGTTGACGCCACGAGAGTGAGACTGAAGGATGGACCCGGGGACTATATCAATGCCAGTCACGTTGAGGTATGTGTTCTCTTGTTATATGAAAACCAGCCACCCGTTCCATAGTCCGTTTCAAATTAAGGAAACAGCAACAAAAACAACCATATTACACATATTAGTTACTATAGAGAATGTTAACCAAATTTCACACCGTTTTCTTGAATATACCGTATACCGTATTACCAGAGCCGGATCCAGGAGTTCAGGTTGGGGGATGGGGGCGGGGGTGGGGTATATAAAAATGATGTAGGATAGGCATTGACAATGCAAGCGGTTTGCCGCTTTGGAAGAGCAATGGTAAGTGTGTAGTTCCAGTTAGACTAGGGATCCGGGGAGGGGGGGACTCCCTTGCGATTTTTCTCTTACTTAAAAGTTGTAAAATAAGGTTTTATTTTGGAAGGGGGGGGGGGGTTAAATTTATGCATGTTCGGGAAATTTTAGAGGGGGCGCCCTCACCCCCCATTGAATCCGCCAAAACTTTCGAAACTTTCGAAAGAAGAAAATCAAATTTTTCCTTCTTTATTGTATATAAAGTCAAAAAAAAAATTCTTCACTTTAAATGTAAAACAGAGGGAGGTGAATTCAGCTATTCTGTATACTTTATACTGCTAAAGCTTTCCATAGCAACTATATCGTGTTATGGCCAAAGTTTAATTGTCCACTGTATATTCCGTGGTGATAGGTCCGGTGTGTATGTTAAATTCGTGAAAATTAACTCATGCATTTATTGTGTATGCAAGGTTTTATACCTAAGACAGAGCCTCTACGCTTCATGTGTAGCTTGATCTTGTCAGACATAACATTTTTTTTTCAACTGTCCACTTGCATGAATGTATATATAACAGTGCATCATTTACAAAACCTCCCTTGATTTGTGCAGTGAACGTTATTCTATCTTTATAAATAATAAAAAGGAAGTAATTTTGTTCTAAATATCCCTATATCAGAACTGGTACGATATATTCAAGGAAAGTGCTAAATTAGCTCAAAACTGCCTCTATAGTAAGTAAGACATTAGACAGCAGTTTTGTATATAGATATCGCATATATGTACTTGAAGGCAGCAGCTTGTGTATGAGCACTGTATACCTTCGATAATAAAACCAAAATACCTGGACGTAATAGTGATATGGTAAGATTTTGAAGGTACCTGCTTGTGTATGAGTACTGTATATCTTCAATAAAATAAAACCAAAGTATCTGGTAGTAAAAGTGGATATGGTCTGATTTTGAAGGCTGCGTACTGTATACCTTCGATAATATAACCAAAATAACTGAACACATAAGTAAGGTGGTTAGATTTTAACGTAAGGCAGCTGCTAAGTATATGATTTAACCCAGGTTAAAAAGCCGAAGGCGATTGGTCGTAATAGTTAGATGGTCATATTATCTACTTAAGTTTACAGCAAAAACAGTAGTATTAACATTGCTATTGCAATTGCTCAAATGAAGCCTATATTTTAAGGGCCACCGTGGCCGAGCGGTTACAGTCATGGACTACAAGTCTCTCAGCCCCTCACCGCTGTGGGTTCGAATCCCGGTAGGGACCTCGGATTTTTCACGTGAGGAAGCCTTCCAGCTGGCTTTCGGTAGGTCGGTGGTTACACCCGGGTACCTCTGTGTACTCGGGGTCTTCCTCCACCTGCAATTAGCTGGACGTCGCTATATGATTGAAATACTATCGCAGCGACGGTAAACCCCAATACAACAACAACAACTATCTTTTTAGGGGTTTACTGTACTTCTTTTACCACTGTTACAACAACAACAGCATCTACTACTTCTACGTATTATTTCATGTTTTCCATACCAGGGTCACAGCAATCCAAACGCCTTTATTGCAGCTCTTGGTAAGTTGGTTTTATGCATGCATGTATTTCAATCGAGATTATGAATTTACGATTTAGATGTATTTTAATATTATCTAAACACGTGAGAAATTACCTATTAATTTTAGTATTAACTTTGACATATATGGTGACGAAGTTGTTCATTGTGATAATATTACTGATGATGATAATGATGATGTGAGCGGGTTCGGAGATGTTGATTATGATAATGATAATGACAACGAGACACTGCTGCTGCCGCTGCTGATGTTTATGGTGATGTTGCAGGACCCACACAGGCCAACAGTGAGGACTACTCTCTGTTCTGGAGGATGGTGTGGCAGGAGAAAGTGGAGGTGATCGTTATGCTGACCAATCTCATGGAGGGATCGGTAAATTTGCGCTTCTTATTTATTTTGAAATAAAATAAGGGCAAATGTTTTGGCAGAAATGGAACAATGATTAGGTATACATAGTAGGCTTCCTTGTCTTAACTTTGTAATGCAGATGTATTAAGAGTACTAGAAGCAACGAGTGATGACGAATACGTATAGTCTATAATGCTATTTCTAGCTAGTAGTAACAATAACTTAACTCCAGCCAGAGTTTTTGATTTTACTATGATAAATAAATCTAATTAATATTTAGGATATGTTTGCAATAAATAAATAATAAAACGATTATTACTATTATATCTAAAATTTAAATACTATTAATGTACTAGACATTTTATACGTATGAGTAAAAAAAGAAGTAAAATACGTAGATTCCTTCCTCTGGGGCAATGTGGTTCGAACAATAAGCTATATCTCTGTTATTAATCCCAATCTGATTGTGCTGTCCAATAGAAAATGAAATGTGAGAAGTACTGGCCCTCCGTCCAGTCCTGTGTTCACTATGGTGACGTCACCGTCGAGGGCTTGACTGAGTCGAAATATGATGAATACGTGATGAGGGAGTTTACCGTCAGCAAAGTAAGTAACGGTAATTTTCCCTCAAACTAAATCATGTCTTATTTTCTTAGTTCCATTCTGATAACAAGAACCATATTATTAAATGAACAATCAATCAAGTACTGTGGTGCATCTTTTTTTACAAAACCACGGTGATGAAGGTTTCAAGATATTGTTTCTGTTGATAATCTAACAGCATCGTGAATGTTATCAATAAGACCATTATACCATGTATCATGTTCTTTGATATATTACCAGATAATTCGATAAACAATAAGTTTTAAAACTTGATAATTAGACCATGTAAATGTTAAGACCTGTTAATTGAATACCCACTCAATATCATATTCTCCATATCATAACCTACTTCAGGGAAACGAGAGACGGAAGTTGACACACATGCACTTCACAGTATGGCCAGATAAGAACGTTCCGAATGAGGAAAGGAGTCTGGTCGACTTCCGGGACAAGGTGAACAAAATACCACGTGACTACCAGCAACCAATCGTGGTCCACTGCAGGTAGATACAAGTAAATTTATTGACTAGCCTAACTAGTTAAGCTTGCTGCAATGGTTTTTAATTACTGATGTAGGTAAAATTGCATTAAATATATACATATATATATCGATTTTAGGAACAATATGTATACGTAAAATAGAAACGTCCACTTATAGATTTTTCATAAATTTACAGAAATAGGGTTTTGCATTTAATTCGAGCAAAATTATTTTTTTCAAATTATGTATAAGTTATATTATGTGGTGCAATATCTTAGACGTACATACGCATTTGTTTGACTGTTGAAATGTTGGCAGTAAAAGAAATTCCCTAAAAATAAAAGTTGTAAACTGTACACCCAGTTGCGAAAATCTAAGTGGACGGTTCGAAATACTATTGAGAATATATATATATATATATATATATATATATATATATATATATATAGTTTAAGCATCTTGGCCGCAAGCCAGTTATACGTAATTTTAAAATTCCCTTATCATCGTTTTCGGACGTGTTGCATTTGATACATAGCCGAGATTATGCGTTCGTGTACACTTCATATGCGGGTTTCCCATAACAGGAACAACCAATCAGAAATAGACTGCTTGTTCTGGTACTCTGCTTTGATTAAATACATAACAAAAAAAAATCTTTTATTACGCAGTACTTTTCATTCTGATACTCGGCTTTAGATTGATTGGACTTTATTTTGAGACACTTATCTTCCTTCTCGTATCATTTCGGACATGTTGCATTTGGCAGATGGTCGAGATTATCCGTTTGTGTACACGTCATATGGGGGTTTCCCGAAGTTAAGATGAATTGCGTGAAGGAATAAACACAGGGGCTTAAGTTGCATGATGAGATTCGCCCTATAGAACTTTGAGCCCCTGTGATCAGCAATTGACTGCTGTTTTAAATTTTAACAAAAATACAGAAAACCATTTAATATTATTAACAGAATTATCATATTGGCCATTACAGTTCAGTTTGTATTTTAGCAGATGCAACTTGAAAGCTTAATTCATTCGATTGCACTTGGTTATTAAACTGGGGCCAAGACTTGAACAAAACAGTCGGTGGTTAAGCAAGATATGCTATGGATAGACCGACAAATAATAAACTAGACAAGTCTTCCTTTTAAAAGTAAATTTTACTTTTTTAAGTTTGATGTTTGGGCATTTAACCTATACCTACTAGTGCTACCACTACTTCTGATTGTGTATCTGTTACTACTACTAACCATGACCCTGTCTATGCTCACAGTGCTGGTATTGGAAGGACCGGAACCTACATCGCCCTGGACATCCTGATGGAACAGGGGGCTGCCCAGCAGTACGTGGACATCTTTGGCTGTGTGGCAGCACTGAGGGGTCAAAGGGTTAACCTTGTCCAGAATGAGGTCACTGTTTTCTAAATGTAGTCGTTTTCCCCTATTTTCGTGTTTTTATGTATTAGTGTGTTACTGTTTTTTTGTTGTTTTTTTTGTTTTTTTTTGTTTTGTTTTTTTTTATGCAGAGATTGATTCGTTCATCATTTACAACATTTACAACAGAGAGTTATATATTCATTTAAACAGTGTCTCTTTCTTGTTTCAGATGCAGTATGAGTACATACACCGTGCTCTCGTGTACGGCTTTGGTCGTGACGACATGTACGCTATTTCGACATCTACCAGAACGTTTGATCTAAGACGACATTCGCCTGCTCCGTCACTCGAGCCAAAGCATATCGAAACCGTAAAAATAGATTCAACAGTGCTATGATGACGAGATAAACGGGATTTATATTAAGTTAAAACAACCTTAGTGATGTAAACAGACACTTGAGCATTGCAAGGCAGCTCAATATATCAGAGGGCTCATCAGTTTTCTTTCAGCATAGAAGAACATATATATTTGAGCACATTAAACGGGTGTTGGATACGGATATGAGATCATTATTGTCTTAGAAAGTCCTCACATGAAGTTATTCTTCCCATTCATACAATTCATCAAATATCGTAGAAATAAAGAAAGAAAAAGTAATCTAGAAATGAAATATAACCCTGTTATAAATACAAGTTTAAGGATAAACACTATCGCTTTTGCACTGCGTGGGTTCGAATCCCGGCAGGGTCTTTCGGATTTTCATGTGAGGAAGCCTTCCAGCTGGCTTCCGTTAGGTCCATGGTTCTACCCGGATGCCTCCGTGCATTCGAGGTCTTCCTCCACATGTAATTAGCTGGACGTCGCTATATGACTGAAATACTGTTGACACGACGGTAAATTCAAATAGTCATGTCAAGTCAAGTTTTCAAACATCAAAGCGTGAAAATAAGCTTGTAGAAACATAAGGTCAACCCAGCCAACTTTTTTTTCGTGAAAATGGCTTTTCAAACTTTTCATGAAATCATCAGTTTCAAGTTTTAGCTTCTGTTTATTTTAAAATCTCTTTCTCACTCAAACGCACGTACAGATGGACGAATGATATGAATGGCAAGTTAATATGCAAGATGAAATGTCATAAATTTTAAGTTCTTGAATTGGACGTCTGCAGCCCAGTCCTGAAGCAATAGTGACTGTTTATAACTGATGTCATGTATCCTGAAGCAATAGTGACTGTTTATAAACTGATATCATGTATCCTGAAGCAAAGGTGACTATTTATAACTGATATCATGTATCCTGAAGCAATAGTGACTGTTTATAACTGATATCATGTATCCTGAAGCAAAGGTGACTATTTATAACTGATATCATGTATCCTGAAGCAATAGTGACTGTTTATAACTGATATCATGTATCCTGAAGCAATAGTGACTGTATATAACTGATGTCATGTATCCTGAAGCAATAGTAACTATTTATAACTGATATCATGTATCCTGAAGCAATAGTGACTGTTTATAACTGATATCATGTATCCTGAAGCAATAGTGACTGTATATAACTGATGTCATGTATCCTGAAGCAGTAGTGACTGTTTATAACTGATATCATGTATCCTGAAGCAATGGTGACTGTTTATAACTGATATCATGTATCCTGAAGCAATGGTGACTGTTTATAACTGATACCATGTATCCTGAAGCAATGGTGACTGTTTATAACTGATATCATGTATCCTGAAGCAAAAGTGACTGTTTATAACTGATATCATGTATCCTGAAGCAATAGTGACTGTTTATAACTGATATCATGTATCCTGAAGCAATAGTGACTGTTTATAACTGATATCATGTATCCTGAAGCAATAGTGACTGTTTATAACTGATATCATGTATCCTGAAGCAATAGTGACTGTTTATAACTGATATCATGTATCCTGAAGCAATAGTGACTGTTTATAACTGATACCATGTGTCCTGAAGCAATAGTGACTGTATAACTGATATCATTATCCTGAGCAAAGTGACTGTTTATAACTGATATCATGTATCCTGAAGCAATAGTGACTGTTTATAACTGATATCATGTATCCTGAAGCAATAGTGACTGTTTATAACTGATATCATGTATCCTGAAGCAATAGTGACTGTTTATAACTGATATCATGTATCCTGAAGCAATAGTGACTGTTATAATGATTCATGTATCTGAAGCAATAGTGACTGTTTATAACTGATTCAGTATCCTGAAGCAATAGGACTGTTATAACTGATTCATGTATCCTGAAGCAAGTGATGTTTATAAGATATCATGTATCCTGAAGCAATGTGATGTTATAACTGATATCATGTATCCTGAAGCAAGTGAGTTATAACTGATCATGTTCTGAGCAATGTGACTGTTTATAACTGATACATGTATCTGAAGCATAGTGACTTTATAACTGATTCATGTATCCTGAAGCAATAGTGACTGTTATAATGATCATGTATCCTGAAGCAAAGTGATGTTTATAACTGATACATGTATCCTGAAGCAAAGTGACTGTTATAACTGATATCATGTATCCTGAAGCAAAGTGACTGTATAACTGATTCATGTACCTGAAGCAAAGTGATGTTTATAACTGATGTCATGTATCTGAAGCAATGTGACTTTTAAACTGATTCATGTACCTGAAGCAAGTGATGTTTATAATGATATCATGTATCCTGAAGCAAAGTGACTTTTATAACTGATATCATGTATCTGAAGCAAAGTGACTGTTAACTGATTCATGTATCCTGAAGCAAAGTGACTGTTAAATGATACATTATCTGAAGCAAAGTGACTTTATAACTGTATCATGATCCTGAAGCAAAGTGACTGTTTATAACTGATATCATGTATCCTGAAGAAAGTGTGTTTATAACTGAATCATGTATCCTGAAGAAAGTGACTGTTTATAACTGATATCATGTATCCTGAAGCAAAGTGACTGTTTAAATGATATCATGTATCCTGAAGCAACTGTGTTTATAACTGATATCATGTATCCTGAAGCAAGTGACGTTTATAAGATATCATGTATCCTGAAGCAAGTGACTTTTATAATGATATCATGTATCCTGAAGCAAAGTGACTGTTATAACTGATACATGTATCCTGAAGCAAAGGTGTTTATAACTGATATCATGTATCTGAAGCAATAGGACTGTTATAACTGATATCATGTATCCTGAAGCAATAGTGACTGTTATAATGATATCATTGTATCCTGAAGCAAAGTGACTGTTTATAACTGATATCATGTACTACTGAGCAAAGTGACTGTTTATAACTGATATACATGTATCCTGAAGCAATAGGACTGTTTATAACGTATCATGTATCCTGAAGCAATAGTGACTGTTTATAACTGATATCATGTTATCCTGAAGCAAAGTGACTGTTTATAACTGATATCATGTATCCTGAAGCAAAAGTGACTGTTTTATAACTGATACATGTATCTGAAGCAATGAACTGTTTATAACTGATATCATGTATCCTGAAGCAATAGTGACTGTTATAACTGATATCATGTATCCTGAAGCATAGTGACTGTTTATAACTGATATCATGTATCCTGAAGCAAAAGTGACTGTTTATAACTGATATGTCATGTATCCTGAAGCAAAGTGACTGTTTAATAACTGTATTCATGTATCCTGAAGCAATAGTGACTGTTTATAACTGATATCATGTATCCTGAAGCAAAGTGACTGTTTATAACTGATCCCATGTATCCTGAAGCAATAGTGACTGTTTATAACTGATACATGTATCCTGAAGCAAATAGTTTTATGACTGTATAAGTAATCTGATATCTTTATCCTGAAGCAAAGTGACTGTTTATAACTGATATCATTGTATCCTGAAGCAATATGACTTGTTAACTGATGTACATGTATCCTGAAGCAATAGTGACTGTTTATAACTGATACATGTATCCTGAAGCTAAAGTGACTTTTATAACTGATATCATGTATCCTGAAGCAAAGTGACTGTTTATAACTGATATCATGTATCCTGAAGCAATAGTGACTGTTTATAACTGATATCATGTATCCTGAAGCAATAGTGACTGTTTATAACTGATATCATGTATCCTGAAGCAATAGTGACTGTTTATAACTGATGTCATCTATCCTGAAGCAATAGTGACTGTTTATAACTGATGTCATGTATCCTGAAGCAATAGTGACTGTTTATAACTGATGTCATGTATCCTGAAGCAATAGTGACTGTTTATAACTGATATCATGTATCCTGAAGCAATTAGGACTGTTTATAACTGATATCATGTATCCTGAAGCAATAAGGACTGTTTATAACTGATATCATGTATTCTGAAGCAAAAGTGACTGTTTATAACTGATATCATGTATCCTGAAGCAACATTGACTGTTTATAACTGATATCATGTATCCTGAAGCAATAGTGACTGTTTATAACTGATATCATGTATCCTGAAGCAATAGTGACTGTTTATAACTGATGTCATGTATCCTGAAGCAATAGTGACTGTTTATAACTGATATCATGTATCCTGAAGCAAAAGTGACTGTATATAAACTAAACACCGGTAAACAGTTTAATTCATTCAAATAATTTTATAGCAACATTATTCTTTACATTTGTTACATTATTTTTTTTCAGTCTTGCTGTCATATATATATGTAATAATTTCTACACAGTCAACTAAAGATCCATTATCCTTTGTAAATATACTAAAATACTTGTGTAATATATATTTTTCTGAGTCTTAATGACCCTTAAAATCAGAGGGCTCTAGTTCATCCAAAACTTTGCTTTGAAAGAAAAAAAATCCTTTTGACATCTTTCATAAAACGCAGATCCGGTATCAAATCCAAGGCTCGTAGTTACCTATTTATAGTAAAAATAAATTATATGATGTATCTTTTTTTGGGAAATCGCAATATTCAAAATATTGTTTATTGGGATGCTAGAATCAATTGAGCGATTTATATGAAGAATGTATATTTTGCTTAATCGTGGTATATATCTTTTGAAATAGATTGTCAGTCAGTGATTCGTGATAATATTTTCTTTTTTATGATTGATTGATTGATTGATTGATTGATTGATTGATTGATTGATTGATTGATTGATTGATTGTTAGTCATATAGCGACGTCCAGCTAATAACAGGTGGAGGAAGACCCCGAAGCACCGAGGCATCCGGGTTGAACTACCGACCAACCGGAATCCAGCTGGAAGGCAGTCTTTGTAAAAACACATTGGTCAATATTCCAAAATATCGAATACATTGTACTGTTTTAATTCTGACGAAATTTGAAATAGCTGTACTCGGTTGTGTACGTTTAGCACATTAACACATATTACATACATTTTATGTATTTTATACAAAGGGATCTTGCAACTACACCATTACACTGACAATAATACGGATAACCTATGCCCATT
Source organism: Solen grandis (assembly GCA_021229015.1). NCBI lineage: Eukaryota > Metazoa > Mollusca > Bivalvia > Adapedonta > Solenidae > Solen > Solen grandis. The sequence goes on from CM037777.1 coordinate 4,803,187, forward strand.
GAAGTCTCCTTTAATAAATTCCATCAAAGAACTAAATGTAAAAAAAAATTGAACTTTTAAAGGAAATTAATTTGAATATTTTTGGACGATTCAAGACGAGTTGTGAACGTCCTTAGTTTTGATTTAAAGTGGTCACTATCCTTCCTAAGATGTTGTCTATATTAATCAATGTCTTCATCTTTCGTTTCAAATTAAAAAAAAAAAAAATAAAATTACAAAGTATACTAGCAAAATGCATCTTTCAAATTATGGTTGTGGAAAAAAATAAGCAATAATATGTCTTATTCAGGTGCTATTTGTTAGTTGCCTTACGTTGATGGGATAATTTTTTATTTACAATGTTCGTCTCTGAGAAACATATTTGCGAAATGTGGGGTTTCGCCCCTTTAACCTTGTTTTAAGTCGTTTCAGCGTGTGTTTTTCTTCCGGAGAGATTTTTTTCTATTTTTTTTACACATAAGTACTTTAGTTTATAACTAAGACATACATGAATTAAAAATAGGGGGTCACCATGTGCGTTTAAGATATTAAGCTTATGGTAAAAAATCACTATCTGCTCAAATTTGAAGAAAAAATCAAAAGACTAAAATATTGAAGATACTTAACTTACAATATCATAATAATATTTCAGAATATTTTATCTTATTTTGTAACTCATAATGTGTTTTATACGTTACAGGTAAAAATACTGTCAATCAT
>CM037777.1:4803985-4830408 GCA_021229015.1 Solen grandis
GGGGGATTGTTTTTTAAAAAATGAAGTGTCGGTCCATTTTTCCATAAGTTCGCTGCAGTTTGGAAAAACTTTAAAATTTTGTTCGTTATTTTAAAATTTTTTCATTAAAAGTATAGAAACGAACTTTTCCTTTGCTTAAATTTATTGAAAAAGTTTGATCTTTTTTTATTGTTGTTTAGGGGTGAATTGAAATGGGTGTTTTTTTTTATAAAAATGTGATTGGCAATGTGCGTAGAAAAAGTGGTTTTAGTGTTAGTTTAAGAATTTTTTTCTATTTGATTTCTGGTATATAAAGTTCTATATCTATTATTTTCCCCAAGAACTCAAAAAAGAGTTTTTTCGCTGTTTGTAGGGGTTAAGGGGGGGGGTTTGAAGATGAAGAGCTTGGGGTTGTAAGTTTGAAACAGAGGTCGTGTATTGTTTTGTGATTTTTTTTTGGTTTGATTTTTGAAGTTTTGTTATTTTTTATTAAAAATGCGTTGTTAATATTTTTAAAAGAAAGGGTGTGGTTTTTAAAATTTGGTTGGGAAAATAAAACGTTTTTGTTTTAAGGTGATCGTTTTTAAAACATCTTTCGGGCATGTGGAGTTTAATAAAATTGTAAATTTTTATTTGAATGTTTTGTTTATTAAATCTACTTTTTGCGAAAAATTTATGGTATAACCAATGTGGAAAAAAAGTCTTGTGGCTCGGAGCGAGGTTTTTTTTGTTTTATGTTCTGTCTGATCGGCAGGAACGCTTTGCACCCCGAAAACATGTGTTTACTTTCATTCGGTGTGGTGAAGTTACTTAAGTTTATTTTTAAAATTTTTTTTTTTGTAACCGGTTTTGTTAACTTTGTGACCCCCAGGGTGTTTAATTGGTTCCAGATCGTTTTTTTGAAAAGTCGCCGTCTTATTTGAACGCTTTTTTAGGAGAATTGGTTTTTAGTCGTAGGGAATGCTTTTTTAGCTCCCGGGCCCAAACGGGCTATGGTGAGTATTGAAATCCCCCCTTGTCGGCGTCGTCTTCCGTGCAAGCGTGGTGCGCCCGTGGTGCGTGCGCCCGGGCGAAACATTTTCATTTAATCTAATCGCCTCCTAAAACCGCCCCTTAGATTGTGATTTTGACCCCAAACTTACAAGGAATCATTCCCTTATGAATGCACTCTATCGTGAGTGTTCAAACTTGTTGCTTGATTGGTTTGAAAAATTTTGTAAAATGCAAACTTCGAAAATAATCTTCTGCGAAACTGCAAGGCCTAGAGCTTAGATATTTAGGGATGTTAGCTTTGTTTAGTTGAACTTACCACGTTTCTTCAAAGCATGACCCTAGGGGTCAAAATATTCCCCGCCCCAGGGCGCCACTTGATGTTACATACTTTGGCTTATATATTTAGGGAAAATGATCTTTCTAAGATACCTCCTTGGCTGGAGGGTGGGGTTAGTTGGTGTTGTTAGACATCTGGCTAGTGGATCTCTTCATGTTTGGATCAATTCATAGGACCCGCCCACTTGTTTGTAGTTTTGGCGTAGGTGAGGATTATTTTAAGTAGTATTAATACTTTGCTACCTGAATCACAAGACCCCCGGAGGGGTGTGATTTGCATATTTGGTGTGTAGCATTGGCCTTCATGAACATCTACCTTATAGTTTTCTAATTATGGGCCTATGTTCATATTTGCACCCGCACGGGGCGAGGTCACTTGTATTTGACATTGATTTTCTTTTGATATAATTACTTAACTATTTCTTCACAAGAAACTTCATCGGCCTGATGTTAAAACTATTTGGTAGTGTAACATGGACGTTTTGGACATACGGACAGGTTTGTATATTTTCTTGGCAACTGGGGGCAATTGTGGCCGTCCAATCGGGTGCATCTGGTGTGGGTATGTGGCGGGGTTTTGTGGTTTTTGCGTGTTTTTTTGGTAAGGCGGCGCTGGAATTACAATAGGCCGTGGAGGATGCAGTGATGTGAGGAGGTGTGCTGGGCCTTTTGGGAATTCAATATACCTTGTTTTGTATCAATTATTAGCATTGGGGTCTAATATGGTTCCCACCCCAGGGAGGTCACTTGATTTTACATACGACTTACTTAGGAAAATTTTTTTTTATAGATATCCGTGTTAGATTAGAAACATCTAGATCATGGGTATAGATATTTGGTATGTAACATGGCCTTGCAGACCTGAACCAAGATTTCAAATCATGGCCCTGTGGTCAAAATTGATCCTACGCTAGGGTTAACTTGGCTTTATGGACCACATGTAAACTATTTGTTTGGAATTAAGATTATATTGCTGTTCTTCTGCATGGATTTTGTATTCAGTATGACTATTTTGTAAACGGCAATGAAAGCAATATTTCTCAGGTGAGCGATTCAGGGCCATCTTGGCCCTCTTGTTTTTCTTTAAATAACATGTTAAGTGATCGATGTTTTAACACTTTGGTATATTTCAGAATGTCTCGATGGGAAATACGGTACATCATGTAAGGAAAGTTGTTCTATCCACTGTAAGGATAGCTCCATTTGTGATAAGGTTAGTGGTCATTGTCCAAAAGGATGTGACACTGGCTGGGATGGACAGACATGTAATCAAGGTATGTTTTCATTTTAGGTCTTCGTGTTTAATAAAGACATATACGAAATATCTTTGAACAAGTTCATGTATAATTCCTATTTTTGATATTTTGTTTGTATACATCTTGGTATACAAATTGTGATCAAGTGACCGGTCGATGCCAAAATCGTTGTACAAGTGGGTTTAAACCGCCTCATTGTAAGGGTATGTCCATCAATAATAATTATAATAATCGATATTCTATCACATATTGTATGGCCATTTATATATGTATTTGTTATGATAAGAATACTAAGAAATGAAGTAGAATATCGTGAAATAATCGTGTTGCAGCTTCAGTTTCCTTACATCGTCTTGATAAATGTAATTCAAACCAAATCAAACTGCAATCAGGCATCTGCGGAATACAACGAATATCCTGTACAGTGTTCACTAATATCTTGATGCAATGTCTGCACTCATTTAATCTACCGATTCCTTTTAATTACACGATTATAAAAACACTGCGTCATAAACTATTTTTTCTAGCCAGCTCTTAATGTTGTAAAAACAAATTAACAGCGATTTAGCTGGTAAAATTGCATAATAAGTACCATTCTAATTACATGTGTAATTTAATCAGAGTATCTAACTAAGATTGTATTTCTCTAAGTCGAATGAACTACTCGACCACATATGCAAATGCGTGTTACAATATATGCATTGAATTAAACTTAAATTTGAGTATGAAACATGTCGAACATGTTTGTATTTCTGTTGAAGTGGTTGTAGCAGTAGAAGTACAAGTGATATTTCATGGTATTTCGTTAACAAATATAATATATCTATTTATATTTGGCTTTTATATGATGTTAAATAGGGACGGTAATATATTTCTTGTAAATTGAAGTGCGAAATTTCACAACTTTTGAGATTGTTTCTTGTATGGACCAAACAAGTGCTAAACAGAGTCAATTTTGTACCGGGTACCAGTCATACTATTACCCCCTTGTACCCGAGTACCCAATGCAGATTGCAAATTGATTTTAACACAATTCAATAATCGCTAAACGATATGAACTTTATACACCAAAATACGGCATGTAAAGATAATTTCTTGATAGAAAGAGGAATTATGTTAATGGATATCAGTACGTATTGGCTACTGAAATGATCATATGTTTTAATGAAACGAAGTTCATTGGGTATCGTTACCAAAAATGTCGACATCGGGTGACGGGTAACAATTCTATACCCGGGTACCAGCAGCCAAATCCGTATTTCTAGTAGCGAAAATATCGAAATGTCTTATAAAATATACAGCCGTATGAAAATATTGTAAATATATCTAATTCGGTCTTTCTCGGCATTGTCATATCCACTTTATTAATGTAATCGCGATTCTATATTTACGCTTCCATCAGCCATTTTTTTCTATTTTCATATAACCTATAAAGCTTTTAAAAATTATGTAATTATGTAAGATTCAGTCCTCTGAGGTAAATCTACATCCATTTGATTTAAAATCGAGTTTTCGCTATTGTTATGAAGTTTCATCTTCCGCAGCCAAGACTGATTGAATTTTATGAAAATATAAAGTATTTGTAACTAAAAGTCGTTTGACATTTTGCAATATTCATAATTAGGCTTTCCTGACATTTCCTCATCCACTTTATTGATTTAATCGCGAGTCTTTTTTCGCGCTGCTGGGCTGCCACCTTCACACCATCACCTTTTTATATAAATTATAAATCTGTTGGAAATTAATACCAATATGTATAATTCAGTCAACAGTAACAGATTGGCAAACATTTGGTAAATTTCAGCGAAACCGAGTTTTCGCTTCTGTGTTAAACTTTTGGCTGCAGCATCTAAAACTTTTATTTAGCAGCGAGATTTATACATATAAGACTTATAAAGCAATGGGCCATTCGAAATAGTTGCAATATGTATAATTCAGGATTCCTGTAATTCTATCAGCGAAAAGAATCATTATTTTCAAAAAATTATAAAGCAATTGAAATAAAAAAGTCATTTCGTCATACATTCTTAATGATTTAATCGGGATTTAAAATGCCCGATGCTGGCTGCTGGGCTGTCAACTTCACGACCATGTTAGGTAATTCCTCTGATTTTTTTAAATGATTAGATTTAAAACACACTTCATCTGATATTTAATTGACTCTAAGTTTCGGAGTACTATTTTCCCAAAATAACCAGTTTCATTTATGTAGGGTCCTGTTTTGTCACATATGTGAAACGGTTGTGAAACCCAAAACTCTTACCTTCAACATGCTGCGGTAATATTTATGTAATTTAACAAAAAGAATCTCGACTTAATACGTAATTTCTTAAGTTAAAGCTGAAGAGATGGAAATTCTTATTATCCGTATCAATATTTAGACAAGAAAATATCGACAAATCTTCAAAAAAACAAAAAACAACAACACAACAATATCAAAAAACAAGATATGAATATATGAATCGTTCATCTGATTATAAATGAGCAACATATGTTGGATTTTTCATAATGACCTACTTGTTGACCCCACATGACCCAACATCGAACTTGTCCAAGATTTTATGGAAACAGACATTCTGAACAAGTTTCATGAAGATATGGTCAAAAATGTGACATCTAGAGTGTTAACACGGTTTTTCTAAGATTTGACCTCATGACCATATTTTTTTTATCCCAAATGACCCAACTTCGAACTTGTCCAAGATTTTTTAGAAACAAACATTCTGACCAAGTTTCATGAAGATTGGACCAAAAACGTGGCCTCTAGAGCGTTAACAAGTATTTTTTTCTAAGATTTGACCTCGTGACCTACTTTTTGACCCCATATGACCCAAATTCAAACTTGTCCAAAATTTTATAGATACAAACATTCATGAAGATTGGCCTAAAAGTATGGCCTCTAGAGTGTTAACAAGCCAAATTGTTGACGACGCACGACGGACGCACCCTTTATCATTCACATACATTAGGGTAGCCACACAGCGTGTGACAAAAAAGATACATCGTCAATACAGCCTTTGACATGATGATTCATGGTCACTTTAGGTGTCATAATGTATGTTAACTGTATACATGTATATATCGGCATCACACATGGCACATATTGCCATGGGAGGCTATACGGATGGTGTTTTGTATGCATAAGGAAGCTGACCTTGTGTTGCACCAGTGCCCCCTAGGGTGTCCATTGATTATAGCATGGTGTCAACATGTCAAATTGATATGGCAACCGTATAAATAAAATAGAAATACAATATTTGGCTGTGATTCTAAGCGACCCTTACAGCCTTAGCCACCCTTAGGGTTATACCCCAGGTAAACCCCGCAGTCATTTGTGACCATTCATTTTCAGGAATAAAATTTTCAGCCTACAAAAAATTTCCCAGTTCACTATGAAAGAGAAAAGTATGACAAAAGAATAGGTTAATTTTAGTTCTGGATGTATACATGATCTTTACAGTAAATATTTCAGTAAAGTAATCAAATGCTTTAGCACTTATCAAAGCCATGACCAAGTGTGTTAGTGCATGGAAATCTGAAATTAATTGATTGTTTTAGGAAGGTTATTGTCAATAAAAATTTTGATAGCACAACTTGGTTAAAGACAAAAGTTAATGATAAAATATATTCCTTGATTAGCACCAAAATGGTTTCACATATGATGGTTCGTAATTTCTAAGGAGTTTCAGTACGGTATGGCCGTAAAATGAACTGTTTTCTGCAAAACTATTTCGGACGTTAAAATGAAATTTATTCAATTCTCAATATCATCAAATTGAAATAGTGCCAATTATGCTAACGTGACGAGATAAAATAAGTTCTTTATATAAATGAAGAACTTGATCAGAGCTACAACAGTTTTCCATCAAGATTCTGCTGCAAGTTTATGAGCATAAACAGTGGAAAACTGTATGTAACTGAAGTTATGTAACAGTTTTCCATCTACAAAAGTATAAGTATAGAAATACGACACTTTTACAACTTATGCATTAAATTTACTTGAAATTAGAATTTGGTCTCAATATTTTCTATATGTATGTATAAGTGATAGATATTGTCAAAAATGAAAATAGGTGATTTTTGATAAAAATGTGACTTGCGACAGATTTTCCGTTCAGCCCTCGAAATAGACATTTTAAACCAATTCTGAGAAAGTGATGCGTAAGAAGTGTGATTGAGCGTATAGTATTTAGAACTTTTTCTAATTTGATAGTCATGAGTATATCAAGTTCTAAATCTATTACATACACACCAAGAACAATCATAAGCAGTGCTTTCAAGATTCTGTTATTGTAGAGTGTTCAACGAGAACGTGGGGTGAAGACTGCAAGCAGACATGCGGCAACTGTTTGTATAGTTCTTGTAATCATTTGACCGGTCGCTGCTATCATGATCATTGTGAAGATTGGTTTAAACCGTATTTTTGTAAAGGTTTGTTCATCAATAATAATAATAATAATAATAAAAACGTACTGCATATGACATAATTATGTTTACCAAGAACAGGAAGTAAAACATCGTAAAATAGTCTCTTTAATCTCGAGTTGATAAATGAAAATCTGTTTGTCGTTATATAGTGCTTGATCAAAGAATTGAAATCACATCAAATTTCAGGCATCGGCGGGATACCATGAATAATCTGTACAACGTTCTCTTATCTTGCAATATTTGCACTTAATTAAATCTACTTATTCCAATCGAAACGATATATTGTATAGCACAATGATGGAAATAAAGTCTTGTTTGGCTCGGAGACGAGAGTTTCATTCAGTATTTACTGTTCTGTACATGACTGGAGCTAGGAACTGCTTTGCGACACCGATAACATGTAGAAATTAATACATACATTCACTTTCGGTGTGGTGAAGATTACAAATTAAGATAAAGCATTTGTTCAGAGCCAAAAGTTATACGATATCCTACTATGTTCTTTTTCAGTGAATTTCTCATAGTGTTATGATTTTTAACACGTTATCCAAAAGAAAAGAATTGTGTATAACCTTCTGATGAGCCCAGGGTGTATTATTTAGCTTCCAGAATACGTTTAGTTTGATAAGATCGCCGTCTTCATTTGAACAGCATATTTTAGGAGAATATGGTGTTTCGTCGTAGCGGAAATGCCTATTTAGCTCACCTGAGCACAACGTGCTCATGGTGAGCTATTGTAATCCCCTTTTGTCCGGCGTCCGTCATCCGTACAAGCGTGCGTGCGTCCGTGCGTGCGTGCGTCAAGCGTCAACAATATCATTTAAACAACATCTCCTCCTAAACCGTTGAATGGATTTTGACCAAACTTCACAGGAATCATCCTTATGATGCCCTCTATCGTGATTCTTCAACTTGCTTTGATTGGTTGAAAAAGTGGGTCACAGGAGCTATAAATAAATTTTGAAAACGCAAATTTTGATAATCATCTTCTGCAAAACTGCAAGGCCTAGAGCTTAGATATTTAGTGTGTAGCATTGTCTAGTCGACCTCTACCATGTTTCTTCAAATCATGACCCTGGGGTCAAAATATGCCCCGCCCCAGGGGCCACTTGATTTTACATACTTAGGCTTATATAGGGAAAAAAATCTTCTCAGAAACCACAAGGCCTGGAGTATTGATATTTGGTGTGTAGCATTGTCTAGTGGATCTCTTCCAACGTTGATCAAATCATGGCCCGGGGTCAAACTTGGCCCCGCCCCATGAGTCACTTGATTTTTAATATAGGCTTATGTAGGATAAAAAAAAATAGAAAAATCTTCTTCTCAGAAATCACAAGGCCCCCGGTGTGTAGATATTTGGTGTGTAGCATTGCCTTATGGACATCTACCATGTTTGTTCAAATCATAGCCTTGGGGTCAAAATTGGTCCCACCCCAGGGGTCACTTGATTTTACATAGACTTACATAGGATTTTTTAAAAAAGATATCCTTGTTAGAAACCACAAGATCATGGGTTTAGATATTTGGTATGTAACATGGACTTGCGGACCTGAACCAAGATTTCAAATCATGGCCCTGTGGTCAAAATTGATCCCACGCTAGGGTTAACTTGGCTTTATGGACCACATGTAAACTTTTTGTTTGGAATTAAGATTATATTGCTGTTCTTCTGCATGGATTTTTTATTCAGTATGACTATTTTGTAAAAGGCAATGAAAGCAATATTTCTCAGGTGAGCGATTCAGGGCCATCTTGGCCCTCTTGTTTTTCTTTAAATAACATGTTAAGTGATCGATGTTTTAACATTTTGGTATATTTCAGAATGTCTCGATGGGAAATACGGTACATCATGTAAGGAAAGTTGTTCTATCCACTGTAAGGGTAGCTCCATTTGTGAAAAGGTTAATGGTCATTGTCCAAAAGGATGTGACCCTGGCTGGGATGGACAGACATGTAATCAAGGTATGTTTTCATTTCAGGTCTTCGTGTTTAATAAAGACATATACGAAATATCTTTGAACCATTTCATGTATAATTCCTATTTTTGATATTCTAGATGACCTCAAATGTTATCTTAATCTTTTGCACATGCTCAAAAATTAATCTTATGCTGTAGCTTCACTGGTTTGTTAATGTAGAATGTTCGAAGGGCGCGTGGGGTGAAGACTGTAAGCAGACATGTGGCAACTGTTTGTATACATCTGGGTATACAACTTGTGATCATGTGACCGGTCGATGCCAAAATCGTTGTACAAGTGGGTTTAAACCGCCTCATTGTAAGGGTATGTCCATCAATAATAATTATAGTAATCGATACAATCTATCACATATTGTATGACCATTTATATATGTATCTGTCATAAAAAGAATACCAAGAAATGAAGTAGAATATCGTGAAATAATCGTGTTGCAGCTTCAGTTTCCTTACAGCGTCTAGATAAATGTAATTCAAACCAAATCAAACTGCAATTAGGCATCTGTGGGATACAACGAATCCCTGTACAGTGTTAACTAATATCTTGATGCAATGTCTGCACTCATTTAATCTACCGATTCCTTTTAATTACACGATTAAAAAACACTGGGTCACAAACTGTTTTTTTTTTCTAGCCAACTCGTAATGTTGTAACAACAAATTAACAGCGATTTAGCTGGTAAAATTGCATAATAAGTACCATTCTAAGTAATTTAATCAGAGTATCTAACTAAGATTGTATTGTTCTAAGTCGAATGAACTACTCGACCACATATGCAAATGCGTGTTACAATGTATGTATTGAATTAAACTTAAATTTGAGTATGATACATGTCGAACATGTTTGTATTTCTGTTGAAGTGGTTGTAGCAGTAGAAGTACAAGTGATATTTCATGGTATTTCGTTAACAAATATAATTTATCTATTTGTATTTGATTTTTATATGATGTTAAATAGGGACGGTAATATATTTCTTGTAAATTGAAGTGCGAAATTCCACAACTTTCGAGATTGTTTCTTGTATTGACCAAACAAGTGCTAAACAGAGTCAATTTTGTACCGGGTACCAGTCATACTATTACCCGCTTGTACCCGAGTACACAATGCAGATTGCAATTTGATTTTAAAACAATTCAATAATCGTAAACGATAGGAACTTTATACACGAAAATACGGCATGTAAAGATAATTTCTTGATAGAAAGTGTAATTATGTTAATGAATATCAGTATGAATTGGCTACTGAAATGATTATATGTTTTAATGAAACGAAGTTCATTGGTATCGTTACCAAAAATGTCGACATCGGGTGACGGGTAACAATTCTATACCCGGGTACCAGCAGCCAAAACCGTATTTCTAGTAGCGAAAATATCGAAATGTCTTATAAAATATACAGCCGTATGAAAATATTGTAAATATATCTAATTCGGTCTTCCTCGGCATTGTCATATCCACTTTTTTTTTAATGTAATGGTGATTCTATATTTACGCTTCCATCAGCCATTTTTGTCTATTTTCATATAACCTATAAAGCTTATAAATTTAATGTAATTATGTAAGATTCAGTCCTCTGAGGTAAATCTACACCCATTTGAATTTGAATCGAGATTTGTTTTGAAGTTTCCGCAGCCAAAACTGTAATTCTTTCAGCGATAATAATCGACTTTTTTATGAAAATATAAAAAATTTGTAACTAATTTGCAATATTCATAATTAAGGCTTTTCTGACATTTCCTCATCCTCTTTTTTGGTTTTTAATCGCAAGTCTTTATTCGCGCTGCTGGGCTGCCACCTTCACACCACCACCAACCAACACCTTTTTATATAAATTAAAAATCTGTTGGAAATTGATATCAATATGTATAATTCAGTCAACAGTAACATTTGGTAAATTTCAGCGAAACCGAGTTTTCGCTGCAGTGTTTAACGTTTGGCTGCAGCATCCAAAACTCTTATTTAGCAGCGGAATAATTATATATATATATAAGACTTTTAAAGCAGTGGGCCATTCGAAATATTTGCAATATGAATAATTCAGGATTACTGTAATTCCATCAGCGAAAAGATGTTTTTAAATGATTAGAAAGACACATTTCATCTGATATTTAATTGGCTCTAAGTTTCGGAGTACTATTTTCCCAAAATAACCAGTTCCAGTTATGTAGGGACCTGTTTTGTCACACATGTGAAACGGTTGTGAAACCCAAAACTCTTGATTTCAACATGCTGCGGTAATATTTATGTAATTTAACAAAAATGAATCTCGACTTAATACGTAATTTCTAAAGTTAAAGCTGAAGAGATGGAAATTCTTAAGATCCTCAACAAATCTTCAAAAAAACAACAACAACAACACAAAAAAACAACAAACAAAAAAACAAAACAAGAAACAAGAGGGCCATGTTAGCCCTGAATCGCTCACCTGATTATAAATGAACAACATGTGTTGGATTTTTCATTATGACCTACTTTTTGACCCCACATGACCACTTACTTCGAACTTTTCCAAGATTTTATAGAAACAAACATTCTGACCGAGTTTCATGAAGATTGGACCAAAATGTGGCCTCTAGAGTGTTAACAAGGTTTTTCTAAGATTTGACCTTGTGACCTACTTTTTGACCCCACATGACCCAAATTCAAACTTGTCCGAGATTTTATAAAATCAAACATTCTGACCAAGTTTCATGAAGATTGACCTAAAAGTATGGCCTCTAGAGTGTTAACAAGCCAAATTGTTGACGACGCACGACGGACGATGGACGCCGGACGCAGGGCGATCACAAAAGCTCACCTTGAGCACGTTGTGCTCAGATGAGCTAACAATATCAACCTTTTTGTGTATTTTCACTTCATGTGTTCATTCTGGGCGCAATTATTCTGCATTTTGAACTACTTGGGTATATAACATGAATTTGAATTTTTAATGCCAAGCGCTACTTTAGATCTCATGAGTTGATCTTTATTGGATTACTGTTCTGCACGCTTAAACTTGTTATTTCTATCGCAAAGTAATCGTAAAAGAAAAACATGATAACAAACTTTACCACATCAACAGTAGGTATGTTTTTTATTAAAATGTTTACGAAACATATTCCATTCATATTTGTTATAACAGAATCGCAAGGCATGGATACACTACTTAGCGCGAAGTGCTACAGTTAAATCGGCTATATCGATTTTCGAGGTGTACATTAGATTTGCAGGTACTAAAACTGCAGCTAATGCCAAAAATAGTAAAATAGCAAAGAAGTACTTGCAAGACCGAGTATATTTTAAAGATTAATACATTCAAATAAATCATGACTAAGCATTTTTTTCTGATGAGTGTCAAAATTCACTGTCGGTGTTGTGAAGTTGACCAACAGGATAAAGCACGTTTTCAGTGCACGATGCTGCACAGTATACTACATCTGGTACACTGGTATTTAGATTTCAATGATATTCTCAAAATGTGATGATTTTTGTGAAACAGTGTTTTTCCTAAATAAAAATAAAAATTACCTACTGTTGAGCACAATACGTAACTATGTACTTTCTAACATTTCTAAGAACATTTTTTTTTTCAAAATAGTAGACCCATCGGTTTATCATTTTTTTCATATCAACATGTTCGATTTTTGCAGAAGGAACTGCTATTCTTCTATATGCATATTGATATATTTTCAATTTTGCTTGGTATATATGTTCTAGCAATAATTATGTACAAATGAATATGTCGAACACGTTCCATTAATAGAGATGGAGAGATGTTATACAAGTGTGTGTTGATGGTTGATACGATGAAAGGTGTAACCAAAGCTATTCTCGACACTGTAAATATTTAACAGTTAAGAGCAGTAAGATGGATAGATGTTATTCAATATATATGATAGAGTGTGATGACGGGCGGTACGGGGAAAGGTGCACCCAAAACTGTTCTGGACACTGTAAATATGGCTCCGACTGTAGAAAAACTGATGGTCATTGTCCAGAGGGATGTAGCCTTGGTTGGCAAGGTCAAAAATGTGATTATGGTCAGTATAGCTACATTTGTATTTCAGAAGATTATGTGATTACGTGCACCGATTAGATAACAGGCAACTTTTATAATATATGCTCATACAACATACCTTTCATCAACTAAGTTTTGGGTAATGTTGTGTACTAAAATAAATATATATAGCCTCAAACGAAAATTTGAAAGTAACTAGTCAAAATAAATAGGAATCAATTTTAAAAAAAGAACATGGATAGGTCTATCTTACACGGAAGAGAAACACCTCTTATCCATTTGACAACGTTATATCTAACTAGAAATTACTTAATATATGCCTAATAGAATATTTAAAAAAAAGAAGAAAGAAACGATCGAAAATAAGATTGAAAGACAGAATAAAGGAATTTCTGGTATTCCTATTGGTTCTTATTAATTCTGTTGGTTGCATCAGATAATAAATTTGTATGTACCTTTACTTCAAATATCAGTTAATGTTTATATTTCGTAAAGCGTGAAACTGGTTATTAAAAATAAAGTACGTATATCATTATATGATTAAGATGCATCGGGCTTTTACAATAAACAACAATAACAAACATCATGCCAAGAAACAAATCATTAATATCTTTGATTCAGAATGTAAAGACGGAAGCTATGGTAACAACTGTGAAGAAAAATGCAATGCAAACTGCAAAGGGAGCTGTGGCAAGGTCAATGGTCAGTGTATACAAGGATGTACTGCTGGCTGGCAGGGCCTCAAATGTGACATAGGTATCCTTAAACATTATCTTTCTAATATATTTCCTAAGGGCGTATTTTTACAAAAGTTTTATCACGTGCTTGTTTGTTTTTGTTCTTGTTTGTTTTTGTTGTTGTTTTGTTATTGTTGTTTTTTTGTTTTGTCGTTATTGTTTGTTTTTTCTTCTTCTTTTTCCCTCTTTTTTTAAGCTTATCTGAGCTGAACGTGAAAATCATTTGTCCGTTGTCCGTCGTAAACAAATTAATCTAAACAAGTTGTTGTTGTTGTATTGGGGTTTACCGTCGCTGCGATAGTATTTCAATCATATAGCGACGTCCAGCTAATTACAGGTGGAGGAAGACCCCGAGTACACAGAGGTACCCGGGTAGAATCACCGTCCTACTGGAAGGCTTCCTCACATGAAAAATCCGAAGTCCCTACCGGGATTCGAACCCACAGCGGTGAGGGGCTGGGAGATTTGTAGTCCACGACTGTAATCTAAACAAGATATATATATATATATATATATATATATATATATATGGGGAGCGACGCGAGAAAACCGGTCCTAAGGTATTTTTTTTCGATTTTTGAATTTTTGTTCTAAAAGAAAGAGAATTTCTTTAGAAATAAAAGTATGCAAAAAAAATTTGGATCGGACATTTACTTTTTTAGTTATGCTCGGTTTATTGACGTCATGGTTACTATCTTTTTTGTAAATGACGTCGCAAAAAAAAAGAATGACGTTCTGTGCCACGGTATGTCTGTAGACATGTTTTCTCCTTGTTCATGTATGTTTTATCTTTTATTTATTTTTTTTTTATTTTATTTTTATTTATTTATTTATTTATTTATTTTTTGATGTTAAGGAGTATCATACAATATATAGTGTGGAGTTAGGGGAGAAAAATTACAAAGCAATAGTAATATGATTTTCAAAGATTTTACTGATATAATTTGTACTTAACATTTTAGTGTAAACAAACACTTCGTATAACAAAAATATTGTCAAAACTGGTAATAATATCGGTTAGCGGGTCGAACAAATGGCTGCATCTTCCTCTGGAGGTGCTCTTTGCGCTGTCTGGACATCCCAGCAGGATTTACGATGGATGGTCGGGCAGCTGATGGAAATGTAAAGTCGGGATCCCTTAGAATCATGAACTCCTGTTCATCTGCCTCGGGATCAGTCCTTACACATACAGTGCCTGGTTTCTCGCTGTTGAAGCTGAAGTGCTGATATTGTCTGAAAATAATATTAAATAGCATTATCACACGAGATAAATATTAATTTTTGCATTTATATACAGACGATTTTCTATTGTGATTTTATAAACATGTTCTAAGGTTTCTCTTCTCATTCTATTTTACCTTATTCTGGGAATAGGTTTGAAATGTCCTTCCAAAAACGGTTTCCATTTTCTCCAATTCCACTGTGGATATCTTACACTGGTGTTGATGGTGGACGATTTATCAACAAGCTCGGCCAGTTGGTCAATTGTCTCGCAGTCGCTCCTTCGATATTTGATTTTTATGTGGGCGAAACTCGAATCCACCAGACATCGTGCGTGTCCTGATTAATAAAATGTATTATTAGGCATGTGCTTCAGTGTATACTGAATAAACTATATTTCGCAATTTTAAATTAAATAAACTGTTCAGTATAAATCAGTTTACTACAATTACTTATATACATGTATACACATCACATTTATAACTACTCAGTGGATATTAGTAGTATATTGGTTGTACGTATTACCGTGAATCTAAAGCTTTATCAGTCTTAAAAATTATGAACTGATAAAAAATTTGTAGATTGTCCGGTGTATTGTTTTTATAGCAACATTCGCGGTATTATGTGTATCACGGTATTATGCATATAAAATATAATACCTGGGATTTGCATATGGTAATCTATCCTGTTGTGTTGTCTCGTCATTACACGCCACATGAAATATCCCAACAAGTAACGATTCTTGTTTTGACCTAAAATAGATAGCAATAAAATTAACATCTTGATTACAACAAGTCGATTCAATTAAAACTTATTTAATTAACGTTGATCTGCGAACAAGTTCTCATAAATATACTGATCCCTCACGACAGTTCTTGAGTTAAACCAGTGCTTTACATCTTTAAATGTCACGAAAACCATTGCCCCTAAGGGGTTTAAACCCATCATCATCGGATATGCATTCGGGATATTACGGAGCGCCCTGCTAGTCGATTTAATGTGTGTGTGCGTTTTGTTGTTGTTGTTGTTTCCATATAATTTCATAATAAATCAGCAAAATGTAAACAACATCACTTCTTCAGTGTACGGACATGAACTTTAATTTATTTCAAGCTTGTTGTCAAACTCCGCGCACCGGTTACGACACGCTACGCTAATTTAACCACTGCCACCGCACAAGTCACGTGATGATAGTTGAAACCATGTGACCAACATTTATAATTTTATGAATAAATTTTATTAATTTTTATGATTTGATTTTTTTACTTTTCTCGAAATCATGAATGTTATTTTCGTGAAATATAACGAAACTGATATGATATATTCAAAACTAGTCATAAGTGATAAAAGTAAATCCGGCCTATATCAGCCGAAATGACAGTGGTTATCGACAACTGTAAGGGGAGGTAACTACTGCGGCGGAGTTTGGCTTGTTGTATTTAAAACGCTACTATACATAGGAACAAGCACAAAATCACGCATAAAACAGTTGCATTTTACCACTAACGATTATTCAAACAGATGCTTTATCCGAAGTGAAACGTCGGTCCCGACGACTTCAAATAACCGGGATCCGACTGTATTACAATCGTAACAAGTTATATTAAAACGAATGCAATAACTAGTACAACCATCAATATAGTATTAATTCAGTACTTTATTTCATCAGTGTTCTACCATCCATTTTAGTGCAATTAGAAATTGCATATTTTAATGAGTCACGGTTAAGTTCACATCCAATTAGTTGTATTTATTATGAACATCACAGACGGATAAACGACATATATTACCTGGACAGTTATCTGCGTGTATGGAGCATGCAGACGACTCTGATCCATGCATTTCAAGAGCCCAGTCCAGCATCGATATCACAGCATCGGGACCGTGGGTCTTCCCTCCATCTTTGCCAAGTGTTTGGTCTTCATCGACTAGGAAATTAAGTTGGCTTGGAAAGCCGTCAAATCTTACTCCAAATATTTGTATTTTTCTCAGAGATAAAAAATACAAGGGTCCCGGTTGTCGTAAAAAGTGTGGCAAACTAACGTTTTGACTAAAATCAAACGTTACATGCACAAACTTATCATCGGAGTCACGCGTTTGGATGCTTCTTCGCACACAGCCATTGTAAAAGTCACGTTCCTGTAAATATACACGTTTATGTAATGTCAGTAGTGATGAATGTATGAGATAATATTACTACATGAATGATTATTTATTTATTAATTATCGTTATTATTATTATTATTATCAATGTCGGATAAAAGTATAATTGTAACTATTATTAAAATAAAGTGAATGCATTCTTAAATTTTACGCGAAGATTACAAGTTAAAAAATATTTTTTAAAAAATGATATAATATCTTATTCTTTTAGGAACACATTTTAAATAATTTGGTACTTATAGCGCATATTACTACATTGATATTGTATAATACGAAAAATATTTGCATGTACCGTTTTAGCAAGGTTCACATGTGTCTCCATGGCTCTTAGGGATTCCAGTTTTTCATCTTCTGTAACCGCACCCACGATCATCCGTCGGTGTTTTTCGCATGTGGCACATACATCCTCCCAAGGTTTACCTATACGGATGTGAGGAAGGCAAGCGCGCCAGATGTCTTTGAATGATGTCAGGGACAGTACGCGATCCCGTGCACTAGACTGTTTGTAATCTTGGTGCATTTGGTTCTTGGTCGTATGTGACGGCAGGTAGATACACGGAATGTTGTCAATACCTCGAAGTGCCGCAGGCTGAGGAATCCCATTTTCATCTGCGTAGTTGTTGATGAAATGCACTACGCGTAGCACATCATCATACTGAACTGCATGCTTTGGTAAACGTCCTTTATTTCCATGCACCCTTGCAGACACACCGTGAGTCTGAACGTGCTTCATAAGTGCACCAAAGCGATGCTTCCCCACGTCATGATAAAGCAAAAATGTTTTCATGCATACAGAGTGTCCTTCAACAAGAAATATGTTCCTGCTCCGAATTCGTTTGGTTCCTTTCTTTGTGTCAGCGCTTGTAGAACTGTTTAAGGCACTCATTATGGCAATAACTTTCTCATCCCTCGTCAGGTCATAAGACTGAAAAATGTGGTCAATAAACTGTTCCTTTGTTATTTTATCATGACACTGTCTATGACATCCGCAGCCTTCATTCATAAATCTATCGACTCGACCGATGTCTTCATATCCATCGGAATTGTTGCCATTATCACTGTCACTATCACTTAAATGTCTATCCTGAACCCGTGAAGCAAACACACGCGCTCTTTCTTCAACAATCTCGTCCACATTTTCTAGCTCACCTTCAATTACTTCTTCATCATCCTCTTGGACATATGACTCCTGCGAGCAGCTCGGTGTGTTCAGAGGAGTTCGTCCGAAGTGGTCTGATAATATTGACTCCAACTCCTTTGAATAAAAATGAAAACGTGCATGTCAATTTCAGATACAAAAATATATTCCGAGTATTTGTGAAATTAATAAAAAAAATAAAATAATAATAAAGTGCAGCTTTGAATCGGGACCGGTTTGTGCCAACAGCATTACCACGAGTTAATAAAAAAAATTAAAAAGTGTGGCCGGGACTCGAACTCGTGACACCGTTATTTGCAGACCAATAGCATTACCACGACACTATGCAGCCATCGAACATCGGGCTTGTAAAAATTATACATATTTTCAAGATACATATTGTGACGTCACTACTGTTGACATCAGTTCATAGGCTCCATTTACCAAAACTACACTATCTTTAGCCACAATGTTTCCATACATATACTAATAATACTATAATTAATAATAATCCATCTTTGTAGCTAATGGCTTATTCTGTATGATCTGGGCGAGATGGAGAGAGAGAGACCGAGACCGCAAGAGAGAGACACCAAAAGAAAGAGAGATTTACATATAAGACTGTTTCACGAAAATAAATCGTGACTTATATCTTATATCTTTCTTCAACAGGGTTGATATAGATGCTATAGTCTAATAAACAAACTTAACTCTATGAAACGTTATAAATTTGAATGAAAACCACAGGTACAGAAATACAGTTATGCTGCACAGCGAATGTTTGATGTTGTTGTTTAATAAAGCTGAGATGAAAACTGGAAGATGGGTATAAAGTATTAAAATGACAAAATAAACTTACTTCTAATTCTTCCTCCATTTTGAATGGCTGATATCAAAATAAACACTTCACTGTTGATTTATCCATTTCCAAAAGACATAGGTGACCTTTTCGCGGAATCAGTTAAAATGACGTCAAATAAAGAAATGGAATTTCCCAGAATTACGTCATGATTCCTGAAGACCGGTTTTCTCGCGTCGCTCCCCATATATAATGTGTGTGTGTGTTTTGAAAATATCGGTTATAAGATTTATTTTATTTATTAGGGTGGCATTTGTGAAAGAGATATGGTATGTAAAATATCTTACCCAAACAAACTATTTTACACTTTTTCAATCATGAATAGTTTCTTAAAACGTGCACATTGCTTGTGCACAGTATAATTACCTTGCTACAAATTCTCAGAAGAGTTGCATCATTCTTTATAGGAGATACTAAGATATGCAAGAAACTAAAATACAAAATGTATGAATGTAGGTATTACAAATGAGTTGCAGGAATTGTCAAAAAAGAAATGTTAATATCAACGTAGACTAACTCGTGGAAAGTCTAACTACCTTCGCTCTACTATTTAGCACACAATATTCAGAAAAGAAAAAAAAACAAGTCTGTGAGGGGAGCGGAATGTAGTATGTCCACTAATTAAAAGTTCTATCTACATCTTTAACTGAATCTAACCTAATTAAATGTCTAAGGTTTGAGAAAGGTTTATCATAATGTAATTTACTTAAACACATAGAATATAATACTTTAAAGGTATAATTATAACATATCTTCAATTGTCTCTCCTATCATTTTAAATTTCCAGAGACCAGTCCCACGGCAACTCCTCGCCCGGTAACGTGTCCTGTACATTGTAAGGTCGGTACCAGGTGCGACACAGATGGAAGCTGTATGGACGGCTGTGAGCCAGGGTGGACGGGAAAAACCTGCTCACAGGGTACGTAATGTATATCTGTAAACAAAATGAATACACATGAAAAAGAAAAAGAAGTAAGATTGATTGGTTAAACTCACATATTATATTTCTTTGGAAAGTCGTTCACTTAAAATGAAGTACATTAAATTAATCAAGCCTTTTTATCAAAATGGAATTAAAAAAACAAAAAACTCTGAAAATGTTCTGAGTTTGTTTGTATTCTTATCTCCGTTAAACTTCACCATGTTCACCATTTGTATGAAGACGTCGGAGGTATGTTCTAGCATCCAACTTTATGTTATTACGAAGATTTTTGCTTGTGGCAAAATCATTGACCCGGTAATTGGATTCAAGCGCCACATTAGAATTACTCAAGAACAAACGATAAAACAATCGTACACTGTTAGAATGCACTGACCACAAAGTGTGTCACGCTCTATTGGGTTTGCCCCCAAAATGCATTTTGGCGTCAGCTCCGATAATGGACTCCAACGTGCGTTGATATATCCCATACTAACGCACTTTCGGGTTCAACATCGATTGCACAATAGACATGGATGATCGACCGTTACAAGTAGTTTCTAAATGAAATCATCATCATTATCATCATCATCATCATCATCATCATCATCATCTCCAACATCATCATCTCCATCATCATCATCATCATCTCACCATATTTAATCGGGTTTATCATAGGCATCGTCTTCACAATCAGCTTTGTGTATTTAAGTTGTATCATTCATTTTCACCATTATATAAGACAAATACAGCACATCACCGTCACTTTCCATTGCTATCCGTTTTAAGACTGTGAAGAGTGTGCGCGAAGCAGGCTAAAATGTTTGATGTTGTTGTTTAATAAAGCTGAGATGAAAACTGGAAGATGGGTATAAAGTATTAAAATGACAAAATAAACTTACTTCTAATTCTTCCTCCATTTTGAATGGCTGATATCAAAATAAACACTTCACTGTTGATTTATCCATTTCCAAAAGACATAGGGACCTTTTCGCGGAATCAGTTAAAATGACGTCAAATAAAGAAATGGAATTTCCCAGAATTACGTCATGATTCCTGAAGACCGGTTTTCTCGCGTCGCTCCCCATATATAATGTGTGTGTGTGTTTTGAAAATATCGGTTATAAGATTTATTTTATTTACTAGGGTGGCATTTGTGAAAGAGATATGGTATGTAAAATATCTTACCCAAACAAACTATTTTACACTTTTTCAATCATGAATAGTTTCTTAAAACGTGCACATTGCTTGTGCACAGTATAATTACCTTGCTACAAATTCTCAGAAGAGTTGCATCATTCTTTATAGGAGATACTAAGATATGCAAGAAACTAAAATACAAAATGTATGAATGTAGGTATTACAAATGAGTTGCAGGAATTGTCAAAAAAGAAATGTTAATATCAACGTAGACTAACTCGTGGAAAGTCTAACTACCTTCGCTCTACTATTTAGCACACAATATTCAGAAAAGAAAAAAAAAACAAGTCTGTGAGAGGAGCGGAATGTAGTATGTCCACTAATTAAAAGTTCTATCTACATCTTTAACTGAATCTAACCTAATTAAATGTCTAAGGTTTGAGAAAGGTTTATCATAATGTAAGTTACTTAAACACATAGAATATAATACTTTAAAGGTATAATTATAACATATCTTCAATTGTCTCTCCTATCATTTTAAATTTCCAGAGACCAGTCCCACGGCAACTCCTCGCCCGGTAACGTGTCCTGTACATTGTAAGGTCGGTACCAGGTGCGACACAGATGGAAGCTGTATGGACGGCTGTGAGCCAGGGTGGACGGGAAAAACCTGCTCACAGGGTACGTAATGTATATCTGTAAACAAAATGAATACACATGAAAAAGAAAAAGAAGTAAGATTGATTGGTTAAACTCACATATTATATTTCTTTGGAAAGTCGTTCACTTAAAATGAAGTACATTAAATTAATCAAGCCTTTTTATCAAAATGGAATTAAAAAAACAAAAAACTCTGAAAATGTTCTGAGTTTGTTTGTATTCTTATCTCCGTTAAACTTCACCATGTTCACCATTTGTATGAAGACGTCGGAGGTATGTTCTAGCATCCAACTTTATGTTATTACGAAGATTTTGCTTGTGGCAAAATCATTGACCCGGTAATTGGATTCAAGCGCCACATTAGAATTACTCAAGAACAAACGATAAAACAATCGTACACTGTTAGAATGCACTGACCACAAAGTGTGTCACGCTCTATTGGGTTTGCCCCCAAAATGCATTTTGGCGTCAGCTCCGATAATGGACTCCAACGTGCGTTGATATATCCCATACTAACGCACTTTCGGGTTCAACATCGATTGCACAATAGACATGGATGATCGACCGTTACAAGTAGTTTCTAAATGAAATCATCATCATTATCATCATCATCATCATCATCATCATCATCATCTCCAACATCATCATCTCCATCATCATCATCATCATCATCATCATCTCACCATATTTAATCGGGTTTATCATAGGCATCGTCTTCACAATCAGCTTTGTGTATTTAAGTTGTATCATTCATTTTCACCATTATATAAGACAAATACAGCACATCACCGTCACTTTCCATTGCTATCCGTTTTAAGACTGTGAAGAGTGTGCGCGAAGCAGGCTAAAATGTTTGATGTTGTTGTTTAATAAAGCTGAGATGAAAACTGGAAGATGGGTATAAAGTATTAAAATGACAAAATAAACTTACTTCTAATTCTTCCTCCATTTTGAATGGCTGATATCAAAATAAACACTTCACTGTTGATTTATCCATTTCCAAAAGACATAGGTGACCTTTTCGCGGAATCAGTTAAAATGACGTCAAATAAAGAAATGGAATTTCCCAGAATTACGTCATGATTCCTGAAGACCGGTTTTCTCGCGTCGCTCCCCATATATAATGTGTGTGTGTGTTTTGAAAATATCGGTTATAAGATTTATTTTATTTACTAGGGTGGCATTTGTGAAAGAGATATGGTATGTAAAATATCTTACCCAAACAAACTATTTTACACTTTTTCAATCATGAATAGTTTCTTAAAACGTGCACATTGCTTGTGCACAGTATAATTACCTTGCTACAAATTCTCAGAAGAGTTGCATCATTCTTTATAGGAGATACTAAGATATGCAAGAAACTAAAATACAAAATGTATGAATGTAGGTATTACAAATGAGTTGCAGGAATTGTCAAAAAAGAAATGTTAATATCAACGTAGACTAACTCGTGGAAAGTCTAACTACCTTCGCTCTACTATTTAGCACACAATATTCAGAAAAGAAAAAAAAAACAAGTCTGTGAGGGGAGCGGAATGTAGTATGTCCACTAATTAAAAGTTCTGTCTACATCTTTAACTGAATCTAACCTAATTAAATGTCTAAGGTTTGAGAAAGGTTTATCATAATGTAAGTTACTTAAACACATAGAATATAATACTTTAAAGGTATAATTATAACATATCTTCAATTGTCTCTCCTATCATTTTAAATTTCCAGAGACCAGTCCCACGGCAACTCCTCGCCCGGTAACGTGTCCTGTACATTGTAAGGTCGGTACCAGGTGCGACACAGATGGAAGCTGTATGGACGGCTGTGAGCCAGGGTGGACGGGAAAAACCTGCTCACAGGGTACGTAATGTATATCTGTAAACAAAATGAATACACATGAAAAAGAAAAAGAAGTAAGATTGATTGGTTAAACTCACATATTATATTTCTTTGGAAAGTCGTTCACTTAAAATGAAGTACATTAAATTAATCAAGCCTTTTTATCAAAATGGAATTAAAAAAACAAAAAACTCTGAAAATGTTCTGAGTTTGTTTGTATTCTTATCTCCGTTAAACTTCACCATGTTCACCATTTGTATGAAGACGTCGGAGGTATGTTCTAGCATCCAACTTTATGTTATTACGAAGATTTTTGCTTGTGGCAAAATCATTGACCCGGTAATTGGATTCAAGCGCCACATTAGAATTACTCAAGAACAAACGATAAAACAATCGTACACTGTTAGAATGCACTGACCACAAAGTGTGTCACGCTCTATTGGGTTTGCCCCCAAAATGCATTTTGGCGTCAGCTCCGATAATGGACTCCAACGTGCGTTGATATATCCCATACTAACGCACTTTTGGGTTCAACATCGATTGCACAATAGACATGGATGATCGACCGTTACAAGTAGTTTCTAAATGAAATCATCATCATTATCATCATCATCATCATCATCATCATCTCCAACATCATCATCTCCATCATCATCATCATCATCTCACCATATTTAATCGGGTTTATCATAGGCATCGTCTTCACAATCAGCTTTGTGTATTTAAGTTGTATCATTCATTTTCACCATTATATAAGACAAATACAGCACATCACCGCCACTTTCCATTGCTATCCGTTTTAAGACTGTGAAGAGTGTGCGCGAAGCAGGCTAAAATGTTTGATGTTGTTGTTTAATAAAGCTGAGATGAAAACTGGAAGATGGGTATAAAGTATTAAAATGACAAAATAAACTTACTTCTAATTCTTCCTCCATTTTGAATGGCTGATATCAAAATAAACACTTCACTGTTGATTTATCCATTTCCAAAAGACATAGGTGGCCTTTTCGCGGAATCAGTTAAAATGACGTCAAATAAAGAAATGGAATTTCCCAGAATTACGTCATGATTCCTGAAGACCGGTTTTCTCGCGTCGCTCCCCATATATATATACATTGACAACAAATAGAACTATACAAAAATAAGAAAGAGAAAGACAAAGAATACATATTACATCAGAAGATGTAAAAAATATACAGATTAATTCAATAATGTTACAATTACCATCGAAACGAAATATGGAGTCAAAGAATGGGTCTTTTAATAATGATTTAATGATTGTATAATGGTCTTCTTTGTTACATATACACTAATATACTCTGATAAATGTTTAATATACACTCGTATGTGAGCAATATATATACATATAAACATAAATTTACATACGTTCATATTAGAGCTATGCGTATACATATAAATACATGTACACATATGCATATACAATTTCATCTAAGTCATATAAATGCAATGGGCATGTCTGAAAAAACAGATATATCAAATTATCATAACTGTAATTCAGTGGCAGTTCGGCTTCAACATCTTGATGGTGCACACCAATGTAGTGTAACACAATTTGAAAGTACAGACCATGATCAGAATTGAACTTAATTTAGCGCAAATGATAAATTCCCGGCCCTCTGCTTAAAGTACTTTAACAATGATGGTACTTTAAAAATGCTATCGTGCCTATTTAAAGCAGAAAACCCGACAGTTTAAACAGACACACCATCTAATGTGATGGTGTTTCGACGTTGGCGTCACAATTAATGTGACATTACACCAGTTCTGATCGTGTCGCGACACCCACTTGCCGTACATAGCGCTTTACAAATCTTCCTCAAATATGTTCATGGTGGAATTCACTTGCAGGTCGTACTAGTTGATTGGCGTTTCATCCGTTCTTATTATCCTACAAAGAAACTCCAGTCGGAAACATCTTGATAAAGCTACGAGGGGCAGCGAACTTCGGATTCTTTTCTTTCACCGATCATACGTCGCGAAACATATTTTGTCCATACCTGAATTTTAATTACGTATGCTATGGAAAGGAAAGTTGCGCTATGAACTTCGAGACGCTCAGTAATATGGCTAACACTGATGCGTTTCCGTCAGTAGCATTTCTACTGTTGTAACAAACACTATCGTTCACTATCATTGGTCGACCCGACCCGCTACTATCAATAGTCCTTGTACCACGGGAACATGGTACCCTCTAATGAATTAAACTTTTGAGGTAGCCTCAAGTCATTGCAATAAATTCAATGACATGCATATTGAATAATACTAATTATAATGATATCAATAATACATGTATTGAATATAAAAACAGCACGAAAACAGGTGTTATCCTTGCTATTTATCAAGTCCGACCCAAATGCATCTGAAAATCATGATACTTTAGCGTCAGAATCTCCGCATGAATGTCGTTAACATGATATTTATTTCAAAATAATTTAAAGATAAAAAAAACAACATAAACTATTCAAGTTATTTTTTACTTTATGTTTTTCGATTTTTGTTTTGAGATCTTCCTAAACAAGTTTAATCTTTAACACCGATGACGATGAAAAATATCTCTTTATCGAATGTGTATTCAAAGAAAAGAATCACATGTGAACGCATATCAAAAATACTCTTCGACACATTATGAATCAACTAGATACATAATTAGTACTAGCGTCATATTCTAGTTTATTTATTACAAAAAAAAATGTTCAATTAGGATCAGAGCGGGTCTAAACGAAAGTTCATTAGAAAGTTGTATACTTTGGCCAAGGCAATTCTTTTTATTT
>CM037777.1:4830508-4844541 GCA_021229015.1 Solen grandis
ACTTTATTTATGTCTGCTTGAGACAGTTGTTGTATTGCTACACTGCAGCATCGTGCCTTAGACATGTGTTATGATACCACAACCCAGTCGCATTATCCTGTGACATTGGGCCAACCAGTCCTGGAACTACCTTTACATACCAGTATCTTTTTTAGCTTGTCTGTTTCAAAGAAAAAGTCGAGCTATAATGATTGCTGGGTCGGCAGCAGCATCAAAAAACTTTAATGTTGCCCAATATTCAAACAGTTGTAGTTGTAAAACAAGGGGCATTATTCTGAAAGCAATATTTTCAGAGTTATGCCCCTTTTTAACTTAGAATTTTTGTTAAAATTGTTTATTGGTAGAATGTTTTTTAGAACTATCAAAGATATTCTTGGCATACTTGCTACTGGGGACAAGTGACATAATGCACTGATCAGTATTTTTAGCTCACCTGAGCAAATGTGT
Source organism: Solen grandis (assembly GCA_021229015.1). Lineage (NCBI taxonomy): Eukaryota > Metazoa > Mollusca > Bivalvia > Adapedonta > Solenidae > Solen > Solen grandis. The sequence goes on from CM037777.1 coordinate 4,830,956, forward strand.
TCAGGATGAGCTATTAGGATTGATGAATGTCCTTAGTCCATCCGTCGTCCGTCCGTTATCCACAATTAGTTTGTTTGCACTGAAGCATCTTCATTTCTTAAACAATCATCTTCAAACTTCATGACATTGTTTATTACCATAATACCTTGGCCAAGTTCAATTATGGCTGATATCGGCCTATTAGGTCAAGAGTTATGCCCCTTTTAATGTATTAGAAAAAGCCAGATTTCAGATTCTTAAGTAAACACCTTCAAACTTTAGAACGATGTTTATAGCCATATTTTTTTGTCCAAGTTCGATTATGGCTGATATTGGCCATTTAGGTCAGGAGTTATGCCCCTTTTAATGTTTAAATTTGTGTGTTTAAAGCCATACTTTCTTAGTCAAGTTTGACTTCAAATGTCGACCACAGGCACTGTTTTATTTGTGGAATTACAAATGATCTCATGGATTATTGATTCAGTACAACTATGCTATAATTAGTAACTTGTACAGGCAATGAGGGCAGTTTTTTTTAGGTGAGCATCTTTAGAGCCATCTTGGCCCTCTTGTTTTAGTTACGTCCCTTTATTACATGAATATGCCCACATGAATGTTGTCAGTATGTTTAGATGAAAGAAAGCTCCCACAAAATAAATAATATAATAAAAAAAAAACATCATATCTGGTAAGGCAACCACTATACCTTTTCATGTAAATCACCAAGAATCGAACCTGGGACACATTGGTGAGAAGTATATTTCTGCATTTTCATAACATGTTCTTTTATATTAAAAAAAAACTTGCATGCATTTATTTATTCATTTGCTTTAAAATTGGTCATGTAATAAAAAAGACTAGTTTTCATGAGAAAAATACATTGTAAGTCTTAATTTCTGTGTTACTGCTTTTAACTGTTTACAGTTACACTATTTTATTTACGAGAATCTAATTATGGAAAGACTGGCTCCAATACATTTCCGTATATGAAAGACTTTCCCCAGCATATTCAGTTACATCACATACTTGGTTACATCAAAGACTAACATTCAAACAACAACATATAAAAATATTAGCCCTAAACACATAACCACCACAATAACTTGCATCAGCACATATCAAAGACAAATAACTATATATTTCAGAAATCTGTTTACAATCTCCGTGTTTTATGGGCTTCCAGTGATTCAACTTGTTTTAACATATCAAAAGGTGAGTTACTTCTATTAAATCATGGTCCTTCAAGTGCTTCAGTGCAGATGCAAGCACCCATTTACATGGAGTTATAGGCTCTTTTGCTCGAAGTCTATAAAGGCTTGCATTTACTATAAAATTCCAACTATCACTTGATGGACCATGATCACAATTGAATGATGGATGGATTACCTTAATTTGTCAAATCATGATCAGGCAGCAGAAATATGAAACTTACATGACATAAAATATGATCTGAAACAGTACAGAACAGTAGCTATAAACATTGTTCAGTGATAAAAGTCAATATTAAAGAGAAAAACCGCACAATTGCCAAATATTAAAGAGAAAAACAGCAGATTTGCTAATAGTATTTCATAAATATAAGAGTTTATTAGTAAAATAGATACTCTATGTCTGTAAGCTTTAGCAAGCTTGCTAGTTCATAGACTAAAGTAGTGGAATTGAATCATTTCAAAACCTTTATCACTCCACCAACACAAGTGCATATTATTCTTAAATAATGTACTTTTCTATTTTGTCTTTAATATTTCTCTTTCTTATTTGTTCTAGTACCATTATTAATTGAAATCAGCCAATGCATTAATAGAAAAAATTTAATGCAAGCTTTTTATCAAATTTTAGACACATTTATACTGTTTAACTTTATGCCTTATAAATTTATGACTTGATAACACAAAAACATGTCTATATACAATAACGGATTGATTTACTTATTGGACTTGTGTGATAACAAACAATTCCACTATTTTGCAGGTGCTGAATTTCACCGGTGACCAGGACATTTGCTACTACAACTTCAACTGTGCCAACCCCCTTGGACTAGTCAGCTCCTTCAATAATATCTACAGCAACATTGGCTATGTCATGTTGGGCATCTTATTCCTTATCCTCGTCAAAAGGAGGTAGACCATTTTATGACACCAGTTTACCAAAGTTTCACTTAAGCCCAATACACTTTATCTTATCCTTGTTTCACTTAAGTGATGTTGAGATTCTGGGGCCCATTTCACTAAACTTCGTATAAAAAAAATCTTCGTAAGCATAAATTCACAGATGAAAAATAATATATTTCCTGGGATTTTTTCTTTATAAAAAGAGTTGTGTTTGTATAATGCAATGAAATGGGCCAACTTTCTTCATGTTTTATTGTTAAAATAAGACATTAGTAGACACTATGTAGAACAAGAGACTTACGACTAAGACCAAATTAGTTCATATAAAGTTAAATAAAATGGACCCCTGCTGAACAGCTTCACCAAAGTGAAGTTGAGGGTCTGCTGAACTGCTTCACCGTACTGAAGTTGAGGCTCTGAGGAACTGCTTCACCTAAGTAAAGTTGAAGGTCTGCTGAACTGCTTCACCTAAATGAAGTTAGGGCTCTACTGAACTGCTTCACCTAATTGAAGTCAAGGGTCTGCTGAACTGCTTCACTTATGTGAAGTTTAGGATCAGCTGAAATTCCAACACAGCACCTTCTTTATACCAATGCTTCACCTAAGTGAGTCACAATGTAATTCCTGTATCAGATTGTTTTTGCCAAAGCTCTTAAAATATTTAATTTCTCAATTTTTTATCCACATATTTCTATAGTCCATTTTGATTTTGTATGAAGTTTTTTATATTGTTCAACACCTCTATTTTTACTTGACACAATTTTGCAGATCTGTGCTTCACAGGAAGGCTGTTGAGAGGAGTGAGGGCAGGGACAAGGTAAGAAAAGATCTAATAAATGTTACTTAGCAACAGTACATAGCACCATGTTAACCCTTTCCCTCATATATACTCATTTTGATGCCCTCAATAGGTATCCCATAAAGCCTGATCTGCAGAAAACCACAGTTAAACCTTACCAAATTTAATTACAAAATATTCATTTCCAGACCACTGAGGAGCAGCGAACAGCATAAAACCTGATCAGCCTGCGAGTTACTCGCAGGCTGATCTGGTTTTATGCTGTTCGCATAGGTCTTTTCATGGTGTCCTCCATGAGGGAAATGGTTAAAGTTTAATAGAAGCACATTCCACCAATCCATTTTTTACACAACCAGGTTGATAGGAATTAATTATTACCTAGGTATTAGTTAAAAAATGAATTAACTGGGTATTTTTTGTGTCACCTGCTGTATACAGTGTTGACACAGTGGAATTATTTCTGTTTTGCCTGTCTGTCACATTTTTTCCGTCATGCTGCTCTCAGCATGTGACATGTATTCTAAGGAGCACTTAATGTTTAATTAGAAAAACATTTTTTTTTCAGATGGTGGGAATACCACAACATTTTGGACTGTTCTATGCTATGGGCATGGCCCTTTGTATGGAGGGGTTTATGAGTGGATGTTACCACGTGTGTCCAACAGTGTCCAACTTTCAGTTTGGTAAGTATCTAATGTTTGTGATCGGAGATTTCATCATGCACACATTAGGGTTAGAAATCACAACCTTTAAATCTAAGTCTTGTTTGCTGCCAATGGGTCACAATTCCCAGCATTTAAGACCAAAACTCCAACTACATGAATTTATATTTGTCTTTAAAGCAGCTTGTTCACAGCTGATTGGTAGAAATTTTGAAAAAAAATCTTTATCTGCTCCCCTTCAGTTATCCTAGTAAAGTTTTTTTTTCTGATATTAAACTCAATGAGTATAGGTCATATTGCACTGGAGAACAAATGTTCTTTTGTAAACGTTGTTTAGGGAATATGGTTTGATATAGAATATAGTAATCCTGAACCAGGAGCTTGCTACCCATGTTTTTTAAACAATAATGGAATGCTGCATTAGGTATACCATATGTCTTTAGATGGGTATTAATAGAGGAATACACACAGATTTTAAATCAAATTATTAGTCTACCATTTGTGAATAAGCTTATTTAATCTTCTCATCATCATTAAGTTGACACTTTATTATTATGATATATGTGGAAATTCCTGATACATTTAATATATTTGTATCTTGACTCTTCTAAGATTATGGAGTCAAGCGTCTGCATCTGTTTCGCCATCACCTTAATGCTCTAAGTTAGTTTTTTGTACCACCAGTTACCACCTATCTTTTTTTATTGAGCCCTTTGAAGTCTTGCTTTGAAACCTGGATCACTGGGTAATTATGACAATCACCCTCACTCGTAGGCAAGAGTGCTTAACTCTGTTATGGATTTTGACATCATTATGCCCCTTTCTCAACTTGGAATCTTGATTAATCTTTTCTTACTAACTCACTTTTCACTAAACCTTTGAGATATTGATTTGAAACTTGGATACAAGTTTGTTATGCTTTTATTGTTCTTTTTTTACCTTTTAATTATACAGAGATCTATTTATTTTTTTTTGCTTTTTACTTCAATATATTTTTATTGACGAGCACAAAAAATAGTTGAGCATGCTGTGTTATGGACAGCTCTTGGTAAGAATTATATTGAAGTTTTCACTGGACTGCATAAAATAAAGAAGCCATGATAGACCAGTACTTTTCGGCATCTAATATAAAAAACAGACATTTTTTAGTGTTACATTACAGAATAATGCACTGTGTTAAGTGGAAATGCCTTCTATGTTAAAATAGCATATTTTGTTGATCATGTAAGAATTAGGAACTACAGTTTTGTTATGAGTGATGTATCTCAGAATAATGCACAGTGTTATGTTCAGATGTGCATTAATCTAATCAATAAGGCAGAAGGCCAGAGTGATAAATTACAAAGCATCTGAATGCAACACCATGCATTAATCTGCAATATATCATTCTAAGTAAAACTCATATTTCCATTTCAAAGCATTTTCTAGATTGTGAAGTTTTAATATTTGCATAGATACCTCGTTCATGTACATCATGGCCTGCCTATGTATCCTGAAGATCTACCAGAATCGACATCCGGATATCAGCGCCAAATCACACTCAGCCTACCTGGTTATGGCAATCATCATCATCGTTGCTGTCACCGGAGTGGTCAGTATAGATTTCTAGTTCTAAAGAAAATCAAGCAGATTTTTTAGGGTTTAAATTACGTTTGATTATATCACAGAATATCACAAAAACTGGATGGAACTCATATAGTCATATTGAAATATGTATGTGTCAGTAAGTATTTTAATGTAGTATAGTTTAGTCCCTATGGCTTAGTGGTAAGGGCATCTACCCTGGAAGATGGAGGTTGTGGGTTGGATACCCGGCCGCGACATACCAAAGTCATAAAAAATGGTACTGGTGTAGCTCCTTTGCTTTGCGCTATGCATATATGGGTAGTTCCATGACAGGTTGGCCCAGTGTCAAGATAATGTGACAGGGTGTGGTTTCATGCCACATGCCTACAGAGTGATACTGCAGTTTGATAGACATAGTCTCCATAATGACTGAAATTCTGTGAGCAATAAACAAACAAACAAAAAATGTGAGTATTAACAGGTATTTTCAGCACTATTTTTTCAAATCAAAAGCAGAGAGTTGCACCAGACAGTAAAATCCCTGATTAGCTCCAATTTCTTTCAAGCTGATCTACATTTATGTAGATTGCATTTGGTCAATTCACTAGTCTTGATTTTGTGATACATTAGAAAATTAAATAGACATGTAACCTATTGATGTTAACCCCTTAACATATAGACCTGTTTTGACACATTAGCGAATAGAGCAGATCCAGACCAGACAGACCCCTCCCAGGAACTGTCTGATCAGGGTTGCCTCAGTTTGCTGATGCATTATTGTGTTGTTGTTGTTTTTTTCAGGTCTATGGAACAAACATATTTTGGATTATATTTGCCTTCCTGTACATGACAGCGTCATTGGTACTCAGCGTGCACCTGTACTACATGGGAAGATGGAGACTCGGTCAGTTACCCCTCCCACCTCTCTGTAAAGGGCTTCTGGTCATTAAACAGTTACTGTAGATTCATTAAATTTCGTGGGGGACTAATTTTTGTTGAACAAATTAAAACTTTTTTATTGTAGTGTACCCTTAGAGTTTCAAAACTGATGGCTCAAGATTTAGTGTAAAGTGGCAGTATAATCTGTTGATTATTGCAAAATACTTTTACAGACAAGCAAATTCTCACTCTTTTGATATACTGTAAAGTCATTAATTTTTGTTGACATTTAATTTCATTGATTATGTACTTAAGGGAATTTCATGGGTACATTTATTCATAGATCTATGTTCTAGAAAACGTGAGGTCTATATAAGAGACAAATTTTCGGTGGGGATTAATATTCGTGGATAAAACCCTCCACAACATCGATGAAAATTAGTGTCTCACAAAAATTAATGATTTCACAGTACTTTCTCCAAATTATATAACTTTATTTGAATAATGATTGAATAAAAATCCTTAATGTCTAAATAATTTCATATTTGATTCAACAAGTTTTTGCCATCAATAGCAATTAAAATGAAACGGCCCTGTCATCCAATGGTAACGTACCCAACTGCTGACCCAAAGGTCAAGGATTTTAACACCTTTGGGTGCATGGATTTTTCATGACCTTTAAAGGTGCAAAGTACTGATCCAATCCACGAACCTTTGAGAGGGAATAGTACAAGTTCTAACAACTTGTCTCCCATTTGACTTAAAATAAGTTTATTTAAACTAATGCTGTTTCAGGACTACAAACTTATTTTCAGCTTTACATTAGACTTCATTATTGTCATATAACAAAGTAACAAATCAGCAACTTTAGGTCTATTGTAGGAACATGTTGGTCATTGCATTATAATGGTGTTCAGTGCCATGTATGTACACTCCTCTGTTTCAGACCGCACAATTTTTAAACGTATCTGGCTGCTGGCTCGAACAGATTGGTGCAGCTGTAGTCGGCCTATATATCTGGTAGGTACCGGGTTTATATATATAGATTGACACATATTATTGCATTAACTCATGAATAATCATTTACAAATTAATGACTTTATGAATATTAATTGACTGATCTATAAATGGCTTATGAAATGATGGATTTTTTTTTGCCACAGACTTAGCTACAATATTGTATGAGCAAACAGAGGAGACCCTGATCAGACAGCTCCTATATAAGCTGTCTGATCTGGATTTGCCCTGTTTGCCTATGCATCAGAATGAGTCTATATGAAGTAAAGGGTAAAGTTCTAGCAATACTTGTTCAGAAATGAAATATTTGGGTCTTTGATTTGAGAAATAAGAACAATGAAATAACCTCACACTGACTATGGTTGGTGAAATTCTGACCTGGAGGTCATTTCATACCCATTTGAGTTCACTTTTGTTATCTTGTTAGTTATTTTTTTCTGTTTTCAGAATCGCATGATCCTTCTTATTATAGGGAATATTGTAAATTGGTCTATGTAAGTATGTTTTGATTAACTAATCCTTCTTAATATTCCTTGAGTTGGTGCATTATTTACACTGGAACTACTTTAAGTTCACTTCAGCATGTGATTACCCAGTGTCCTTCATTGTCAGAAATTTGCTTCAAATAAAACCTTCTTTGAAACATCTGGGCAGAAATTGATGAAACTTGGCATGGATGTTCCTTGGGCAATTCTTCACAGATATTAATAAAATAAACCCATTAGGTCAAGGTCACAATTAACCACCTCACCCTCCTCCCAAGAATAATCTGTTTTTTTCTGAAACTACCAAGTCTTTTGTTGATATTATTCATAAGTCTGTTTTGATGTTTATCACATATCTTTTTAAAAAAGACTGTGTTGATGTTTATCAAACAGAAACTTCATTATGTACTAAACTTGTTTTGCAAAAGCCTTTTAGATCATACAAAAAAGTGCACCATCCCCTGTGGCCAAGTGGTTAGAGTGTCAGCGTTGGGAGCAGGAGTTCGTGGGTTCAATCCCTGGTTGCAATATACCAAAATCAATAAATATGCTACTGGTATAGCTCCCTTGTTTGGCTCTCAGCATATAACAGTAGCTCCAGGACTGGTTGGCCTGGTGTCAGGATAATGTGACTGGGTGTGGTATCATGCCACATGGCTACGGCGTGATACTGCAGTGTGACAGCACTATGTCTGTCTCAGGTAAACTGTCAGTACAAGTAAATACAGTCGGTCTCAACCAACAAACAAGTGCTTTTTTATATTTTATGAGAACTTATTACACTTTCTTTATATTGTAAGGAGTCTTTGATGTTTTAACATATGTAAAATATGTATCGTATAAAAGATATATTTCATCAGCTATCTGTTGTTTATCATTTAAAATTTACATGTACATCCAAAAAACAACAACAAAAGAACAGCAATTTGTTATCACACACGAGTCTTTTGGATGTCTACATAGAAAATAAGTTCTTTAATATTATTTTTCTCAACTACCTGTATTTATTTCATATGTATCAAACAGAATTTCTTTGTTTTACAAGGGCAATATATTCAGCTGTGACAAGTCCTTCTGATTTTGCCAGTTTCTTATTGGCAGTCTTCATTGTCAACCTGGGTTTATACATGGTGTTTTACATAGTGATGAAGGTTTGAGTTATCTTGTTGTCCCTTCCGCACCAGAAACTGTAGCCATTTCTTCCTTGTAAACTGTGAAGCCGTTCCTTCCCCATCACTGGTATGGTATAAAAGAGGGTTCCATTTATCACATGTATATAGAATTTGACTTGTATCTTGAATAGTAAAATTTGATAGCAAATTACAATTCATGCCGGTTTCTTTTTATCATTTGACCTAAACTCAGTAAATTGCGATTATAACATGAATGACCGCATTGTGAACAACTCAGACTATTTGTAATCTTACTCCAAGAAAATAGTTCCAAACAATAGTTGAAAATAAATATTTTAATGTGTGTATTTCTAATAAATTATCAACATAAAAGTAAATAATACATATAGTAGTTGCATCAAATACATTTAATTAAGCTGTTATATTTCAACAAAATTACATATAGACTATAAAAACATGACACAGAGATATAAAGTAATTTGGCCAATAAGTTATGTGGCGAAGATCTAATTCTAATTCAGTGTTGCTTTAAATTCTAAGCCACACTAGAGATGATGAATCATAGCACACAAAAAAATGTATAATAATTTAATTTACCATCAAGGTTTAATTTTCATTCATATTTTAATTTATAACAGAGAGAGATATCTCCTTTAAACAGATTTTACAAATCTTCTAGTTAAAGTCACATGGTAATTTGCTTATATACTGTAGGCAAAAGTGCATGAAATATCAAGAATCATGGAAAACATGAGTATATTATGATACACGTGAAATATTATGGCATGAGGATCAAATGATATATTATAAATATTGCATCATAAAAAATGTCCTTGTCAAGGACACATACTCATACTATTTTCAAACATGTACCAAACAATTAGGAGTAAAGCATAATCAAAGTGATAAAATGTATATGCACTGAAATGATGTGTATCCAGTTGAAAAACCCCTCATTTACAGTTGAAAAATAACCCTTATTTACAGTTAAAGAAAATCTCATTTACAGTTGAAGAAAAACCCCATTTACAGTTGAGATAAAAAAAAAAAACACTTTAATTTACAGTTAAAAGAAAAACCTTCATTTACTGGGCAGGTGCTCTACCAACTAAACAATCAGACTGCTTCCCCAAATCCCTAACTGCTATGTTCTTGACAAACTCAAAGGCAGTAAATACTGGTGAACTATACTGTATACCTCTATAGTGCCAAATATAACCAAGTGAGAACATTTTATGGCCAGACTGGGAGTCAAACCTGGGACCCTTTGCTTACAGGGCAAGTGCTGTACCAACTGAGCTGCAAGATTGCTTACACAAATCCCTCACTGATAATGGCCATAACATAAGTAAATATTTAATGATAGGAGAGTATGATATTTTTGTCAGTGAAAGATACCTTGATCTGTTTTTTTCTACAGCTTTTTGATTTCTTAATGCAAATTTCTGTCAAAAAGTTCAAGTTCAACAATTTCTCAGAGAAGTGGTTGTACACTATTTTATCAACATTATTGATGGTAGCAGATGGATACTAAAGCCTGATGAAAGACATACTTATCTTTTCATCATTTTTTGGGCAGACAAATAGAATAAAGATGTGCTCAATCTGCAGTGCAATGTGCCCTTCAAAAACTAAGCAAACAGTTTAACTGATGAATGTTTATTTTTCTAAAATCTGAGCCTCTTTTGATAATCAAGTGACCAACCCATATTATCTATGCAGAGTTCTATTAGTAAACATTTTATACCTGTTGATTGAAGTGACATGATTTACTCCACACCACCCTTTACAACCAAATACTTAAATAAACATACATGCAAAATTTATTATACCCCAGATATGAAGTATGTGACTGCTATATAGCCATATAGGAGTTACATCCCTCTGTCAGTCAGTCCTTGCTATTTCTCGGCTACCTTTGGTCGGATTTTGATTCAACTTTACTAAACTGTAAGGACCAATCCTATCATTCTGTGGATATTGTTGGCACATTTTGATTGGCTAGATTTTAAATGAGTTATGGCCCTTTGTTATATTTATTGAATATATTTTGACCACACTATTTCTCAGCTACCATAGGTCAGATTTTCAATTAACTTCACAACAATTTTAAGTGCCAAGCCTTCTTGTTAAATTTTCACGAAGTTATACCCCCTTTTTATATTCCTTAAATAATTTATCTGCTCTTTTTCTCAGCTACTATTGGTCAGATCTTAATTTTACTTCACAGCATTTATGAATACTAAAGCTAGTTGTGCATATCCTTGGCACCTTACGATCAACTTAATTTTAATGTAGTTATTACCCTTTGTTATATTAAATGAATATATTATGTCTGTGATACATGTAAAAGTATATCCACCTGTTTTTTTGTGTTTGTATTTCATCCTTCAACTTTGTCAAGTCTATGACATGGTCACAGTAACTGTGGCAAAGCAGTTTTTAAGGATATTCATCATCTTCAATAATAATTCTTGTTTTCATACTTCTCTTAGTCAAATTTTAATGTTTGGACCCTTTGATAATGTCTTATTTTAGCTTTTAAGTCTGACACAATATGACCTGATGAAACAGAAGCGCATGTTTATTTTGCGATTTATCCACTTCTCAGTCATAAAATAAATGTTAGCTGCACTGTGGGAGTTGCAACGTAAACATTAGTGGTCACCGATTATAGCTGTCAACCGATTTTAGGTAGATCGACGACTGGATCTATGACTATCAGTTGCTGAACCAATATAGCTGTCAAACGATTATAGCTGTCAATTAACCGATCTATGACTATCAGTTGCTGAAGATGAGATCGACGATAATTGATTATGTATTATGACATCATCATGGAGGTCTTTTTCATTATTTTCAGCAGTTAAACTCATTGCTGACAATTGTATTATTTACCAAACTTTTACACAGATATTTTAAATTTCATTTTGTGTAAAGTAGTAAGTGTCAAGCCAATCTGCATGTGCATAACTAAAATACTTTTGAGGTGTATTCTTTAACTACAAATCATGAATATGTATAAGCATGGATTTTTAATCCCCCGCCGCAAAGCGGGAGGGGGGTTATAGGAATGCCCTTCGTCCGTCCATCAGTCCGTCCGTCCGTCAGTGTGTCCGAAACATTTTCGTGTCCGCTCCATATCTCATGAACGCTTGGACACATTTTCTTCAAACTCGGCTAAAGTGTTAACATCATTGAGCTGATGTGCAGAAGGCATGAGGCGGTCACGCTGGCTCAAGGTCAAGGTCATACTTGAAGGTCAAATGTTATTTTCGTGTCCGCTCCATATCTCATGAACGCTTGGACACATTTTCTTCAAACTCGGCTAAAATGTTAACCTCATTGAGCTGATGTGCAGAAGGCATGAGGCGGTCACGCTGGCTCAAGGTCAAGGTCATACTTGAAGGTCAAATGTTATTTTCGTGTCGCTCCATATCTCATGAACGCTTGGACACATTTTCTTCAAACTCGGCTAAAATGTTAACCTCATTGAGCTGATGTGCAGAAGGCATGAGGCGGTCACGCTGGCTCAAGGTCAAGGTCATACTTGAAGGTCAAATGTTATTTTCGTGTCCGCTCCATATCTCATGAACGCTTGGACACATATTCTTCAAACTCGGCTAAAATGTTAACCTCATTGAGCTGATGTGCAGAAGGCATGAGGCGGTCACGCTGGCTCAAGGTCAAGGTCATACTTGCAGGTCAAATGTTATTTTCGTGTCCGCTCCATATCTCATGAACGCTTGGACACATTTTCTTCAAACTCGGCTAAAATGTTAACCTCATTGAGCTGATGTGCAGAAGGCATGAGGCGGTCACGCTGGCTCAAGGTCAAGGTCATCCTTGAAGGTCAAATGTTATTTTCGTGTCTGCTCCATATCTCATGAACGCTTGGACACAATTTCTTCAAACTCGGCTAAAATGTTAACCTCATTGAGCTGATGTGCAGAAGGCATGAGGCGGTCACGCTGGCTCACGGTCAAGGTCATCCTTGAAGGTCAAATGTTTAAGCCTCCACTTTTTCATGTCATCTAGATATCTCGTGATTTATTGTACTCAGTAAATAATAGTATGTCATGTTCACAATCATACAAATTATGTCATGATATATAAAGTTTTTAATTGAGTTACACATGTATTTTGTGGTTACCTAACACATCCTATACTTCATTGATGTTCACTTTTTGTACTGTTTCCCATGTAAAACTTGTCAGTAAACTTTTAATATATGTGCCTCCGAATTCTGAGATTCATACATAACTCCGGAAAGTTAAATTGTCTTAAACTGATCTTCTATGTCTGCTACAACCATGCCAGGTTAAGGTGAACATAATCCTATGACCAAACAAATTCTAATATTTGGCCAGCGGCGGGGGATATAGCTTTCCTTTGGACTGCCTTGTTATATTTGATTTAACACTTATATTACTGTATAGGCCTAATAAAGTTGTTTAATTTTTATGAATAGTATGAATATGTCACCACAAATCAAGCAAATAAGTTAGGGTTTTGAAAGTGATTATTAATTGGTTATCTTATCGGTTTGGCATCGGATTATTTCCGATAAATTGATTTGCTGTTTTCAAACCGATCCCGATTACTAATAAACATGTGTCCTTAGGTTTGGGGGACTGAAAAACTAAATAAATTCGTCAAATATTTGATTATGAGAAGTAAGAAAATTAGTTTTGCATACATATACATGTATATTAAAGTATTTGGTTGTTTTGTAGTGTGTGATACACTGTTTCAACAGGAGATATTTCAGATATTTTTTCAGGACTAAAAAGCTTATTATACATAATTTGATTTATAGAAGTAAGAAAATACGTTTTGCTTACATATAAAGTATTTAGTTGTATAGGGTAGTATGTAGTCATGCCACCCCATGTGTAACAATGGTTACAAGATATAGCAAATATAAATTTACTAAATTTAGTTCTATATACAGT
>CM037777.1:4844641-4894641 GCA_021229015.1 Solen grandis
AGTCGAATAATTATAGAAATTTTACAAAAAATGATGTAAAAAACAATAAATCATTGGCGGTATAAAATGGAATTTCTAGAACAATTCCGCATTATGACTGTGTATGCCACGATGTCGAAACGAAAATGCCTAACGTTAGAAGAGCGAATATGAAAGTAGTGAAGCTTCTGGATGCTGGAAAAAGCTCAAGAATCTTGGCATCCGAGTTCAACGTGGGCCGGACTCAAATCAAGATCATTGGAAAAAGAAAGAGAGAAATTATTGATGAGTTTGAAAGCGAGAAAGAAAGAGTGGTAATAATTATAATAAAAGAATAACTCAACAAACATACACACATACAGAAAACATAATAAATAAATAAAGACAATAACAAACATACACACATACATAAGTACATATACATTATATATGTGCGCCTAAAATATGGCTGAAGTCATATTTTGTCTTAAGCAGCCAACTTGTCTTAAGCAGCCAATCTCGGGTCGTCCCTTAGGTGGCTGCTTAAGACAAGTTGGACTGTATATTGTTCGTGATGGTGGGGAAATTCTGGCCTAGTCAGTTTTTTCCCCCCTGTCATTTACATTGTATTGATGGTGGGGAAATTCTGGACCAGTCAATTTTTCCCCCCCTATCCTATATATTGTATATTACAACAATCTACATGACAGGGGGGAAAAAACTGACTAGGCCAGAATTTCCCCACAATCACAAGCAATATATAAGACAGGGGGGAAAAAACTGACTAGTCCAGAATTTCCCCACCTCAGAAATCTTAAAAAAAAAATTAAAAAAGAGGGGGGAAAAAACTGACTGGGTGGGGAAAAAACTGACTAGTCAGTTTCTTCCCCGGGGAAAAATCTGACTAGTCAGGTTTTTCCCCGGGGAAAAAACTGACTGGGGGGAAAATCTGGGCTGTTACACCGGGTTTATCACTGTATCTGTTAACTCTTGTAGAGTCAGAGTACTACAAGGCAACCTTGGCTGCAGCGTTCGTCTTCATCGCATTCTACATTGTGGCAGCCCTTATTGGCATCTTCTATCATGGCTGGTAGGTTCTTCATCACTATGGAGACAAAAATAAGTAAAGCTATATTTGAGGCCCATGTCTTGATACAGTGCTTTATTGGACCATGATGTACCAAGGTGTAATTTGTTAATTGTGTAACTGAACACATGCTTCTCACCTCCCACTGTATTCTAATTTCTCATGGTTTTAAACTTATATTACAAATTTTAAATCTTTTCAGTATTTATCTTTCTTTTTTCATTATGAAATTTTTGACACAAGAAAGCGTATTTCATAGTAGTTGTAAAATTGATTTATTTTGCAAATAACAAAGCTTTTTTATGTGTGTGTTTTTAGCAAAGACAACTGGGGAATTGTTGACCTGAGAGCCTTTGAAAGGTCAATGTCATCAGGTAAGGTCTCACCACATCATGCCCCATTTTACTGAAGCTATTGTGGTGTAGCTATGACACTTTGTACACACATTTATTAGAATATATGCCATTGTCAAAGGAAGGTGAATCTCTTTCTGTAAATGTTTTCACAAGTTTATTTATCCTTTGAAATCTGTGCATTTGACAATTTTTTTATATTGTTAAGTCGTATGAGAGGATTTTTTTCTTAAAGTGAAAGTTCTAATCCCCAGCCTTGGCATTCCAAAGTCATAAAAAATGTTACTGGTAAAGCTCCCTTGCTTGGTGCTCAGCATATAAGGGTAGTTCCAGGACTGGGTGGCTCAGTGTCAGTATAGTATGTCCTGATGTCTGCAGTGTGGCAACACTATATCTGTCTCAAGAAGACATACTCACCAAATGACTGTATTACTGTTGGTGGGATGTTAAAACCAACAAACAATCTACACCAGAGACACCAGTAACATCAGACAAACTTGGCAAATAATAATTATCTGAATATTTTTAATTCCTGTAAGATCCAGAACATTCAAAGAATCTTCAGTCCCAGATACATGCTGTTCGTAACCATGGTTATGGGACACTGGATGAAAGTGGCCAGCAAGCGTCAGGTAAAACTACATATTATCTATAACTTGATATAAATGCACAGCATAAGTGTAGTTCCAGGAAAGGAGAGTGGTTAGTGTTAATGACTAACTATTACTTAGCCCCAAACCATTATATGTTCATGCCTTATACATTTCTGCGCCTAATACATTGTGTGCTACAATAAGCATACAGATAGTGCAGTTGTAACACATCTAGCCTTCCTAGGTTCAATTTCTTGTCACATACATACAGCTTTTTGTCTGTCCAGACATGTATATTTTCTTCACATTCTTTGATTCCTCCCTCAAATATGACCACAGGTGACAGTTACAGAAAAAGTGAGTCACATGTATATAAATTATGAGATCTTGTTGTGCAGTTGATACAAAGTGAAGTACTAACCACCATCTCTGCATTGTGTTTATAGGCTCAGAGACAAGACCCAATGTGATGGTCAATAACACTGAAGTGGACGATGTGTCAGTTGACTCAGATGAGTTTGATTTCATGAAAGATGCAGCTCATGACAAGGATGTGGTCAGAACAAAGGTTAGTACTGAACTTTCCAGTGTTTAGAATCCATTACTGACCATCAAATGTTAAAATATTCATTACTGACCTTTCCTATATTGAGTTTAAAATATTATTACTTCCATTTAGATATTTCACATCTAGTATTGACTTTTCCAATGTTAAGATATTTTTTTTACAATTTTAATTATTCAGTATGGAAATTTCCAATGTTAAGACATTCAGTCTGGATGTTTCCAATGTTAAGACATTTGATATAGATGTTTTCTGAAACTGAAACTGAAACTGTTTTATTTGCTTAAACGCCTATTTCTACATAAAATACATATTCAATGGCGTTGTACACTATTATATCAAAAATAAGAAATACATAATTATAAATAATGATAAAGAGATTGTAAAATCAGATATTTATCACAGAATTAATGCACTGAATAACATTGTCTCTCAGTTCACTGTTTCTACACTCTACTGACTTTGACTAGAAAAGATTGAAATAGTCTGTGAAGAAATGAGTCTTCAAGTGTTTCTTGAAACTATATTTAATGGAACTCATTCTATGTTAGTATATTCAATATGAATGTTTCCAGTGTGAATACATTCAATATGGAAGTTTCCAATGTTAATACTTCAATATGGATGTTTCCAATGTTAATACAATCAGTATGGATGTTTTCAATGTTAGTATATTCAACATGGATGTTTCCAATGTTAATACATTCAGTAAAAAGGTAGGTACCTTGACAATTTTTATTTTTCCAATGTTCAGTAAATCAATATGAATATGTAAGACATAAAGTGATTACAAATCCAAATGTTGGTAAATGCAAAATTCTTTGAAGACCTTCCCACAAAGTACTGGTCTAAGCAATAGCACATTTGGAGAAAGTAGTAAAGGTGAAGAACTTGCTTTAACCCTTTCCCTCATAGAGGAAACCATGAAAAGACCTATGCAAACAACATAAAACCAGATCAGCCTGCAAGTAACTCACAGGCTGATTAGGTTTTATGCTGTTCGCTGCTCCTCAGTGGTCTGGAAATGAGGACTTTATAATTAAATTTGGTAAGATTTAACTGGTTTTCTGCAGATCAGGCTTTATGAGGTACCTATTGAGGGCGTCAAAATGAGTCTATATGAGAGAAAGGGTTAAGGCTTGTCTGTTTTGTTTTTATTGTTGTTTCTTGATTAAAAATGTTATGATATATTAATATTTGTATCTTGTCTTGAGGAAATAAGCACTGACAATTTCTTATATCTTATTATAGACAGCACTATTTGTATGTGACCTGGCACAGAA
Source organism: Solen grandis (assembly GCA_021229015.1). Taxonomy (NCBI): domain Eukaryota; kingdom Metazoa; phylum Mollusca; class Bivalvia; order Adapedonta; family Solenidae; genus Solen; species Solen grandis. The sequence continues at coordinate 4,848,481 of CM037777.1, forward strand.
AAGTGAGAAAAGAACAGAAAAGAACTACAGGTTGTATTGCACGTAAGTACATGTACTTAGAATTTTAAAGCCTTATTCATTTTACATCAATTATGAAACAAGTTCTCCAAATCTGAATGGTTGGTTTACTGGGTATTACATCCCAGTGACAGTTTTTTCAGTCATTTGGAGACTTTATTTATGTCTGCTTGAGACAGATGTTGTATTGCTGCACTGCAGTATCGTGCCTTAAACATGTGTTATGATACCACAACCCAGTCGCATTATCCTGTGACATTGGGCCAACCAGTCCTGGAACTACCTTTACATTCCAGTATCATTTTTAGCTTGTCTGTTTCAAAGAAAAAGTCGAGCTATAATGATTGCTGGGTCGGTGGCGGCATCATGCAAAATCTTTAATGTTGCCCAATACTCAAACAGTTGAAGTTGTAAAACAAGGGGCATTATTCTGAAAGCAATATTTTCAGAGTTATGCCCCTTTTTAACTTAGAATTTTTGTTAAAATTGCTTATTAGTAGAATGTTTTTTAGAACTAACAAAGATATTCTTGGCATACTTGCTACTGGGGACAAGTGACATAATGCACTGATCAGTATTTTTAGTTCACCTGAGCAAATGTGTTCAGGATGAGCTATTAGGATCGATGAACGCCAGTAGTCCATCCGTCGTCCGTCCGTTATCTACAGTTAGTTTGTTTGCACTCAAGCATCTTCATATCTTAAGCAATCATTTTCAACTTCATGACATTGTTTATTACCATAATATCTTGGCCAAGTTCAATTATGGCTGATATCGGCCTATTAGGTCAAGAGTTATGCCCCTTTTAATATTAGAAAAAGCCAGATTTCAGATTCTTAAGTAAACATCTTAAAACTTAAGAACAATGTTTATAGCCATATTCTTTTGTCCAAGTTCGATTATGGCTGATATTGGCCATTTAGATCAGGAGTTATGCCCCTTTTAATGTTTAAATTTGTGTGTTTAAAGCCATAATTTCTTAGTCAAGTTTGACTTCAAATTTCAACCACAGGCACTGTTTAGTTTGTGGAATTACAAATGATCTCATGGATTATTGATTCAGTACAACTATGCTATAATTAGTAACTTGTACAGGCAATGAGGGCAGTTTTTCTTAGGTGAGCATCTTTAGGGCCATCTTGGCCCTCTTGTTTTAGTTACGTCCCTTTATTACATGAATATGCCCACATGAATGTTGTCAGTAGTTTTAGATGAAACAAAGCTCCCAAAAAATAAGTAATATAATAAAAAAAAACATCATATCTGGTAAGGCAACCACCATACCTTTTCATGTAAATCACCAAGAATCGAACCTGGGACACATTGGTGAGAAGTATATTTCTGCATTTTCATAACATGTTCTTTTATATTAAAAAAAACTTGCATGCATTTATTTATTCATTTGCTTTAAAATTGGTCTTGTAATAAAAAAGACTAGTTTTCATGAGAAAAATAAGTCTTAATTTCTGTGTTACTGCTTTTAACTGTTTACAGTTACACTATTTTATTTACGAGAATCTAATTATGGAAAGACTGGCTCCAATACATTTCCGTATATGAAAGACTTTCCTCAGCATATTCAGTTACATCACATACTTGGTTACATCAAAGACTAACATTCAAACAACAACATATAAAAATATTAGCCCTAAACACATAACCACCACAATAACTTGCATCAGCACATATCAAAGACAAATAACTGTATATTTCAGAAATCTATTTACAATCTCCGTGTTTTATGGGCTTCCAGTGATTCAACTTGTTTTAACATATCAAAAGGTGAGTTACTTCTATTAAATCATGGTCCTTCAAGTGCTTCAGTGCAGATGCAAGCACCCATTTACATGGAGTTATAGGCTCTTTTGCTCAAAGTCTATAAAGGCTTGCATTTACTATAAAATTCCAACTATCACTTGATGGACCACGATCACAATTGAATGATGGATGGATTACCTTAATTTGTCAAATCATGATCAGGCAGCAGAAATATGAAACTTACATGACATAAAATATGATCTGAAACAGTACAGAACAGTAGCTATAAACATTGTTCAGTGATAAAAGTCAAATTAACTCTTGAATAAGTTGAATATTAAAGAGAACTAGAACCGCAAAGCGGCATCTTGGTTTTCGCTTTTAATTTGACTAGTAAGAGTACTGGTTTCAACTGCAGACATAATTGATTGATATTAACTTTATTCGAATATTTTTGTAAATTGATCAAATGAAATCAGATCTTCAAAAACTAAACATCATTAGAACGATCTCTTCACGAACTAAAACTTTTATTCATATACCTTCTTTAAAATATTTCTAGATTTGAAGCTATTTTGTGCCGATAAAAATAACAATAATCGGTATTATGACCTTGACCTTTGTATATTTTCATCGTTATTTAATATGAGTTTATTTGTATTATTTAAATGCATAAACAGTGAAAAAATGATGAAGATTGAACAAAAATAAAGTCAGGAGCAGCAAAAAAGAGGAAACATACGGATATACAATTGTTTGATAAGAGGATCAAACTTTGGACTGTGGTCATTTGATCAAATGAAGTCCAATCTTCAAAAACTAAACACCAATGGAAAGACCTCTTCACAGACTAAAACTTTTGTTCATATACTTTCTATAAAATATTTTTAGATTTGGAGCTATTTTATGCCGATAATGATAATAATAATTGGTATATGACCTTGACCTTTGCATATTATGCTTGAATTTTTTTCTATGATTTTATTTGTTTTATAAAAATGCATAAACAGTAAAATAATGATGAAGATTAAACAAAAATTAAAGTCAGGAGCAGCAAAAAAGAGGGAACATATGGATATACAATTGTTTGATAAAAGGATCAAACTTTGGACTGTGGTCATTTGATCAAATGAAGTCCGATCTTCAAAAACTAAACACCAATGGAAAGATCTCTTCACAGACTAAAACTTTTGCTCATATACTTTCTATAAAATATTTTTAGATTTGGAGCTATTTTATGCCGATATAAATAATAATAATTGGTATATGACCTTGACCTTTGCATATTATGGGTGATTTTTTTTCTATGATTTTATTTGTTTTACAAAAATGCATTAACAGTGAAAAAATGATGAAGATTGAATAAAAAATAAAGTCAGGAGCTGCAAATAACCGTAAAAGTCATGCTTTTAAAATGTTGATTTTTCGAAAATATTGGTAAAGTTTGACTGCATACTGTTGACAAACCATGCATTTCTCAAAATCGCCACACCATATATTTTGTGCGTATGTGTCTTGCGAATCATATGCCACAAACAAAATTCTCCTATCTAATCTCTGAAAAAAATGGGGACTTTTTTCGTAGACCTATCTTTATTTCATCGTTTTTTCGAGATTTGAACTTTCAACCTCCTGTAGCACGAAAGTTTTATATACGCAAATAATTGAAACGTATCATATTTTATTAAGTTTCTGATGAGGAACATAATAAAAAAAAACGCATTTGAATCGGACCTCAAATAACAGAGTTATTATTCCTTAGTCATTTTTACAAAACACCACCTAGCGGCAAAACTAAGACAAAAATGAAAAATTTCTCAACGTGAGGATCAAATTCAGATCTTAGGACAAAAGTGGTAAAAAAATCAGAAATGTGACTTTTTTCTATCATGGTGATATGCCGTTCACAAAAAAAGGTTAGAAAAATAATAATAACTAGAGTTGCATCCGCAACATCATCGGTTTTCTCACTTAGATAAGCTTCATACAATGCTATTGTTACTTCTTCTATCATTCCTTTCACTTTTTTATATGAAATTGTACCTCTTTTTTATAAAGCTAAATAAACTGTGTCCTACATTTGTAAAACAACCAATAAAGGTTAACATCATCCCGGCCGTAGTATACAGACACGTATGGCCAATACACTGAGAACTATACACACCCCCAGTTCACCAGCATTAGACTGCAGGAAAGTCACTTGACCGCGAGTTGTTTACATCATCCCAGCTACGCTGTGGTCAAATGGCCAATAATACACTGAGAAATATACACACCCCAGTACAAGTAAGATAAGCGTTGGACTGAAATATTTTAAAAATTGGGCTTTCGCTACGTATGGGAAATCTAACATAACTCGACCATTTTTTACCCGATCTTCAAAAACTGCATATCGTTAGAAAGGTAAATAAACATTCTATAAATCTGATAATAAAATTATAATGATATGTGATTAACCTCTGAGATAAATGCAGAAAACCACTGTGTGTACCTATAATTGAGTTTTTTCATAATTATTTTTTTCATTTGATGTCTGACTTTTAAAATTTTGGTACCGTTAGAAAGGTCTCTTAAAGCATAACATTTTATACCCGTTATGTCTCGATAGAATATTTACCGTTTTTGAGCTATATGAGGTCAAAGAAAAAATCGATATTGCTGATATGACCTTGACCTTTACTACCTTTTATTATTTTAAAGTATAAGCTGATTAAGAACATCATACTGCACATTCAGTGAAAATTTCATGAAAATCGAACAAGAAATAAATACAGGAGAACGAAAAAACATGAAAAAATGACGAAAAATGAAATATTTTAAAAACTTGAAATTTTTATTTTTTCCGTATTCAGTGATCTTTGAACGCCTCTAGCGGATAAACGGTGCATTTCCTGAAATTGCCACACTATATATTTTGTGCGGCTAGGTCTTGCGAATCTGTTTAAACAAACAAAATTCTTCTATCTTATCAAAGTCGGCCAATATTTCTGTTTAAAGGGACCTACCATATTTTCTCTTAAAAAACGCGTTATTTCCAAGATTCGAACTTTGGTCCCCTCCTGAACAGGAAATGATATCTTTTTTGAACTTCTAGACCTATATATTTTGTTGGGGTGCCAATAAGGAACAGAATAAAAAAAACCGTATCTAAATCCGACTTTGGATTTTGGAGATTTTTCAATACAATCAATTACATAATAAACGCCACCTAGCGGCACAATGGGAGACAAATCTGAAAAAATGGCTCCTAAGGATCTAAGTCAGGACAATGTGAATAAGTGTTAAAAATTTCATGGTCGTAGCTTAATCCTACGTTACTGTAGGCTCGGGACAAATTTTTGACAGAAGAAGAAAAATAAAAAAAAAAAAAAAAATGACAAATAAACACAACGAGAACAATAGGTTTTCGCACTTCGCAGTTGTGCGAAAACCTAAAAATAAAAAAAAAAAAAAACAGAAGAAGAACAATAGGTTTTCGCAAGTGATGCGAAAACCTAAAAACAGCACAATTGCCAAATATTAAAGAGAAAAACAGCAGATTTGCCAATAGTATTTAATAAATATAAGAGTTTATTAGTAAAATAGATACTGTATTTCTGTAAGCTTTAGCAAGCTTGCTAGTTCATAGACTAAAGTGGAATTGAATCATTTCAAAACCTTTATCACTCCACCAACACAAGTGCATACTATTCTTAAATAATGTACTTTTCTATTTTGTCTTTAATATTTCTCTTTCTTATTTGTTCTAGTACAATTATTAATTGAAATCAGCCAATGCATTAATAGAAAAATTTTAATGCAAGCTTTTAATCAAATTTTAGACACATTTATACTGTTTAACCTTAATCCTTATAAATTTATGACTTGATAACACAAAAACATGTCTATATACAGTAAAGGATTGATTTACTTATTGGACTTGTGTAATAACAAACAATTCCATTATTTTTGCAGGTGCTGAATTTCACCGGTGACCAGGACATATGCTACTACAACTTCAACTGCGCCAACCCCCTTGGACTAGTCAGCTCCTTCAATAATATCTACAGCAACATTGGCTATGTCATGTTGGGCATCTTATTCCTAATCCTCGTCAAAAGGAGGTAGACCATTTTATGACACCAGTATACCAAAGTTTCACTTAAGCCCAATACACTTTATCTTATCCTTGTTTCACTTAAGTGATGTTGAGATTCTGGGGCCCATTTCACTAAACTTCGTATAAAAAAATCTTTGTAAGCATAAATTCACTGATGAAAATTAATATATTTTTTGGGATTTTTTTCTTTATAAAAAGAGTTGTGTTTGTATAATGCAATGAAATGGGCCAACTTTCTTCATGTTTTATTGTTAAAATAAGACATTAGTAGACACTATGTAGAACAAGAGACTTACGACTAAGACCAAATAAGTAAGAACAAAGTTAAGTATAATGGGCCCCTGCTGAACAGCTTCACCTAAGTGAAGTCAAGGGTCTGCTAAACTGCTTCACCTAAGTGAAGTCAAGGGTCTGCTGAACTGCTTCACCTAAGTGAAGTCAAGGGTCTGCTGAACTGCTTCACCTAAGTGAAGTCATAGGTCTGCTGAACTGCTTCACCTAAGTGCAGTTGAGGCTCTGCTGAACTGCTTCACCTAAGTGCAGTTGAGGCTCTGCTGAACTGCTTCACCTAAGTGAAGTCATGGGTCTGCTGAACTGCTTCACCTAAGTGAAGTCAAGGGTCTGCTGAACTGCTTCACCTAAGTGAAGTCAAGGGTCTGCTGAACTGCTTCACCTAAGTGAAGTCAAGGGTCTGCTGAACTGCTTCACCTAAGTGAAGTCATGGGTCTGCTGAACTGCTTCACCTAAGTGAAGTCAAGGGTCTGCTGAACTGCTTCACGGGTCTGCTGAACTGGGCTCGCTGAACTGCTTCACCTAAGTGGAGTTTAGGGTCTGCGGTAAACTGCTTCACCCAAGTGCAGTTCACCGAAGTGAGTCACAATGTAATTCCTGTATCAGATTGTTTTTTATCCACATATTTCTATAGTCCATTTTGATTTTGTTTGATTGTTTTTTATATTGTTCAACACCTCTATTTTTACTTGACACAATTTTGCAGATCTGTGCTTCACAGGAAGGCTGTTGAGAGGAGTGAAGGCAGGGACAAGGTAAGAAAAGATCTAATAAATGTTACCTAGCAACAGTACATAGCACCATGTTAAACCTTTCCCTCATGTATACTCATTTTGACGCCCTCAATAGGTATCCCATAAAGCCTGATCTGCAGAAAACCAGTTAAACCTTACCAAATTTAATTACAAAATACTCATTTCCAGACCAGCAAACAGCATAAAACCTGATCAGCCTGCGAGTAACTCTGGTTTTATGCTGTTCACATAGGTCTTTTCATGGTGTCCTCTATGAGGGAAAGGGTTAAAGTTTAATAGAAACACATTCCACCAATCCATTTTTTACACAACCAGGTTGACAGGAATTAATTATTACTTAGGTAAATAACAATATTAGTTAAAAAATGAATTAATTGGGTATTTTTTGTGTCACCTGCTGTATGCAGTGTTGACACAGTGGAATTATTTCAGTTTTGCCTGTCTGTCACATTTTTTCCGTCATGCTGCTCTCAGCATGTGACATGTATTCTAAGGAACACTTAATGTTTAATTAGAAAAACTTATTTTTTTTTCAGATGGTGGGAATACCACAACATTTTGGATTGTTCTATGCTATGGGCATGGCCCTTTGTATGGAGGGGTTTATGAGTGGATGTTACCATGTGTGTCCAACAGTGTCCAACTTTCAGTTTGGTAAGTGTCTACTGTTTGCGACTGGAGATTTCATCATGCACCCATTAGGGTTAGAAATCACAACCTTGAAATCTAAGTCTTGTTTGCTGCCAGTGGGTTCGAATTCCTAGCCTCCAAATACATGAATTTATATTTGTTTTTAAAGCAGCTTGATTGGTAGAAATTTTGGGAAAAAAATCTTTATCTGCTCCCCTTCAGTTATCCTAGTAAAGTCTTTTTTTTTATGATATTAAACTCAATAAGTATAGGTCATATTGCATGGGAAAACAATTGTTTTTTGTAAACGCTTTCTGGGAATATGGTTTGATATAGAATACAGTAATCCTGAACCAGGAGCTTGCTACCCATGTTTTTTAAACAATAATGGAATGCTGCATTTGGTAACCATATGTCTTTAGATGGGTATTGATAGAGGAATACACTCAGATTTTAAATCAAATTATTAGTCTACCATTTGTGAATAAGCTTCTTTAATCTAATCATTGTCATGAAGTTGACACTTTTTTATTATGATATATGTGGAAATTCCTGATACATTTAATATATTTGTATCTTGACTCTTCTAAGATTATGGAGCCAAGTGTCTGCATCTGTTTTGCCATCACCTTAATGCTCTAAGTTAGTTTTTTGTACCACCAGTTACCACCTATCTTTTTTTATTGAGCCCTTTAAAGTCTTGCTTTGAAACTTGTATCACTGGGTAATTATGACAATCACCCTCACTCGTAGACAAGAGTGCTTAACTCTGTTATGGATTTTGACATCATTATGCCCCTTTTTCAACTTGGAATCTTGATTAATCTTTTCTTACTAACTCACTTTTCACTAAACCTTTGAGATATTGATTTGAAACTTGGATACAAGTTTGTTATGCTTTTATTGTTCTTTTTTTTTTTTACCTTTTAATTATACAGAGATCTTTTTTTTTTTGCTTTTTACTTCAATATATTTTTATTGACGAGCACAAAAAATAGTTGAGCATGCTGTGTTATGGACAGCTCTTGGTAAGAATTATATTGAAGTTTTCACTGGACTGTATAAAATAAAGAAGCCATGATAGACCAGTACTTTTTGGCATCTAATATAAAAAACAGACATTTTTTAGTGTTACATTACAGAATTATGCACTGTGTTAAGTGGAGATGCCTTCTATGTTAAAATAGCATATTTTGTTGATCATGCAAGAATTAGGAACTACAGTTTTGTTATGAGTGATGTATCTCAGAATAATGCACAGTGTTATGTTCAGATGTGCATTAATCTAATCAATAAGGCAGAAGGCCTGAGTGATAAATTACAAAGCATCAGAATGCAACACCATGCATTAATCTGCAATATATCATTCTAAGTAAAACTCATATTTCCATTTCAAAGCATTTTCTAGATTGTGAAGTTTTAATATTTGCATAGATACCTCGTTCATGTACATCATGGCCTGCCTATGTATCCTGAAGATCTACCAGAATAGACATCCGGATATCAGCGCCAAATCCCACTCCGCCTACCTGGTTATGGCAATCATCATCATCGTTGCTGTCACCGGAGTGGTCAGTATAGATTTCTAGTTCTAAAGAAAATCAAGCAGATTTTTTTAGGGTTTAAATTACGTTTGATTATATCACAGAATCATACATGCCATATTTTCAGTATGTCTCCCAGGGAGGTTTTGAAATTTTCACAGGGAGATTTGGGGTCCAGCCAGGGAGATTTTACGACATATATCAAAGAGACGTTCTTCATAATTTTTTTTTAAAAAAAACAACATTTTATTACCTTCATTAAATTTATTAAGTTTATATTATATACTGTTTATTGCATTTAATGAAAATACCATTACAAAATATATCTAAAAAAATCTCAAAATTTATTAATAGATCTAATTCAACTAGAAACCTAACTATCCACAATCACTGTTTCACATTAAATGCAACACTATCTTGTAACAGGTCGGAGATCATGCCATTAACATCAAACACATTTAAAATGATACAGTATCTTTGATTTATTGAATGATTTCTGATCATATGGTTTTAATTAATGGGGATGAATAAAGAGTTAGATCATATTTAATAATATTTGCACCTTCTGTCTGTGTTTTCTTTTTTTTTTCTAAATTGAATTGCTTTTAGCTAAAATACTATTTAGCTTAAAATATTTATCGTGTACGGTATGGTGTTATGAAGTGGTTACCCAACTCTTCCGATCACATCTCATTATATTATTCAACAGACGATATCCGTTGTTAATCAAATCAGTGTGAAATTTGTACTTCATTTGCAATTTACCGCTAGCTGAGGTGTACTTTCTATGATGTGTCAATATGATGAGTTTTTGTTCAGATTTAAATGATTGGTAAACAGCTGATCTAATTATCATTTATTGTTTACACTTCCGGTAAGTAAGGATTAGCTATTCTCCGGGACCTTTTTGACCATGCTAAGATATACTTTAAAGCAATCATTTACGACTTTATTACGATGTACCAAATGCATTCTAACCTTACTCATTCTAGCTTTAGTATTGCCTTTATAGCCGCTAATTACCCAACGATAATTGTTTCAACTGATAGACTGGCCAATCTGCTACCTGTCTGAATCATGCAATTTGATTGGATAAGGACGATCACACATTGCCTGTGGCTGTGTACAGCACACTGGTCAGGACTGATACTAACACATGTTCTTACGTAATCTTCCTGATCCTGTATCATAGCTTGGTAATAAAATGGATTCTACTGAGTTCAAAGGGAATCCGGTTTGATTTAAGTCAGACCGGGAGATTTTCACCTCCCGGCGGGAGAACGGGACAAGTCGAAATCCCGGGAGATTTTATCTCCCGCCGGGAGATATGGCATGTATGCAGAATATCACAAAAACTGGATGATACTCATATAGTTACATTGAAACTTAACTAAACTATACTATATTAAAATACTTACTGACAATGACATATTTCAATGTAACTATATGAGTATCATCTAGTTTAGTCATTGCTGTCAGAAATAAGACTGGTCCCTATGGCTTAGTGGTAAGGGCATCTACCCTGGAAGATGGTGGTTGTGGGTTGGATCCCCGGCCGCAACATACCAAAGTCATAAAAAATGGTACTGGTATAGCTCCCTTGCTTTGCGCTCTGCATATATTGGTAGTTCCATGTCTACGGCGTGATACTGCAATGTGGCAGACATAGTCTCCATAATGTCTGAAATACTGTTAGCAGTTAAACTCAATAAACAAACAAACAAAAAGTGAGTATTAACAGGTATTTTCAGCACTATTTTTTCAAATCAAAAAAGAGAGTTGCACCAGACAGTAAAATCCCTGATTAGCTCCAATTTCTTTCAAGCTGATCTACATTTATGTAGATTGCATTTGGTCGATTCACATGTCTTAATATTGTGATACATTAGAAAATTAAATAGACATGTAACCTATTGATGTTAACCCCTTAATATATAGACCTGTTTTGACACATTAGCGAATAGAGCAGATCCAGACCAGACAGACCCCTTCCAGGAGCTGTCTGATCAGGGTTGCCTCTGTTTGCTGATGCATTATTGTGTTGTTGTTGTTTTTTTTCAGGTCTATGGAACAAACATATTTTGGATTATATTTGCCTTCCTGTACATGACAGCGTCATTGGTACTCAGCGTACACCTGTACTACATGGGAAGATGGAGACTCGGTCAGTTACCCCTACCACCTCTCTGTAAAGGGCTTCTGGTCATTAAACAGTTACTGTAGATTCTTTAAATTTCGTTGGGGACTAATTTTTGTTGATTTCTATTTAGGGAGCAAAGAACAAATTAAAAACTTATTTATTGTAGTGTACCCTTATAGTTTCACAACTGATGGTTCCAGATTTAGTGTAAAGTGGCAGTATAATCAGATGATTTTTGCAAAATACTTTTACAGACAAGCAAATTATCAATCTTTTGATATACTGTAAAATCATTTATTTTCGTTGACATTTAATTTCACTGATTATGTACCTAAGGGAATTTCATGGGTACACATTTATTCATAGATCTATGTTCTAGAAAATGTGAGGTCTATATAAGAGACAAAATTTTCGTGGGGATTAATATTCATGGATAAAACCCTCCACAAAATCAATGAAAATTAGTGTCTCACAAAAATTAATGATTTCACAGTACTTTCTCCAAATTATATAACTTTATTTGAATAATGATTGAATAAAAATCCTTAATGTCTAAATAATTTCATATTTGATTCAACAAGTTTTTGCCATCAATAGCAATTAAAATGAAACGGCCCTGTCATCCAATGGTAACATACCCAACTGCTGACCCAAAGGTCAAGAATTTTAACACCTTCGGGTGCATGGATTTTTCATGACCTTTAAAGGTGCAAAGTACTGATCCAATCCACGAACCTTTGAGAGGGAATAGTACAAGTTCTAACAACTTGTCTCCCATTTGACTTAAAATAAGTTTATTTAAACTAATGCTGTTTCAGGACTACAAACTTATTTTCAGCTTTACATTAGACTTCATTATTGTCATATAACAAAGTAACAAATCAGCAACTTTAGGTCTATTGTAGGAACATGTTGGTCATCGCATTATAATGGTGTTCAGTGCCATGTATGTACACTCCTCTGTTTCAGACCGCACAATTTTCAAACGTATCTGGCTGCTGGCTCGAACAGATTGGTGCAGCTGTAGTCGGCCTATATATCTGGTAGGTACCGGGTTTATATATATAGATTGACACATATTTTCACATTAACTCATGAATAATCATTTACAAATTAATGACTTAATGAATATTAATTGACTGATCTATAAATGGCTTATGAAATGATGGATTTTTCTTTGCCACAGACTTAGCTACAATATTGTATGAGCAAACAGAGGAGACCCTGATCAGACAGCTCCAATATAAGCTATCTGATCTGGGTCTGCCCTGTTTGCCTTTGCATCAAAATGAGTCTATATGAAGTAAAGGGTAAAGTTCTAGCAATACTTGTTCAGAAATGAAATATTTGGGTCTTTGATTTGAGAAATAAGAACAATGAAATAACCTCACACTGGCTATGGTTGGTGAAATTCTGACCTGGAGGTCATTTCATACCCATTTGGGTTCACTTTTGTTATCTTGTTAGCTATTTTTTTCTGTTTTCAGAATCGCATGATCCTTCTTATTATAGGGAATATTGTAAATTGGTCTATGTAAGTATGTTTTGATTAACTAATCCTTCTTAATATTCCTTGAGTTGGTGCATTATTTACACTGGAACTACTTTAAGTTCACTTCAGCATGTGATTACCCAGTGTCCTTCATTGTCAGAAATTTGCTTCAAATAAAACCTTCTTTGAAACATCTGGGCAGAAATTGATGAAACTTGGCATGGATGTTCCTTGGGCAATTCTTCACAGATATTAATAAAATAAACCCATTAGGTCAAGGTCACAATTAACCACCTCACCCTCCTCCCAAGAATAATCTGTTTTTTTCTGAAACTACCAAGTCTTTTGTTGATATTATTCATAAGTCTGTTTTGATGTTTATCACATATCTTTTTAAAAAAGACTGTGTTGATGTTTATCAAACAGAAACTTCATTATGTACTAAACTTGTTTTGCAAAAGCCTTTTAGATCATACAAAAAGGTGCACCATCCCATGTGGCCAAGTGGTTAGAGTGTCAGCCTTGGGAGCAGGAGTTCATGGGTTCAATCCCTGGTTGCAATATACCAAAATCAATAAATATGCTACTGGTATAGCTCCCTTGTTTGGCTCTCAGCATATAACAGTAGCTCCAGGACTGGTTGGCCTGGTGTCAGGATAATGTGACTGGGTGTGGTATTATGCCACATGGCTATATTGTGATACTGCAGTGTGGCAGCACTATATCTTTCTCAGGTAGACTGTCAGTACAAGTAAATACAGTCGGTCTCAACAAACAAACAAGTGCTTTTTTATATTTTATGAGAACTTATTACGCTTTCTTTATATTGTAAGGAGTCTTTGATGTTTTAACATATGTAAAATATGTATCATATAAAAGCTATATTTCATCAGCTATCTGTTGTTTATCATTTAAAATTTACATGTACATCCAAAAAACAACAACAAAAGAACAGCAATTTGTTATCACACATGAGTCTTTTGGATGTCTACATAGAAAATAAGTTCTTTAATATTATTTTTCTCAACTACCTGTATTTATTTCATATGTATCAGAATTTCTTTGTTTTACAAGGGCAATATATTCAGCTGTGACAAGTCCTTCTGATTTTGCCAGTTTCTTATTGGCAGTCTTCATTGTCAACCTGGGTTTATACATGGTGTTTTACATAGTGATGAAGGTTTGAGTTATCTTGTTGTCCCTTCTGCACCAGAAACTGTAGCCATTTCTTCCTTGTAAACCGTGAAGCCGTTCCTTCCCCATCACTGGTATGGTATAAAAGAGAGTTCCATTTATCACATGTATATAGAATTTGACTTGTATCTTGAATAGTAAAATTTGATAGGAAATTACAATTCATACCCGATTATTTTTATTATTTGACCTAAACTCAGTAAATTGCGATTATAACAACAGAACAAAAACATGAATGACCGCATTGTGAACAACTCCGACTATTTGTAATCTTTCTCCAAGAAAATAGTTCCAAACAATAGTTGAAAATAAATATTTTAATGTGTGTATTTCTAATAAATTATCAACATAAAAGTAAATAATACATATAGTAGTTGCATCAAATACATTTAATTAAGCTGTTATATTTCAACAAAATTACATATAGACTATAAAAACATGACACAGAGATATAAAGTAATTTGGCCAATAAGTTATGTGGCGAAGATCTAATTCTAATTCAGTGTTGCTTTTAATTCTAAGCCACACTAGAGATGATGAATCATAGCACACAAAAAAATGTATAATAATTTAATTTACCATCAAGGCTTAATTTTCATTCGTATTTTAATTTATAACAGAGAGAGATATCTCCTTTAAACAGATTTTACAAATCTTCTAGTTAAAGTTACATGGTAATTTGCTTATATACTGTAGGCAAAAGTGCATGAAATATCAAGAATCATGGAAAACATGAGTATATTATGATACACGTGAAATATTATGGCATGAGGATCAAATGATATATTATAAATATTGCTTCATGCCACAACAATTTCTCAGAGAAGTGGTTGAACACTATTTTATCAACATATTTGATGGTAGCAGATGGATACTAAAGCCTGATGAAAGACATACTTATCTTTTCATCATTTTTTAGGCAGACAAATAGAATAAAGATGTGCTCAATCTGCAGTGCAATGTGCCCTTCAAAAACTAAGCAAACAGTTTAACTGATGAATGTTTATTTTTCTAATATCTGAGCTTCTTTTGATAATCAAGTGACCAACCCATATTATCTATGCAGAGTTCTATTAGTAAACATTTTATACCTGTTGATTGAAGTGACATGATTTACTCCACACCACCCTATACAACCAAATACTTAAATAAACATACATGCAAAATTTATTACACCCCAGATATGAAGTATGTGACTGCTATGTAGCCATATAGGAGTTACATCCCTCTGTCAGTCAGTCCTTGCTATTTCTCGGCTACCTTTGGTCGGATTTTGATTCAACTTTACTAAACTGTAAGGACCAATCCTATCATTCTGTGGATATTGTTGGCACATTTTAATAGCATAAATACGTTACCTGTTATTACTTCAGGTATGTGTCTATTTGTGCACAGCTTCCAAAACAGAGTCCGCAAATTAAACCATTCCCTAAACCCCCTAGTTACCGGAAGTGTAACCCCCGTTCTCCAATTGTGTTTTGGAAGCCATCGAGTTTCAGTGGGTAACCTTGCGTGTCCCTTTCTTGATAGCTTCTGTGCGCTACAGCTCTCCTTTTCTTATCTTTTCATAGCCTCGGCTGTGTTGTTTATATTGTTCTTATTGGTTTTATTCTATATACGTGTAGAATTCCCAATCTCCGTCCCGTATCGGGACCTTTTGCCTTGTGTCACGGGTTTCCGTGCTTCGGCTCCCGTGACACTGGGGTTTTCTTCGGTCTTCCCGTTTTTTATTTTGCATACATTGTTCTTTTGTATTGCTTTTTACTATGTCGCAGTCTCGGGGCTCCTGCGGACATGTCAAGGCGTCCTGGGATTCCCATCAGTCCTGCCTTTCATGTTCAGGGTGCTCTAGGGTCGACACCTGCACCGTTTGTGCTTCGTGGACAGACGAGATATGGAAGAAAGCCTCCTCCCGTCGGTCTTACTCTTTCCGGAAAAGGAAGGCCTCATCTTCCTCCTCCTTCTCTGGGTTCAGCGCTGCTGGGGGTGGGAGTCCCTCTCCCCCTCCCAGGAAGAAGGCTTCCCGCCCCTCTCCGGAGAGGCCGCCTTCATCTCCTGGCTCCCTGCCCAGCTCTCCTTGTGTCAGCCCCAGGGGAGCAGTCAAGGAGACTACCCCGACCGGTCACCGGTCACCGGGCATGACCGGTCAATTACGTGATCGTAGTCAAGCTCACGACCGCCATGTCGCTCGGCTAGAGACCCAAGACCGGTCATCACCGGTCATCGGCAAGAGATCGCCACCGATCAACGGCCAGGTCGGCTCATCACTCTAGACGTGTGGGTCACCGGTCTTCGCCGATTTTGTCTGAGAATTCGGACTCGAGTTTTTCCTCAGGTAGCCCTGCGGTTTCTCCGCTTCGGCCACCTCCTCCCTCATGTTCAAGGGTGCCCAAGAAACGGTCCCACAACCGTTCCCCGGGTTTTTCCGGTCACCGGTCCCCTAGCTCTGCTACTCGGGACCGGTCCCCTTTACGCTCCACCACGTCTTCGAAGGTTCAAGGTGCGGATGTTTCAGCGCAACCTCAGACCTTTGACCCTTCCACATGGTGGTCCCACATGATGGGGGAATACGCCAGGCATTTCAGTTCTGCCTCCCCCCCCGTCATGCCGGGTGAGCTTTCATCTTCTAGGAGGGATCGGGTTTCTCTTCCACCAGAGACCCTAGATCACAGACTGTTCCTTCAGTCTCCTCCCTCCTCGGGTCCACAGGGCGCTTCTTCTGCACAGCCCCCTATGTGGCCCTTTTTCCCTCCATTTCCCTTTATGGGCTTTCCCCCTCAGGATGCTCCCCCATCTCGCCCTGAGGCTGGGTCTCCTCCCTCTACTCGCAATCCCCCTACTAGTGGGACTGCTCTGAGCGGACAATTGGAGGATGAAATCTCCCTTCATGCTCCGGAGGAGGACTCCTTATTTGCTGAGGACGTGCCTCTTTCGTCCACCTCGCGCCGATCCAGCGCTCATTCCGAACCTCGTACTGACAATCCTCTCTCTGACGAGGACGAGGAGTCAGACGACAGTCGGTTTTCCATGGACAGGGCTGTTCAGGAGGTCTTTGCTACCTTACCTGCATCAGTATGCAAACCGGCCCCTCCTCCCTCCCGGAAGAGGTGCGAAGGTTACCTTGACCTCGTCGGTAAGCCTA
Source organism: Solen grandis (assembly GCA_021229015.1). Taxonomy (NCBI): domain Eukaryota; kingdom Metazoa; phylum Mollusca; class Bivalvia; order Adapedonta; family Solenidae; genus Solen; species Solen grandis. The sequence continues at coordinate 4,865,544 of CM037777.1, forward strand.
AGGAATCCAAATCAGTCGAACCGGAGTTGCTCCCTTTCTCTCCGGTCGTCCGTTCGGCTCTGGAGGATTTCGAATCTTCATCCTCCTCTAAGCCAGGACCGGGCTGGTTTATTCCAACTTCAGACCTTCGGCCTTTGGGTTTTAACCCCAAGACCTACAAGTTTCCGGAGGGTGATTTTTCTATCCACCCTCCGAAACTGGACCTAGATGCGAGTCGGCTCCGGCTCAAGGTCCCCTCCTCTTTACCGCTTCAGCAGAAGGTCCTGGATCGCTGGGAGCAACGCTCCCGCTTTCTTTCCGGCATCTCGTCGCATACTGACTCCTTCGTGGCCGCTCTTTCGGTCAAGCTACAACAAAAGGATGCCTTATCTGCTTCCGTCAGGCTTCTTTTAGAGGCCTTAGCAGCGACGGCAAAACATTCGATTTTGCTATCTCTCTCTCTCTCTTCCGAGATGACTCGCTGCAGGCGGGATGCCATCCTGGACGGCCCCAACAAGCTACTTCTCTCTTCTTCTCGAGAAAAGCTTAGGTCGGCCCCTCTTTCTTCTTCGTCCCTCTTTGGGGGCCGAATCAAGGAAGTAGCGGATGCCTCCAGGGAGGAGCAAATGCACGGCGCGGTGGCCTTCCAGCCCCGCACTCCTACTTCGGCTCCCCCTAAATTCCGGATACCGAAGAAACCTTCGGCTTCTACCGGTAAATCCCCGAAGGACTCGGAAAAGGGCAAGCCTCAATCTCCTTTCAGAGGCAATCCCTCTTACAGGGGCGCTCGCCAATCTGGTCCGCAGCGACCACGATTTCCTCCTTCATCGCCCCCCACCCCTTCTTCTACCTCTACCAGTCAAAGGGGTAGGAGTAAGCCCTAGGGGTACGTCCTTGCTTCCTCTTCCAGACGTTCGATTAGGAGGAAGAGTGTTTCTGCCCCTTCCAGTAGGCGGCAGACTCACTCATTTCATTCATCATTGGGAGACAATCACCGACGACCAATGGGTCCTGTCTATCGTGAGACACGGGTATCGGGTTCCGTTCAGTCGTCCCCCTCCACTATCACGCTCTCCCATTCATCTCTCCTCCAATCATCCTCGTCTGGGACTCGCCATTTCAGATCTTCTGAAAAAAGGAGCGGTAGAAAGGGTCTCGATTCCAACCTCTCCGGGGTTTTACAGCCGTCTCTTTCTGGTTCCCAAGAAGGACGGCGGGTTTCGACCGGTCATAGACCTATCTCATCTAAACTCCTTCATTCCGAAGGAACACTTCAAAATGGAAACAACTTCGTCGATCAGGGCAGCCGTCCTCCCCGGTCACTGGGCTGTTTCCCTGGATTTATCGGATGCCTACTTCCATGTATCTATCCATCCTCATTCCAGGAAATACCTTCGTTTTACGGATGGCCAAACTGTCTACCAGTTCAAGGCCCTTCCGTTCGGCCTGTCTTCGGCCCCCAGAATCTTCACCAAAATAGTTTCGGTTCTGGTCGCCAGGGTTCATTTTCGCGGCTCACGCCTCCTCGCGTATTTCGACGACTGGCTTCTTCTTCACATGGACCCAGTCGCTCTTCTCGACGAACTTCGATGGGTGACAGACCTAGCTCTCCGGCTAGGCTTCATCCTCAACTCCGAGAAATCGGAGTTGATCCCATCCCAGAACTTCACGTTTGTCGGGATGCAGTTTCTGACCGACCTAAACAGGATCAGAATTCCGGAACCCAGAATTATGTCTCTTCTAACTCTGGTTCGGGGGTTTTCGCGTCGGCAATCGATCTCAGCCCGCGAATTCCTATCGCTTCTCGGAGTACTCAATGCAGCAGCGGATCTTGTTCCGCTGGGCCGCCTTCACATGCGACCTCTTCAATTTATCCTACTCTCGATCTGGCGTCCCAGTCGAGACCATTTACAGACCATTCTTCCGGTTTCTCCGGAATTGGTTCATCATCTCAGTTGGTGGAATTCCCCCTCGTTTCTCCGAGAGGGTGTTCCTCTTTCTCCTCCTCAACCGGAACTGTTCCTCTTCTCGGATGCCAGTCTGTCAGGCTGGGGTGCTCATCTGGAACCTCTGGGTCTCACGACCTCGGGTCTTTGGTCCCCTCAGGACAGTTCTCTTCATATCAACAACCTCGAACTCAAAGCGGTTCTACTAGCCTTACGACAGTTTTCTCCTCTCATTCGAGGCAAATCTGTTCTAGTATCTACAGACAACACGACTGTTGTCTCTTACATCCGCAGACAAGGGGGGACGCACTCGCCTTCTCTGTGCATGGAAGCATGGCACCTTCTTCATTGGTGCCAGGTGTCTTCGGTACTCATTCAAGTCAGACATCTTCCGGGTCGTCTAAATGTTCTAGCGGACCAACTGTCCCGCAGACATTCTCTTCTCCCCTCGGAATGGAAGTTACTTCCTCGGATCGCAACAACTCTGTTTGCGATTTTCGGGTCTCCGTCTGTCGATCTATTTGCTACCAGGCTGAACAACCAGCTTCCGCTGTTTGTGTCACCGGTATCGGATCACCGGGCTTGGGCGATAGATGCTCTGTCTGTAAACTGGGATCATCTATTTGCTTATGCGTTTCCACCGTTTTCTCTGATTCCCTTAGTTCTAAGGAAAATCCTGCGATCTCAGTGCCGGATCCTCCTTGTAGCTCCACTTTGGCCAACGAGATCTTGGTTCGTGGATCTTCTGGATCTTCTGATAGACGATCCTGTAGAACTTCCCCAGGTTCCGGACCTTCTGTCACAAGGTCGGAACAGGGTCCTTCACGACAATCCTTGCGCTCTTCGTCTTCACGCTTGGATGTTATCCAACAGCGAGTTAGACAGAAGAAATTTTCGGCAACAGTTGCCTCTATTATCTCTAAAGCCAGGAGACAATCTACTCGATCTGTCTACCAGGCAAAGTGGAAGGTCTTCCATGATTGGTGTATCGCACGGCAGATTAATCCGGTCAAAGCTCCTGTCAGAGAAATCGCTAACTTTCTAGTTTTTCTTTTTAACGAGAAAAAACTTGCGGTCAGTTCTATCAAGGGTTATAGGTCTATGTTATCAAACACTCTTAAGTTTCACAGATCCTCTTCCCTTGGTTCGGATCCTTATCTTTCGGAAATTATTCGTTCGTTTGAACTGTCTAGGCCAGTTTCTCGTTCGTTAACTCCAAAGTGGGATCTTTCTTGTGTTTTACTGGCTCTTACTAAGGCACCTTTTGAACCTCTTTCTGAGGCTTCTCTCCTGCACGTAACATGGAAGACGGTCTTTCTCATAGCAATGGCGTCTTCTAAACGCCGTTGCGAAATTCATGCCTTTTCTACTGAGGAAGGCTATTTACGCTTTAACAAATCTGATGGCTCTGTATCTTTGAGCTTTCAACCTGGTTTCCTTGCGAAAACCCAGCTCCCTTCGGTCTGTCCCCCTCCGGTAGTTATTCCGAGCCTTGCTAGGTCTTGCACCAGGGGAGATCCTGATCGGCTTCTTTGCCCGGTTAGAGCCTTGAAGTTTTACCTCCAGAAGGTTAAATCTTTACGGGTCGTCGTCTTCGACTTTTCCTCCCAATAAAAGGGGGGGGCGAAGTTTCGGCAGCATCAATATCTCGTTGGGTAGCCTCAACTATCAAGTTTGCCTATTCGGATCTTTCGGACAGGGATCTATCCTTTTTAAGAATTAGACCACATGAGCTCCGTGCTTTGTCTGCTTCTTGGGCTTTCTTGAATAAATCTCCCATGGATGATATTCTCAAAGCGGCCTCTTGGAAGTCTTCTACTACGTTTTCTTCCTTTTATCTCCGCTCACTGGCTAACCAATCACAAAACCTTGTGGATTTGGGTCCACTTGTAGTGGCTCAGACAATAGTTTAATCATCATGTCTGACGCCTCGGCGGCTTTGGTCGTTTCCTACTTCGGGTGTCGCTGCAATCAAGGTTCTTTGTTAGCAACCTCCCACCTTAGCGACGAAGTCATACCTGAAGTAATAACAGGTAACGTATTTATGCTATTAAAATGAAATTTTTGAAGTAAAATTAATTTTAATTAGTAAATACTTACCTGTTATTACAGAGTCCCACCTCCCTCCCCGCTTGCTGGCGGTTGTATCCCTCGATGGCTTCATATACAATTGGAGAACGGGGGTTACACTTCCGGTAACTAGGGGGTTTAGGGAATGGTTTAATTTGCGGACTCTGTTTTGGGAGCTGTGCACAAATAGACACATACCTGAAGTAATAACAGGTAAGTATTTACTAATTAAAATTAATTTTACTTCAAAAATTTCATTTTTATTGGCTAGATTTTAAATGAGTTATGGCCCTTTGTTATATTTATTGAATATATTTTGACCACACTATTTCTCAATAACCATTAGTCTGATTTTGATATTTTTTCACTTTTTTTAATTAATTAAAACTGTATTTTCAGAGTTTTACCCTTTTTATATTCCTGAAATAATTTATCTGCTCTTTTTCTCAGCTACTATTGGTCAGATTTTAATTTTACTTCACAGCATTTATGAATACTAAAGCTAGTTGTGCATATCCTTGGCACCTCACGATCAACTTAATTTTAATGTAGTTATTACCCTTTGTTATATTAAATGAATATATTATGTCTGCGATACATGTAAAAGTATATCTACCTGTTTTTTTGTGTTTGTATTTCATCCTTCAACTTTGTCAAGTCTCTGACATGGTCACAGTAACTGTGGCAAAGCAGTATTTAAGGATATTCATCATCTTCAATAATAATTCTTGTTTTCATACTTCTCTTAGTCAAATTTTAATGTTTGGACCCTTTGATAATGTCTTATTTTAGCTTTTAAGTCTGACACAATATGACCTGATGAAACAGTAGCGATTTATCCACTTCTCAGTCATAAAATAAATGTTAGCTGCACTGTGGGAGTTGCAACGTAAACATTAGTGGTCACCGATTATAGCTGTCAACCGATTATAGGTAGATCGATGACTGGATCTATGACTATCAGTTGCTGAACCAATATAGCTGTCAACCGATTATAGCTGTCAACCGATTATAGGTAGATCGATGACTGGATCTATGACTATCAGTTGCTGAACCAATATAGCTGTCAACCGATTATAGCTGTCAACCGATTATAGGTAGATCAATGACTGGATCTATGACTATCAGTTGCTGAACCAATATAGCTGTCAACCGATTATAGCTGTCAACTGATTATAGGTAGATCGCTGACTGGAGCTATGACTATCAGTTGCTGAACCAATATAGCTGTCAACTGATTATAGCTGTCAACCGATTATAGGTAGATCGACGATTCTGAACCAATATAGCTGTCAACGATTATAGCTGTAAATAGGTAGATCTGACTGGACTATGACTATCAGTTGCGAACCTGTCAACCGATTATAGCTGTCAACCGATTATAGGTAGATCGATGACTGGATCTATGACTATCTGTCAACCGATTATAGCTGTTGTCAACTGATTATAGCTGTCAACCGATTATAGGTAGATCGACGATTGGATCTATGACTATCAGTTGCTGAAGATGAGATCGACGATAATTGATTATGTATTATGACATCATCATGGAGGTCTTTTTCATTATTTTCGGCAGTTAAACTCATTGCTGACAATTGTATTATTTACCAAACTTTTACACAGATATTTTAAATTTCATTTTGTGTAAAGTAGTAAGTGTCACGCCAATCTGCATGTGCATAACTAAAATACTTTTGAGGTGTATTCTTTAACTACAAATCATGAATATGTATAAGCATGGATTTTTATATTTGATTTAACACTTATATTACTGTATAGGCCTAATAAAGTTGTTTAATTTTTATGAATAGTATGAATATGTCACCACAAATCAAGCAAATAAGTTAGGGTTTTGAAATTATTATTAATTGGTTATCTTATCGGTTTGGCATCGGATTATTTCCGATAAATTGATTTGCTGTTTTCAAACCGATCCCGATTACTAATAAACATGTGTCCTTAGGTTTGGGGGACTGAAAAGATAAATAAATTCGTCAAATATTTGATTATGAGAAGTAAGAAAATTAGTTTTGCATACATATCCATGTATATTAAAGTATTTGGTTGTTTTGTAGTGTGTGATACACTGTTTCAACAGGAGATATTTCAGATATTTTTTCAGGACTAAAAAGCTAATTATACATAATTTGATTTATAGAAGTAAGAAATACGTTTTGCTTACATATAAAGTATTTAGTTGTATAGGGTAGTATGTAATCATGCCACCCTATGTGTAACAATGGTTACAAGATAAAGCAAATATAAATTTACTAAATTTAGTTCTATATACAGTCTATTCACGATGGAACGAAATGCGATGGAGCGAAATGACGGTGCAAGTAATTGCCAGGTCCCGGCAATATTTGTTCTTTATTCAATGTAAAAAAGATGCGATGGAACGAATAGGACAGAACGAATGATGCACTGGAGCGAAGTATGTATGTGGTCCGATTTGCTAATTAACAACTGATTAATGACGCATTCGAACGAAGTGTCAGTCAGTTTTCACACCTACCTGAGTGACACCTGTCGCTTACACGCGTTCGCCATTATATTGTCTGTAATCAGCCTATTAGCACGCCATCCGTTTTATTTATCAATATCATTGTATAAAAATAAAAAATATAGAGAATCAAATAATGAAACAACATCACACTAAATATATTACGACACTAAATCTTTACGACAGTACATGGTTTTCGGCAATACATACTTAAACACGACATAAACAAACGAGTGAGCACATACATAAAGGGATTCTCAATCGTAAATATGAAAGATGCGATGGAACGAAATACGCAATGGAACGAAATAAATGCGATTCCCGGGGCTACTTTGTACCATCGCGAATGGACTGTAGTTGATTATGTTAGAGTAGTACACTATTAATAAAATCAACCCTATGCACTCAGGCCTTTTTCTAGTTACAGTATTCTAGGAAACAAAATGATCCCCTTATCTCAGAATATTTCTTGCAAAAAGCTGGTATTTTTGCATGATTTTTAAGTGAGTTTAGAAATCTTGAGACATTTGGCATCTAGAAAAAGGCCTAGACCTGTTAACCTCACCCTCCCCACCTCCTCTTCCTTCAGAGCCCTGTATGGCGCCACCACAGACTCCCACCCAGATTTCGCCAGCTACCTGCTGGGTATATTCATTGGCAACCTCCTCCTGTATACCGCCTTCTACATCGTCTCTAAGGTAGGTGCTGCGTCCTTTACAATATCATGGACTATGTAACTTGAACCAGCAGTAACAGTTCGGAATTGGCCCCTTTTTTAGCAGATAACCTTTTTTTAGCCTATCTTTTAAACAGAAAACTGTTTTAAGTAGACAACCTGTTGTTTTGTTGGCTCGACTAATCGAAGAATATGAGAGCTATTGTAGTCGCCCTTGCGTCGGCGTTGGTGATGGAGTTGCAGCTTTTGGTTAAAGTTTTGCATGCATGTTACTATCAACCTTATATCTCAATAACCATTTATGGTATTGACTTGAAAGTTTATAAGTATGTTCAGGGGCATCAGACAACCATGGTAGATAACTCTTGACTGAATTTAATATAAATTATGACCCCTTTTTACTTATAAATTTTGGTTAAAGTTTTGCATGCAAGGTACTTTCATGCTTATATCTCAGAGTCCATGCATGGGATTGATTTAATCTTTAATATGTTTAGTGATATCATTCTATAAAGGAAGATAACCCTTGATGGAATATGTTAAAAATTATGGGCCCCCTTTTAACTTAAAATTTTGGTTAAAGTTTTGCATGCAAGGTACTTTCATGCTTATATCTCAGAGTCCATGCATGGGATTGATTTAATCTTTAATATGTTTAGTGATATCATTCTATAAAGGAAGATAACCCTTGATGGAATATGTTAAAAATTATGGGCCCCCTTTTAACTTAAAATTTTGGTTAAATTTTTGCATTCAAGCTACAATCTCAGAAATTGTTTATGGAATTGACTAGAAAGTTAAGGAGTGTATTCAGGGGCACCTGAAAACCAAGGAGGATAACTGTTGGACTAAATTTTATGCAAATTATGGCCCTTTTCTAACTTGGATAAAATTTTGCATGCACAGTGGTATTTTGCTTAAGTTTTGGTAACTAGACATGGGGTTGATTTTAGACTTCATAAAAATATTAAGGGGTATCAGACTATCAAGGTATACCATTTTTGACGACTAATATATACAGGGTATGTGAAGGGCAAGACTTGAAATAGATTTCATTTGATTTACCAACAAGCATTTTGAATAGTCGAGTGTGCTGTCCTCTGACATCTCTTGTTTTTTTTTAAGCTGACAACCTGTAGTGTTTTGAGCAGAAGACCTAAAGCCAACCTATTTATTATGCAACAAGTTATGACATTTTATTCAAAATACTTTAAATGGCTTGGTGGCAATATACATGTTCATTATTGTGGGAGGAATCCAGAGTACTACCTATCGCAGCTACATACTTTCTCTACTATGTGACGAGGAAATGAACTTCTGTCACATTGACGAAAAGCCATGTGCATTACCAGTTTACACTCTAGTATCCACATGCATTTTGCTTTGATGCATTGTTTATGAGCATATGATCTCAGACAAGTTCAGTTTTTAGCCATACCTAATTACCCAAATTTTACATTGTTTTTACCTGATTGCTGAGGTTCTTTAAGTGACAGAATTAATCTGTGAAATTATTCTTCGATTAGTTTTTTTAATCTGAGTAAACTTTTCCAGTTTATGCTGTTGAATTTTAAGCCCCACTTATACTTATACTCATTATTAAGGGTTTATTATTTATTCAAGACCAGGTCAGTTGCTCCCAAGAGGTATCACAAACAAACCTGTGAGCTCTTAACATAAATCTTAATCAACTAATGGTCAAAGGATATCCCAGTGTAGGTCAACCAATGATCAAATGATATCCCAGTGTAGGCCAACCATTGATCAAATTATATCCCAGTGTAGGCCAACCATTGATCAAATGATATCCCAGTGTAGGCCAACCATTGATCAAATGATATCCCAGTGTAGGTCAACCATTGATCAAATGATACCACAGTGCTGGTCAACCATTGATCAAGAGATATCCCAGTGTAGGTCAACCATTGATCAAATGATATCCGCGTGTAGGCCAACCATTGATCAAATGATATCCCAGTGTAGGCCAACCAATGATCAAATGATATCCCAGTGTAGGCCAACCATTAATCAAATGATATCCCAGTGTAGGCCAACCAATGATCAAATGATATCCCAGTGTAGGCCAACCAATGATTAAATGATATCCCAGTGTAGGCCAACCATTGATCACATGATATCCCAGTGTAGGCCAACCAATGATCACATGATATCCCAGTGTAGGCCAACCATTGATCAAATGATATCCCAGTGTAGGTCAACCATTGAACAAATGATATCCCAGTGTAGGTCAACCATTGATCAAATGATATCCCAGTGTAGGCCAACCATTGATCAAATGATATCCCAGTGTAGGTCAACCATTGATCAAATGATATCCCAGTGTAGGTCAACCAATTATCAAATGATTCCCAGTGTAGGCCAACCAATTGATCAATGATATCCCAGTGTAGGCCAACCATTGATCAAATTATATCCCAGTGTAGGCCAACCATTGATCAAATGATATCCCAGTGTAGGCCAACCATTGATCAAATGATATCCCAGTGTAGGCCAACCAATGATCAAATGATATCCCAGTGTAGGCCAACCAATGATCAAATGATATCCCAGTGTAGGTCAACCATTGATCAAATGATATCCGCGTGTAGGTCAACCATTGATCAAGTGATATCCCAGTGTAGACCAACCATTGATCACATGATATCCCAGTGTAGGCCAACCATTGATCAAATGATATCCCAGTGTAGGCCAACCATTGATCAAATGATATCCCAGTGTAGGCCAACCAATGATCAAATGATATCCCAGTGTAGGCCAACCATTGATCAAATGATATCCCAGTGTAGGTCAACCATTGATCAAGTGATATCCCAGTGTAGACCAACCATTGATCAACATGATATCCCAGTGTAGGCCAACCATTGATCAAATGATATCCCAGTGTAGGCCAACTATTGATCAAATGATATCCCAGTGTAGGTCAACCATTGATCAAATGATATCCCAGTGTAGGCCAACCATTGATCAAATGATATCCCAGTGTAGGCCAACCATTGATCAAATGATATCCCAGTGTAGGTCAACCATTGATCAAATGATATCCCAGTGTAGGCCAACCAATGATCAAATGATATCCCAGTGTAGGCCAACCATTGATCAAATGATATCCCAGTGTAGGCCAACCATTGATCAAATGATATCCCAGTGTAGGCCAACCATTGATCAAATGATATCCCAGTGTAGGCCAACCATTGATCAAATGATATCCCAGTGTAGGCCAACCATTGATCAAATGATATCCCAGTGTAGGCCAACCATTGATCAAATGATATCCCAGTGTAGGCCAACCATTGATCAAATGATATCCCAGTGTAGGTCAACCATTGATCAAATGATATCCCAGTGTAGGTCAACCATTGATCAAATGATATCCCAGTGTAGGCCAACCAATGATCAAATGATATCCCAGTGTAGGCCAACCAATGATCAAATGATATCCCAGTGTAGGCCAACCAATGATCAAATGATATCCCAGTGTAGGCCAACCATTGAACAAATGATATCCCAGTGTAGGTCAACCAATTATCAAATGATATCCCAGTGTAGGCCAACCATTGATCAAATGATATCCCAGTGTAGGTCAACTATTGATCAAATGATATCCCAGTGTAGGCCAACCATTGATCAAATGATATCCCAGTGTAGGTCAACCAATTATCAAATGATATCCCAGTGTAGGCCAACCATTGATCAAATGATATCCCAGTGTAGGTCAACCATTGATCAAATGATATCCCAGTGTAGGCCAACCATTGATCAAATTATATCCCAGTGTAGGCCAACCAATGATCAAATGATATCACCAGTGTAGGCCAACCATTGATCAAATGATATCCCAGTGTAGGCAACCATTATCAAATGATATCCCAGTGTAGGCAACCATTGATCAAATGATATCCCAGGAACCATTAAAATGATATCCCAGTGTAGGCAACCATTACAAATGATATCCCAGTGTAGGCCAACCATTGATCAAATTATATCCCAGTGTAGGCCAACCAATGATCAAATGATATCACCAGTGTAACTGCTGGATAATCTGATTATTTATTTTGAAAAATGTATATGTTTACATTGGAAAAGTCCATGGTACTCAGGTCAGGTTGGAAATTAGGGCCAGCTTGACCTTCCTTGTAACAACCATGCTGACTGATTTTATCTCCCCTTTTGCCTCATTGTGAAGAGATGGCTATATAGGAAACATGCAAATTATCTAGTCTCATTCCGTTTTACGAAAATATTCAATTTTCTTTTCATACTGTTGAGACAAGACAGTGTAGCAGAAATATTCATCACCTTTAGTGATAACTCTTTCTGAAAAATATATTCGTATGTTTATACCCTTTAGCGCTGGGTGAAAGAGCCGATCCCATGGCTGACATATGCTTACATCATAATATCCATGATCACCTGGGGATTTGCCCTCTGGTTTTTCACAGCAAATCTGACATCCTGGCAGGTGAGTATAATTAAGAAATAATCAGTTGTTGTGTATTAACCCTTTCCCTCATAGAGGACACCATGAAAAGAACTATGCGAACAGCATAAAACCAGATCAGCCTGCGAGTTACTCGCAGGCTGATCAGGTTTTATGCTGTTCGCTGCTCCTCAGTGGTCTGGAAATGAGGATTTTGTAAATAAATTTGGTAAGGTTTAACTGTGGTTTTCTGCAGATCAGGCTTTATGCGATACCTACTGAGGGCGTCAAAATGAGTCTGTATGAGGGAAAGGGTTAAAACACAGGTTTGGGGTTCTGGTGAGGATTATTATATCACGAAGGCATAGTGTTTGATATAATTATACACACCTAAACGACAAACCTGCGTTTTAATACATAACAAAACACAGGTAGAAATAGAATATTTCAATTCTAACTTATTTTTCGTCATTTTTTACTTGGATAACTTCCTTGGGACATAGAAATTACTTCTCCCCAACTTACCAATAGAATTACCTCCCTCATATATACAGATTGAATGATGAAAGTAAAAAAAAAAAAAAAAAACACAACAAAAAAACACATGAAATGTAGAAATATATTATTCATTTACATTTGTTTGTTATTCCCTTTGATTTAATTTCATGTTTTATCCATGTAATTTGGAAGAACATCTAAAATGAAAATATTCAAATGTGTAATCCACTATTTTTGATGACGTCTGAACTGAAACGTGCAAAACTAATTTTTACATTTTTTGTTCGAAAAAAAAAAATTTCCAGTTTTTTTCGAATTTACACACAATTTGTTTCCTTCTTTCTATATAGAGAGATAGATGAGAGTCCTGTTAGAATTTCAGTTAAACATTTTTGAGTGTGTAAATTGGGGGACATGCTCTTAATATCACTTTTATAAACTGTTACTCATGCAGTGTAAATTGGACCATTATATTTATAATATTACAAAAGTGTCTCAAAATTTCCCAGTGCACATACCGGTAATCATATAGGTTCAAATAAATTCACGTTTATAAGAAGTACTTTATTATGAGAACGTTAGTAAATGATTATAACAGTATCTTTACAAATATGACATACATGAAAATTTTACTGAATACTGGTTGAAGTATATGGAACAAGTTGCAACATCGAGTGACATTGAATTTATTTATTTTATTATTTTAGTCTGTTGTTTTACCTAATCAACGTAAAATAAAAACAAAAAAGGAAAAGAAAATTGGCTTACAGCCAAACCGTTCCATCTTCTGCACTTTGAGTAGTCCTGTAGTGAGCTTTCAATATACATATGTACATACTTAGTACACTTGTTGTGTCTCTTGCTGTAAGCAGAGATGACACATAAGGACCACGACTCCATCTGTCTGTCACCCTTTTTTTTCTGCAGTAACTCTTGCTCTACTCATGCTTTTGAAGTGAAATTTCACTGATGAACAGAGCATAACAAGAGAAATTGTCATGCACAAGGTCTATAACTCTGGCATCAATATCTTTTTAGTTATTCCCTCTTTCCCATTTTTTATGTCACACTTTTTCTTTCATGTTTTTTCTGTCTGTCACACTTTTTTCATCACACTTCTTTATTCTGCAATAACTCCAGCTCTACTCATGCTATTGAAATGAAATTTCATGGATGGACAGAGCTTGACAAGAGGAATTGCTATGCACAAAGTCCATTACTCTGGCATCATTATTGTTTAGTTATTCCCCTTTTTCCGTTTGTCTGAAACACTTTTACCATCACACAAGTTCCCAGGAATACTCTTGTACAGTTACAGCAGGCATTGTTGTTTTTTTCAAGATGGTAGGGAAAGGCCTCTATACCATACAGTGCCAATTTGCTTTACATTGGTAATAGAGAAATTCAGGAATGAATAGCAAATTTGGGGAAAACTGCATGAAATTTAAACAAGAAATATCTTTAAAAAAGATATTCGGCGTAGGATGAAAGAAAAACGAGATTTCCAGTCTTCTAGAACATTCCGAGGAAAAGCGCGCGAAAGACCGACGCACAACAAATTTAGTACGCTCTAGAAATAGTTCAGTATTTTTTCTATGAAATATACTTATTTATAGACGGTAATACAAAAAATTATATCTGTAAATAGGCTTGTTTGATATTTGTTCATATCATTATTGCATATGACAATTATGATATAAAAGCGTTATTAGTTGTTTTGGTTTTGGCGAATTAATTTTCAATGAGAGCATCTCGGGAGGCTGGAAGAATTCAATATACATAGTAATTAAGGGGTTTCATGTCATAACACGGTGGATTCTTTTTTGTTGTTTTAAATCATTTTCACAAAGTAGCATTCCTCAATTGATGGAAAAGGATTGTATTTAACTTACTGAAATCACTTTCATGTTTACATCAAAAAGAAAAGTAATAACAACAAGCTGAATGATATATACAGGCTGCACCCCTTATTTACAGTAATTTTATAGTCCATAACGATGCGTTAACCAATAACAGGAGTCCTTTTATTCAGCTTAGAATTATTTACCGCTGTTAGCGTACATTTGATTGGTTTAAGATGCGAGTTGAAATCGAAATTATACAGCTACGCCGAAAAAATTTCATAGGATAAGATGCTTATGTGTGGCCCCTGATAAAGGAGGACAAAAAGCACTGTATAATAGTCTAATAAACTTTAAGAGAAAGATAACTCATTCATAACTATTTAAGTTCTTTATCGAGATTATCTTTCATTATTTATGCACACATATACAATTAATGTTTTCCCAGTATGAGTTGGAGTCTTTGGCCATATTTTCAGGATTCTAAAATTTTAAACAGCCAAATTCTTCTTCAATAAGGAATGAACTTACACATTTCTTTCTGATACTTATTACCATGATATATTAATACGTATATATGTAATTATATATTGAAAATATTAACTTTTCAACTCTGCACACAATGCTTGTTTGTTTGTTTGTTGGGTTTAACGTCCCACCGACAGTATCTCAGTCATTTGGAGACGATGTCTACTTGAAACAGATATAGTGCTGTCACACTGCAGTATCACACCGTAGACATGTGGCATGATACCACACCCAGTCACATTATTTTGACACCGGGCCAACCAGTCCTGCAACTACCATTATTGGCTGAGTGCCAAGCAAGGGAGATATGACAGCACCATTTTTTACAAACACCGTCAATGTTTGAAAAGCAAACCTTGAGTTTTTGTCTGTATACTACAGGCTTTGTCAGCAGAATGACTCTACTGGGTATTAACACAGCCTGAGGTCTAATCCCAGATGCAAAGTAGAAAAGTTAAAATTTTCAGTACAAACAAAGGATATAATTATAGTCACAGAAATATTTATACATTTTGCAAAACTTTGAATATTTGCACTTCTTGAGTCCAAGTCCAAAATAAAGACTCAGAGGATTGATGTGTTAGAGCTCTAGCCTGGGCTCATTTTCATTTCAACTTCAGACAAACATATACGTCATCCTAACAGCAAATACCTCACCATCTTAGCAATATCTGTTCGATACTTATTACTTCCCATGTCTTTCTTTCTATTAAAGAAGTACAAGGTATATAATGCTATTTAATTATTATACAAGTTTTCAGTACTTGATTTTCTGCTTTTTTTTGCTGGGTACCAGCTATCGCCAGCTATCTCCAGAGAAGGGAACCAGGAGTGTGCACTAATGGGGTTCTACGATCGCCATGACATATGGCACTTCCTGTCAGCCATTAGCCTTTTCTTTTCATTCTTGGTATGTATTTTATTGCTTTCTTTCATAGTACAGGAAGTAGTATAAAGGAAAACATAGTTGTGTTCCTGCTTCATTTTGGAGCCTCCGTGGCCGAGAGGGTAAAGTCACCAACTTTAACACTCACTCAGCCCCTCACCATGTGGGTTCAAATTCCGGCAGGGTCATTAAGATTTTCATGTAAGGAAGCCTTCCAGCTGGCTTGTGGTAGGTCTTTGGTTCTGCCTTGATGCCTCATTACATTCAGGTCTTCCTCTACCGGTAATAAAGCTGGGTGTTGCTTTATGACTGAAATACTGTCACAGCAACGGTAAACCCCAAAAATCAATCAATCCTGATTCACTTTATAAAGTTGAGATGTCAGGGAGCTATAATCGTATATATTGTGTACAGTCCAGTCCTGTCCCATGACGTCCATCTGCGTCGTTCCCATTTTTACCATGCTATGAGAGTATTCATATTTTCCAGTGATACTTTTAGTTTATTTTGTGATGAGGTTTATGTTTTGTAATTTTGAAATGCTAGAGACAAGGGAAGGCCATTTTCCCCACTGTGAGATGATGTACCTTATATGTTTTTGCTAAATGTCCAGATCGAAATAGTCCTTGTTAATGCTAACCTTTCTAATTGAGGAACTTTTGGTCAACTATAACTTGAAGAACTATAATAACTGTTAAGCCTTTACCACTTATTGATATGTTTTGATGCTTTGGCAAACAGAGCTGACCCAGATTTAGACAGCTCCTCTGTTTGCTCATACATTATTACAGCTCAGATTCTACACAGTCTGCATGGCATAGAAAAATCCATGGTTTCATTGTACAAGATATTAGTAAGTTAAACAGTTAATGAAGTTAAAATTTGAAGTATTTACTCATCATCAAGTGGAAAAAACTGCCCTGGAAAATAGTTGAGAATTGTTATTAAAATAAAAATATATTTCAAATAAAATCATGAATATTTTTGTACAAATTTATGATTTCATAAACGTTAATACAGTAATTTTTAAATGATGTGTGAAAAAAATGGATGTTTCTTTGTCCTGCTGACTATATAGAATTGTATAACCCTTTCCCTCATAGAGGACACCATGAAAAGACCTAAAGGGTTAAGCAAACAGAGGAGACCCTTTAAGGAGCTCTCTGATCTGGGTCTGCTCTCTTTGCCTATGCATGAAAATGAGACTATATGGGGTAACAGATTAAACGAAAAGCAATATCTTATCACTGGCTCTGTAGTTGGCATGTGTGAAGTCCTTAACCCTCTCCCTCATATAGACTCATTTTGACGCACTCAGTAGGTACTACATAAAGCCTGATCTGCAGAAAACCACAGTTAAACCTTACCAAATTTAATTACACAATCCTCATTTCCAGACCACTGAGGAGCAGCGAACAGCATAAAACCTGATCAGCCTGCGAGTTACTCGCAGGCTGATCTGGTTTTATGCTGTTTGCATAGGTCTTTTCATGGTGTCCTCTATGAGGGAAAGGGTTAATATGCGTGAAAAAAAATGTATCCAAGCAATGGTCAAATCACATGTCACTTACAACATTGAACAGATTGGAATCAAACTCGGGTTACATTGTATCAGAAAAGTCACTGTATTAACTATTATGATTTTCAGACAGTATGTCTTGTGATATATTGCAGGTTCTGCTGACATTAGATGATGAAATCATTCTGAAAAGGCGTGACCAGATTCCAGTATTTTGATTGGTTGTCTGAGACAGATCATTCCAGAATGTATTTGTTTTTGCTCAACTGAGGCAAGCCATTCATAAATCTCATTTTTCAATGGACAGTTAATATCATGCATTGATTACTTTACAATTCTGTGTAAATTATATTTTTGACAATGTGCTGTTTCTATATATCACAGGCTTTTGTGAACAGTTTATGTTAATTTGTGTCAAGTTTGTTTAAAAACACAAAAATGAAACTGCATGCAATGACATAATCAAAAGTGTTCACTGAAACAATCTAATTGAATTCATTTATACAATTCATGTTAACATAGTTTAAAGTTTATTTGAATTATATGTTTATGGCTATTTTGCTTCATATGTAGGACTGTTACGTATACAAAATTTCTTATTGTTTATATGTCATGAAATACCTGTTCAAATGACCATGTAGTTAGGGTGTCTATACCATTGGGACTACTTATTGTGGCCTTTTAATTCCTCATTTTGAGACTATTAATACCAGGAGGTCATGGGTCCAATTCCGTCTTGACATACTAAAATTGTTAAAAAATGATATAGCCGCTCATTGATAAAAATCGCAGAATGGTAAAAATTCCCCAAAATATTATAGAAAAATTCACTTAAGCTGCATAGCAGAGAAAAGTGAAATGTTTCTTATACCATTTATAGTTCAGTAAATTAATATTCAGCAAGTTTTAAATGGGTTAGGTAGAGGGTTAATTTTGCTGCCGTACATGAGAGACCTGTATCATGGATGTGTAAAAGGTTACATATTATTGTAAATGTTTTGTGACCTTAACTGAAACAGCTTTGCTTATACTTGTAAATGTGACAGTCCTAGTCAAAGGCTATGTAATTGCTCCTGGTTAATTCTCACATTGCTCTTTTCTTTGTTCTTTAGTGGGATTATGATCCAAATATAACTGTAGTAAAACATTTGCATATTGCATTTCATCACATGATTATCACATGACCATCTCATGAACATCACAGTTGAAGTGGCAGCATTGAACTCTTGCAATGTGAACACACAAGGGATATTTTGTAGGTATAAAGAGCATTGGCCATTTTTACTTGTAAGCTCTATATTCCTATTGGTCAGTTGAAGAAAGAAACCTAAGATTTTGATTGGTCAGATGAATGATAATTCTGATTGGTCAATCAAGATAATTATTGCCATCTAAGGAGCAAACTGTTCTATATTATAAGCTATCTGTGATGTACATTTAAATGCTCTGCCAATGTTGTATGTTAGAGTGAATGCTAATTGGAAGGCCTTTCATTTTCTTGATTGAAATATGAACATACAAGTTATATTGTAACCATAGACATAATACTGCTTAAATTTATTCAGATGCAATCATGTTTTAAGAAGCTCATGAAAAAATAAGCCAGTGTATTGAACATTCCTTACTTTATGGGTTAAGAGTAACATGTTTATTTATATCACAACTAGCCTTGGTCAATGTATGATGCTTTTTCCCCATCTAATGTTTGTGCATAAGTAAGAAATTAATTCTTATCCTCAGTAAATGTCCCAATGTATGTGTGTAGATCACATGATTTAGTAATGTGTGCACATATTTGAAATTTCAATACACTTTTTAAAAAAATATTCTGAGCCTGAGTGTATTTCCATGCATATGCATGTACACTGTTTAGAAATGTGTGTACACAATTAAGGAATTAATTCTGAGCCTCAGTGAATTTCCCTTTTGATGTATGTGTACACTATCTAGAAATGTGTTTAATAATTCAGGAAGTAATTCTTAGCACCAGTTAATTTCTCAATATAAATTTGATATGTTCACTATTTAGAAATGTGTGTAAACAATTGAAATGTTAATTCACCATCTGATGAGGATTTTTTTCCGCATGTAGAGCGGTTGCGGTATTACTGACCATGCTTTTATTACAAACACTTTTTTATTTCCATCATAACATTTTCCAAGATTCCTAGAATAAAGCTATAATGCCATAGAAATGAATATGCCTTTTCCTTTCCTGACATATCAATATATTGCAATTGTGACCTTTAATGAAGAGACATTTTCAATACCAAAATAATACAATGCATGACAGAGTAAGTTCTTGTGATGTCATAAGATTGTATAGCCACATGTTTCAGTGAAACCACATGTTTGGTGTTATTTTTAGCTCACCTGAGCACAAAGTGCTCAAGGTGAGATTTTGTGATCGCCCGGCGTCGTCTGGCGTCAACAATTTGCTTAAAACAACATCTCTGAAACCACTGGACAGAATTTGATTTAACTTTGCAGGGATGATCCTTGGGTCAACCTTCACAAAAGTTGCTAAACTAAACTTGATCCATGTAGAACTCTGGTTGCCATGTCAACAAAAAGAAAAAAAAATTATAAAAACTTTAAAAATCATCTTCTTCAAAACTACTGGCCAGATTTTAAAATAAATTGGTACAGATGTTCCTTGGGTTAACCTCTACCAAAGTTGCTAAAATATTTCCGATCCGTAAAAAACATGGCCGCCAGGGGTGGGGCTTATTTGCCTTATATGTATATAGGGAAAACTTTAATCAACATTTCCTCTGAAACCACTGGACAGAATTTGATTAAACTTGGCAGGGATGATCCTTGGGTCAACCTTCACAAAAGTTCCTAAAATAAACTTGATCCATATAGAACTCTGGTTGCCATGGCAACAAAAAGAAAAAAATATGAAAACTTTAAAAATCATCTTCTTTAAAACTACTGGCCAGATTTTAAAATAAATTGGTACAGATGTTCCTTGGGTCAACCTATTTATCTCAGGTGAGCGATTTAGGGCCATCATTGGCCTCTTGTTTATGTAAATCCATGTATTATGGTAAACAACACAATAATTCACTTACATAAGTATAAAGCGAGTTATTTGCATGTTTGGAATTACTAGAAGTTGAATTTTATCATACCTGTATTACCGAACATTTCCGTTCCAGAATGCTTGAAAACAGCAAAGTTATCATTTATAATGTTATTTACCTAGAATGTTATGTAGAGTTATATCATTTACGTTAAATATAAGTGAATCTAATTAAGAAACTGTATTAATAAACAAATTACTCATTAATGACAACGGTCGCACTACCATTTTTGTGACAACAGACCCTGTCAATCTTGGGTGAAGGTTTCTTTTGCCACCACCCTTGAACACACACAAGACATCCAATTTGTTAAAGATGGGGCAATTATACTAATTAAAATTGTAAATAACTATGATGGTTAGAAATGATATATTTTGCAACAATCTTTTGGTTGAAATGGTCAGCATTGTTCGATAATTGACACGTGTGTTTGGCATTACACTCATCTGGTCGGTAATACAAACAGTTACGTCCTAAAACATTATATCTCAGCATAAAATGTACCCAAATAGGTGTTTCTTGTATGTAAATGATGAAGAAAAGCCCTATTCGTCATATCTGTGTTGAACATCGTATAAGCTGCATGTATTATCGAATACTATTTATTACAGCGGAAGTGTTTGGTAATACCCGCACCCACTCTAATGTGGATACTTCTACCGATTACCAAGGTTTATATCCTTCAGTTTTAGACTGTCAAACTCATATTGTTGTTAAGATTTTGTTTTATGCTATTTTTAACCAAAGTTATTTTATATATTTTAATAACTTTTTTTTTCTATTTATAACCAATGTTATTAAATTGTTTAGTGTTCTGTGTATTAACCATTGTTTAAAATTGTTATCATTTTTGTGTTATTTTCTTGCCTTTTTTCTCTGTAGAACTATAATATACATTTAAGAATTACTTAAAATGGATGTTATAGGGTTTCATTTATTTGATAAATGTCTTATGGAATGGTTATAATTATACACCATTTCACATGGTGAAGAAGGACCCTATAGTTAGGCACGTCCCTTCCTACTTGCACTTACATGACATGAAGATTAGTAACTAGTGTTGATAATGCCTCCACACTTGGAATAATGATTTATCATAAGACAATCAGCAGCCAAGTGCAGATAACTGTGTCAAGGATAATGTGAGAGTTACAGCCCTTCTTCTGTGTCAAAGCGATATGCAGGGGTATTAATCACCGTCAGTGATAGTTAGAGCTTGAAATATCTCAGTATATTGAAAGGTAGGTGCAATGGTCCAGGGGTTACATAATGTCCAGTTCATACAATGGATCTAAAGTCATTTATTTGTTAATGTTTGCATATATTTACAACAGCGTCCAATATAATGCAGCACCTAGTTTTGGACCCCAAAATAACGTTATAATGGATCTGCATGGCACTGGTCAAATAATAGAACTTTCAAAGTTGAATAGTGAAAGAACTTTCATCGTAATTGATTTGAAAATTAACTGTGCGAGCACATTCTAAGAATTGTCATGAAATTGAGCTAATTTTATAATATTATCAGACTCGATCTGTTTATAATTTACTTTATATTTCAAGTAATGTTTTGTCGTCATTGAAGACCTTAACCTATTACCTCGTAAGAGACTTGCTCTTTGAAACTCTAGGAAGGAGTTGACTGCTTAGGCTCGGCTTTTTTTGCCTCACACAATATTGTATCTCAGATTCTATGCCAGTCTACACAGCAAAAAAAAAAAGTCCATTGTTTTATGTATCATTTAGGGTCAGTCATTTCATATTCATGAAGTTATAAATTTGTACATAAATATTAATGAGGTTATTTGTTAAACAACTTGGGTCCATTTCACAATACTGTGTACAATACAAATCTTTGTATACATAAATTCACACTTGTAAATAGTTTTATTCTTGTGGTTATTTCTGTACAAAAAGTCATGAATTTATAACATATAACACAATGAAATCGATGATCTTCCTTTGTGTGAAAACGTGCAAATAAAGAATCATTAGACATGATGTTGGAGGCTATACTTTTGAAATTTGTTCATACAATGTTTAGTGAAATGGGCCCGTCTTTTTATGTGAAGGTGGTCACAGCTTACACAGTAAATCATACAGATTATTGTTAGCTGTGTTTTAGTGATCTCATTATGTGTTGTAAAGAGTTACAAATGCTTAAAGGTGTTACAACAACAAAACAAATTTATTGCATTAAATATACAAGAGTTACTATTACTTTAAGGTATTATAAATGCTTTAAGTATGGTACATGTATCTTAAAAGTTTTAGTTTCAATGAAATTTTACGGTATTAAAATTGTGTCAGAATCACTAATTAATACCACTTTGTGTTTACTACCTCTGTGTTGAAGCTATTGAGGAGTATCAGCAACATAAAGCCTACCTACTGCAACTGACAGGCTCATGCCGTTCATGATTTATGCTTTCATACATTTTTCAGGTGGAATTCCTTGTAGCCAGCAGGCCAGTTAACTGATAAATAAAATATTTAAAAAAAAATGAAAAAAAAAGAAATTGGCATTTAGGTAGAGAACTTTGATTACTTACAGCAAAAATGTTCCATTTTCATCAGTTTCTATAATGCAAGGACTGTGTACAAAACTATGGTTATATAATAATAATTATACCCCCAGATACAAAGCTTATTGGGGCTATATTGGAGTCATGTCAATTGGTCAGTCATTTTGTCTGTAGACAAGATTTGTCTGCCCTATTTCTCACCCTCCTTTGATCTGATCTTGATCAAACTTTACAATACTGATAAGTACCAGGCCTTCTTGTGCATATCGTTTGCACATCATAATTTGCTCAATTAGGGTTTTGGCCCTTTGTTATATTTCTCCACTTTATTTTGTCAACCCTATTTCTCTGCTACCTTTGGTTGGATTTTGAATTTAACTTGTATTAATACTTCCCAGCCTACTTGCGCATATCATTGACACATCATTACTGGCTTTAATTTTTGTATGAGTAATGGCCCTTTGTTGTATTTATTGAAGATTTTTGTTCACACTATTTCTTGGCTACTATTGGTCAGATTTTGATATAACTTCACAACATTTATACGTATCAACAATAGTTGCACATATCCTTGGCATGACATGATCAGCTTAATTTTTAGCTCATGGTGAGCTATTGTGACTGCCTTTTCTGCGGCGTCCGTCTGGCGTCAACGATTTCCTTTAAACATCTCCTCCTAAACCGCTAAATGGATTTTGACCAAACTTCACAGGGATCATCCTTATGATGCCTTCTATCAAAGTTGTTCAATTTATTTTGATTGTTTGAAAAAGTAGGTCACAGGTGTTAAAAATAGATTTTATAAATGCAAACTTTAAAAATCTTCTTCTGCAAAACTGCAAGGCCTAGAGCCTAGATATTTGGTGTGTAGCATTGTCTTATAAACCTCTACCAATGTTGTTCAAATCATGACCGTGGGGTCAAAATTGACATTACCCAAGGGGTCACTTGAATTTACATAGGCTTATATAGGAAAAAAATAGAAAATCTTCCTTCTCAGAAACCACAAGGAGTTTAGATATTTGGTGTGTAGCATTGTCTAGTAAATCTCTACCAAATTTATTTAAATAATGGCCCTGGGGTCAAAATTGGCCCCGCCCCTGGGGGTCACTTGATTTACCTTAGAGCCTCCGTGGCTGAGAGGGTAAAGTCGCTGACTTTAACACTCACTCAGCCCCTCACAGCGTGGGTTTGAATCCCGACAGGGTCATTTGGATTTTCATGTGAGGAAGCCTTCCAGTTGGCTTGCGATAGGTCGGTGGTTCTACCCGAATGCCTCCGTGCATTTGGGGTCTTCCTCCACCTGTAATTAGCTGGACGTCACTATATAACTGAAATACTGTCAAAGTGACAGTAAACTCATATAGTCAAGTTAAGTCCTCTGAAACCACTGGGCCAAATTTGAGGTCACAGGAGCTTAAATAGGTTTTAAGAGTAAAATCATTAAATAATCAGCCGCTCTGAAACACAAGTCCTGGAGCTTAGATATTTGGTGTTTAGCATTGTCCAGTGGATCTCTACCAAGTTTGTTCAAATCATAGCCCTAGGATTAAAATTGGCCCTGCCCCAATGGGTCACTTATTTTACACAGACTTAGGAAAAACTAGAAATATCTTCTTGCCAGAAACCACAAGGCCTGGAGTTCAGATATTTGGTGTATAGCATTGTTGTAGCAAATCATGGCCTTTGGGTCAAAATTGGACCCGCCCTAAGGGTCACTTGATTTTACATAGACTTATATAGGAAAAACTAGAAAAATCTCTCAGAAACCACAAACCAGAGTTAAGATCTTCTCTAGTGGACCTCAACCAAGTCTATTCAAATCATGGCCCTGGTGTCAAAATTGCCCCACCCAGGCCCCGTGTTCTCGAAAATAAAATGGTACGTAAGTATTATTTTCATATTCAAACTCAAAATATGCCCATTAGTTTCAGTAGGGATATCAGTATGATACTCAAACTTGAGCCTAAAATCATACTTCAGTATTTTTGATAACATGGGACCAGGGTCACTTGATTTTATATAAACTTATCAGAGGTATGACCTTCAAAGTTTGGATGGTAGGTTCTGTTTTTATGTGGAAGTTAGATGGTCTTGCTGTACTTCTGCATGGATTATGTATTCCGTATGACATAGTAACAGTAACTGTGACAAAGCAGTATCTGGGGGTATTCCTCACCTCTAATGATAGTTTTTGTTTGTTTATTAATTGAGAAATAGTTACATTGCACCAAGCCCCCAATATTCACTTAAAAGTTAGTTGAGCCAAGCTCAAATTATTATAAATGAGATTATTTTACTGTGGTAATAAGAATATATTAATTACCAGAATAATTGATAGTAGAGATGCCCTGGGAAAGTCTAGAAACATATGTAATTTATTTCCTCGTAGAAATAAGTTGAAGCAAGAATGATGTAACTCAATTTATATTGCTGAATGTAAAATATTCATCTGTTGTTCTGACTGTTATCTCTGCATGACAAGATAAATAAAATATATTGTTTAAAGGAATGTATTAAATGTAGTTATTCTTGAAATTTCCGATTGTTCTTTGATTTTGATAAAAAGAACAAACTAAGACAATGGAAAAGCAGTTCCGTTGTAATGCATTCTAAACAAATTTTTTACACCAAAACCGGTTTTAAAAAATTTTAATTCCTTAATAAAGTGTAAATTGGCTATAGAATATGCCAGAAGAATTCTAAAGAGTTGAATAAAAAAAAAAAATGGAGGAGAGAGGGTGGAGCTTGTTGGTTGATTGTCTGTTGGTCAGTCTGTTGGCTTTGTCCTATCAATAACCCATGAACTGGTTGACATATTTAGGTGATATTTGGCACACATGTTTATCTCAATGAAATGAAGGCCAAGATTGACTTTGGGCAAAATCCTTAAGTTTTTGACACATTATAATATGGCCCCTATTCAACTTAGACTTTGCTGAAAGTACATTGTCTGATGGATAAGGCTTCATATTCACATTGTGTCAAAGTGTTGTGTTGGGGTATTTATCACCTTCAATGATATTTCTAGTATTGGAATTATTAAACACAAATGTATAAATGAAAAAAGGACAAAGAATTTTATATTAGGATATAATGTTTAAAATTACTCAGTTATTAACAAAAGAGTCCACAATACTCAGTTATTAAAACTTCCAAACAAGTGACAGCAATATATTCCTTGAAATATTCCTCGGTATTTGATAGAGGTTTGTGGAATGACAAGAATTATTTACATGTTAATACATTGACATATTTTATGTTCAAGTTACACTTTGGAAGCAAGTTAATTCCTGGGTAGAACCAGTACTTAGTGTTCAGAGTTCCCATAGCAACCCAATTTGTTGAGTGCCAGGCAAGGGTGTGTCTGGTACCAATGTCTTTGTTTAGATACGGTCTTCGGAGGAAAGTGCCATGACTGGGATTCAAACCCCAGACATCCTGATAGCAAAGCGGACATTCTACTGCTGAGCTATTGCACCTATTTACTTTTGGGCAAATTTCATCGACTTGTTTCTCTGATAAAAGTACCCATATATTTCATTTCTTAATTAATATTTTTAGCTATAAAGGGTTATCATTTATGTCAACTTTATCATGTACTTGACAATATTTTGTTAACCCTTTCCCTCATAGAGGATACCATAAAAAGACCTATGCGAACAGCATAAAACCAGATCAGCCTGCGAGTAACTCGCAGGCTGATCAGGTTTTATGCTGTTCGCTGCTCCTCAGTGGTCTGGTAATGAGGATTTTACAATTAAATTTGGTAAGGTTTGAGTTTGGCTTTCTGCAGATCAGGCTTTATGTGGTACCTATTGAGTGCGTCAAAATGAGTCTATATGAGGGAAAGGGTTAAACAGGAATAAGGGAATACATTTCTACCTAATTCAAGTATTACTCCAGTGTGAAGTATTATAAGTGGAAAATGTTTGGAAATATTTCGAGCATGACCTAAATCTGCCATCCCAGATTGCTTTGGGAAGGGGATGCATGGGTATGATCCCTGGGTGCAACATGTTAAAGTCGTAAAAAATGGTGCTGTTATAGCTCCCTTGCTTGGCAGTCAGCATATAAGGGTAGTTGCAGGACTGGTTGGCCCGGTGTCAGGATAATGTGACTGGGTGTGGTATCTTGCCACATGTCTGGTGTAATACTACAGAGTGGCAGCACTGTATCTGTCTTAAGTAGACTTCATCTCCAAATGACTGAAATACTGTTGGTGGGACATTAAATAAACTGACCTAGATCTTGTTTCATACCATGAAGAAGAATTATTGAAGATTTGTATATCTTAGAATAATTAGATCAACTCAATTTCTTTTATACTTTTTGATAAATAAAATGGGGTAAAAAAAATACATAAAAGACATGGTACCGATATATAAAATTATTTACAGTCTTACCCAGTGAACAAATTTATAATAGTCAATTAGAAATGTATGACCCCCCTCAGTGAAATTTTAAGAATCTTTAACTGCACTCTACATATTTCTTCTCTTGTTATATTTACAGTTGTTATAAGAATGTTCTACTTTCCCTCCCACTCATCCAACCCTGACCAGTTATAGCAAGTTCTGTATTCAAGTATTCAAACATTACAAGTGTATTCAAGCCTTGCAGTGGTCATATGAACCAATGTCCAATATAAGCCCATATTGACATACATGAGTTTAAAGTGGGCTTATTACAAGGTAGGGGAACAAATATTTGTATTCATCGACACCTTCAGAATTTACCGTTATGTTCAGTGAAAATTCTTATGATTGCTTAACGGCAATTGAAATCATGTCAACATTTCAAAAGAGAGTTAAGCCAAATTTAGTAATGGTAGTTTTTACTGTGCAAAAACCAACAAGCTTGCATGGCCAAGGCCAAAAGATAAAAATAGTTCCGTTTTTTGGTCTCCCAACTGACCCTCTTTTTTAACGACTGACCCTAAAGTTTTTTTTACCTTTCTGCCTTTAAAAAAAAATATTTCCTTTTTTTTTTACCTTTCGTTTCATGTAAAAAAAAAAATTCAAAAAAATCCCACCCTACCAACCCTCTTTTTGATTTGCTGGAGACCAGAAACGGAACTTTTTTTTTTATTCTTTTGCCCAAACAATTGTGATTATTAATCTATTGTTAAACAGAAGGGTGTGAGTTTGGTGTTAGCCAAGGGAAAGAATTCAGATGTTATGTCAGATATTATAACCAAATTACTCCAGCAATCCTTGATTCTTAGTATGTGTATCTCAAAGGAAAAATGCTGTATTTTACCTTTCCCTGGTTTTGTCTTAAAAGAATTTAATATCTTTTATAGTGTAGGAAATTCTATGAGCAGCAGTATAATGAAATGTTTATTTTGGCTTTGGGAGAATAGCGAAGGGGGCTTTTAAAATAAATAGAAAATACCAAAGTTTATATGTTTTAAATTGTTTTCACATTGATTGGGAAATTATACTAATCCCTCTTGACAGTTCCTGGATTGGACCAGTACTTGGCACCTGGGATGGTCATGAAAAATCCATACCCAAATGGGGTTCATACCCATAGCTTTTGGGTCAACAATAGGGTGTTACCACAGGACCATGGCACCAATTCTTGGGTCCCTTTGAGAATACTAGAATTCAATTATGTGATGAAACGAAATCATTGGAAAATATTGTACTTAATTTACAAATAATTTGTAAGAGGAGAATTTAGAGTTCAAATGAAAAGACTTTGAAGTATTTTTCTATACTACCTTAATCCTGATTAAACTGGTTAGATATTGTCCGGTAAAAAGGACAGTTTCCGAAATGTTTGACCATCTCTAATAGATCTAGTGTTCATTTAACCTATAACAAATATTTGCCGTGAGAACACTGATCGTAATTAATACTGGGACAAAGTTTGCTCTATAAAAAGCTTTGTCCTTGTTACACGCTGTTATATTTGAAATGTCATGTCCATGATTATACTTGTTAAATATAAAGAAAGGATTGCAGGCAGGCTTAAGATTAACATTCCCCAATTTACCAAAGATACACAAAAACGAAGAGAAAAAAAATCTAACTAAAATATAAATCTTTATTGGAATCAGAACAATGGTAAGGTTATTTATGTCCATAGTAAGTGTGTACAAGAGAGAGAGAGATTTAGGTGGAAGGATAGTCTATCCATCTGTCTGTCCATCCATCTGGAATCGTGTGACATGCAAAAATGAGTGTAGCCATACCACATGATGTATGACATCACTTTAAGCTTTCACAAAAAGTAAAGTTTGCATCAATTCAGAGGAAAAAAACTGCTGTCAGTATTTTATTTCTTTATCAATTTTAAATAGCTCATGCAAAGTGGAAAATTTTGCCATAAGTCAAGGTTCTAATGATTCTTTTGTCAGATGTATGTTTTTCCGGGTTTTACTGCTGTCAGTATTTTATTTTTTATCAATTTTAATACAGGGTGAGCTTTTGGGATACTTGATTGTCCGTCGTCCGTCGTCAGTCATCTGTCGTCCGTCAACAATTTTGATGTTTACACACTAGAGGCCACAATTTTGATCCAATCTTCCTCAAACTTGGTCAGAATGTTTGTCATGATGATATCTTTTGTGGATGGGGTCAGAAAATTCCT
>CM037777.1:4894741-4933522 GCA_021229015.1 Solen grandis
GAAACTTGACATTATGATTGATTATTATAAGATTGATGTTATTTCTTTTATTTTTATGAAGATAAAATGCGAATACGATTTATAACTAATCGAACAACCTAAAACGTAAATTATTCGTCCCAAATACGTTTCATACTTCCAAGTTTTCAAACGTGGGTTTAGGATTGACCATCTATTCTTCTGCCAGCTATATCTAAACTGACATTAGCCTAGGCACTGATTTAATCGGAACTTTTTCAGTAAAAAGCAGTTTGGAAACAAGGACCAATTTTGCAAAGTGTCTGTGGGTTCCCTTAATCTTTACTGAGATCCGCTCCGGTTATTTTTTTCCTATTCGCCAATACGAGAAAAATAACCGGAGCGGATCTCAGTAGAGATTATGGGTTCCCTGTCAATTTATGTCATTCTGTAAGTGAAATATTACGTTAATGTATGTGGCTCGAGATTACAAATATTAGGGCTGTATTCTGAATGAAATAATATGTATAATTGACAGGGAAACAGCAGGGGTTTTCTTAAGTGGACGCCCGCTTGCCCGTGCCGGGTTAAAATCACCATGGGCAAGTGATTTTTCCAAGGAGATAGTCCGTCGAGCAAGTTTATTTTCGTAAATGAAATTTTTCGTGTTTTTTTTTTATATATTTTATTTTCTACATTATATAGGGGGTGAGTTACTTGCAAATTGTGTTTGATACATGTTAACTAAAATTCATCTTAATACTACACATATTTAGTTTTAAACATTAACGAAAACTAACTAACTTAAAGATCGGACAAGCTTTTTCACTGGGGGCAAGTAGATGTTCAAAGTAACTTGCCCCCAGGGCAAGTTAAAGTCAAATCCTTAAGGAAACCCCTGAACTGCCATAATATCCCATACAGTTTTTATGTGTCACAGTGCTGTTAACTCACAACAGGGGAGAAATGTGAAACGCCCCGATAGCGAAAGACCCAGGGTTTCAGTCATGGTCAGACTGCACATATATTCTTTTTTCTCTAGTGTACTTGAAGCATTTTTCACTATTTTGAATTAAAGTTTAAATGAGCCAATTGTGTATATATGTTTTAATTTCGCAAATGTCCTGTTTCAGGTATGGACTTTTCATTCCTAAACAAGCTAAGAAGTCTGAAAAAGTGAAAATTGCTAATGTCTTTGGAGATGATGAGGAGGAGAAGGAGGTATGAAATATGTCAGTGTCCTAGTGTTTATATCAATGATGTTAGAGCAATGTTTTTAATTTGATAACAACAAGGCATAGAAGTTATTATAAAGAAGAAAAGTCTCAGTTTCATTGAAAGTTAATTTGAACTTTATCCTTTGAAGTGTTTAAAATAGTCATATTTGACCCCTTTTTCAAATTTCATCTATCTTTATCCTGGTTAGGCCTATATTTTGAAGAAGATAAAAGTCTAATGACTGAAATGATGTTAAACCCAGACAAACAAACATAAAGGTCTAATACATGTTATCAGGAACAGCACAAACACTAATATTACAATATTTTTTATGAAAAGCAGCCGATTTGGCTGTGGGTTAAATTCAAAACTTCAAAAATAACAGATTATATGATTTTAACCAATGATTTTTATCTGTAATCGTTTTACTTAATAATGAAAACCTTGCACATATTCATAATTATTTCAAGCTTAATTGTTTATTATAAGATGCTGATGTCCAGTGGTTAGAGCACAAGAAAAAGAAAAAAAATCTTATTCCAAATCTAAAGGTACTACTTGTAATACAGTATATTTTTCTCTCTTCAGGACTTAACAAAGAAAGGGGTTTGCTCTAAATATGGGGTTACCACCAACTTGAAAACTGTAGTGAAGAGACAGGTAGGTAAAGCTTTGTTTTTAAAGTGATGCTGAAGATTGTACTATAATATTTTGTCAGCATTTAAACCTCCTGTAGGAGCTGTCTGATCTGGGTCAGCTCTGTTTGCCAATGTGTCAAAATGAGTCTATATGAACACATTTCTAGTTCTTGACTTTGTATATAACAATAGTTTCTTTATATTGACTTGTTTTTATTCAGACGCAGATAGACATCGACAAAGCTCTAGCAGAAGATCCCAATGTCTTCGAATATGACAAGGTGTTCGATGAAATGGCAGGAAATAAACAGGAAAAAACAGAAAAGAAAGTTGTTGATCGCAAGGTATGCTTCCCTATTGTTCGGAATTATAAAATTTGCATAATTTTTCCAAATATTGTATAAGTTAGAACTACGTTGACCTATATATTCTGTCAATTTTTTTGTTTGGACAAATTTGTAGTGTCACCTGCTGTAAGCAGAGGTGACAGGGATCACTTCTCTGTCATCTGTCTGTCTGTCTGTATGTCACACCTTGTCTAAGGAACACTTTTGTTGGTGGGGCTGTGATGTTAGCCCTTGAAAAATCTATGGAGATCCCATGTCTGTAAGTTATGTTCAGAAGAAGATGAAAGGTCTGTCAGACTAATAGACTGTTTGAAAGGTAAGAAAGGTTTTGAAAGACCAAGGATGTTACCTGATATACAAAGCATTGCTGTATACTTCTGTATAGCTTTCTTCCCTGCTTTACTTTGGGAAGTGGGGACTATCCTGGAATCATATGTTTCAGCTTTAAATCATGTCCAATCCCTCTTGATTTGAACATCACAAGTACAGGTAATGATACACAAAGAAACTTCAAATACTACACCAGGTCCCGTGTTCTTGAAAATACTTAAGTACTATCTCAGGCTCAAATTTGAGTATCAGAGACATACTAAAATCCTTATCAAAACTATTGGGCATAGTTTGAGTTTGAAAATCATACTTGTGTACCATTTTTATCTTCGAGAACGAGGTATCATTGGAGTGTATCTAAGACAGATAGGGTCAGCATGACAAACACCAGTTCCATAGGCAAAATGGTGAGAGCTTCGTCCCATAACCAGGAAGTTGACTCAGGTTTAATCCAACATACCAGAATCATTCAAAATGGTACATTAACTGGTATACTTCCCTTGATAGACTCTCAGTATATTAGGGTATTTCAAGGGCTAGTTGAACTTGACTTAGTATCAGGATAATGTGACTTGATGTGGTATTGTGCCCTTTGTCTACAGAATGATATTGCTGGGAATATTATTAAACCTGTTGGAAGCAGGAGATCGTGGGTTCAATCACCAGCTGCAACATACCAAATTTGTAAAAAATGGTACTGGTATAGCTTCCCTTGCTATATGGGAGTTTGTGATGTGAACTAGGCCAGAAAGGAGTTGAGGGTTATCGAAGTGAGGCTCTAGCTTTTATTTTGTTTCAGCCACGATATATCGGGCAGCTGCTGAAGGCCAGTGAGAAACGGAAACAGGAGGATGAGAGGCGACAAGAGAGAAAGATACAGAAGGAGAGGGATGCTGAGGGAGAGGAATTTGCTGATAAGGAAGTCTTTGTCACTTCAGCTTACAAGAAGAAAATGGAAGAAAGACAGAAAGAGGAAGAAAGAGAAAGACTAGAGGCAGAAATGGAAGGTACATTGCTACACTGAAATTATGAAAACCTCTCATTATATTTTCCTTATCAGTTTTATGCTCTTTTTTTCTACCTTAAAAAGGAACAAAAATGTCATATAGGATTTATAGTTGCATGGTGAGTGTCACTCTCATTATCCATCATGTGACTTGGCTATTCTTTTTAGCTCAACTATACGGAGTATGTCAAGCTATTCTACTCACCCTGGCATTGGTGTCGACGTCACACCTTGGTTAAGGTTTTGCGTGCAAGTTACTATCATGCATATATCTTAGTTTCCAGCTATGCTTATTGATTTAATACTCCATGAAGGTCTTCATGGGCATTAAACAAACAAATTAGATAACTCTTGACCTAATTTAATGCAAGTTATGGCCCGTTTTAGGCTTAGAAATTTTGGTTAAGGTTTTGCATGCAATATACTATCATGCTTATATTTCAACAATCAAGTCATTGGATTGACTTAAAACTTCATAAAGGTGTTCAGGTGCATCAGACCATCAAGTGTGACTGAATTTATTATAATAAATGACCCATTTTGAACTTAGAAATTTTGGTTAAGTTTTTGTATACAAGTAAATCTGGTTAAAGTCTTGCATGCAGTATACAAGGATGCATTCATCTTAGTACCATAACTTAACCCTTTCCCTCATAGAGGAAACCATGAAAAGACCTATGCAAACAACATAAAACCAGATCAGCCTGCGAGTAACTTGCAGGCTGATCAGGTTTTATGCTGTTCGCTGCTCCTCAGTGGTCTGGGAATGAGGACTCTATAATTAAATTTGGTAAGGTTTAACGGTGGTTTTCTGCAGATCAGGCTTTATGTGGTACCTATTGAGCGCTTCGAAATGAGTCTGCATGAGGGAAAGGGTTAAAATAAATATGCTTATTGATTTAATACTCCACCGTGGTCTTCATTGGCATTAAACAAACAAGTGAGATAACTTTTAATCAAATTTAATACAAATTATGGCCCTTTTTGGACTGACACAGCCTATACTAATATGCGGCGGAAAAGTCCAGCGCACATACAGCTCTTGTTCTAGATATTTTACCATCTCATTCTGAATCTAGAAATAAAATATATATCCTACAAATTTTTCAATTTAGGAATGAAATTTTACTTTGTGACAGATTGCTCATTCTACAAGAAGTATAGAAATTCAACATATCTGCTTCAGTCTTTACCAATATTTCGGCAAAACTTGCCTTTATCATTAAAAAACCAAAAAAAAACATGCCACTACATGGTTTAAAATAACAATTTGGTGGCTTTACAAACATTTACAATTGGTAAAAGAGTGACTAATTGTTTAGGGAATTATTTCCCTCCAGATTATCTATGGTACATATTGTCTGGGGGCCGCCGTAGTCGAGCGGTTACAGTCATGGACTACAAATCTCTCAGCCCTTCACCACTGTGGGTTCGAATCCTGGTAGGGACTTCGGATTTTTCATGTGAGGAAGCCTTCCAGCTGGCTCGCGGTAGGTCGGTGGTTCTACCCGGGTACCTCTGTGTACTCGGGGTGTTCCTCAACCTGTAATTAGCTGGACGTCGCTATATGATTGAAATACTATCGCAGCGACGGTAAACCCCAATACAACAACAGCAACATATTGTCTGCTTGTTGATGATATTGCCAGTCACATTTTGTCATATTCTGTATTTAAGCCAAACTCGATGTGACGAAGCAGAAAGACTTATCTGGCTTCTACCGCTTTATTTATAAAGAGACGACCAAAGATGTCGCTGAAGTGAAGAAAGAAGATGAAAGGTATTGGATATATCAAATAAATGTCACAAAATGACTGAGAGGTTAGAGCATCCACCAGTAGCAGGGATGCCAGTGGTTTAATCTCCATCTACAACACATCAAAGTTATTTAAAATGTTACTTGTATATGTGTATCTCCTTTGTGCTTGGCACTCAGCATGTAAGGGTAGTTCCAGGAATTGTTGACCTGGTGTCAGGATAATGTGAATGGGTGTGGTATAATGCCACATGTCTATGGTGTGATACTGAAGTGTGGCAGTTCTATTATCTGTCTGATAGACATAAAAGACTGAAATACTGTCTGCAGGTCATTAACCCAAGCAAACAAACACATATATGTATGTATATATATTTGAGGATATATTATGTGCACCAATAATGAATAGGTAAATCTTCAATTTCAAATTTACCAGTCCTTTTGCCCAAGTAGCTAGAGCATCTGTCCTGGAATCGAGAGGTTGAGGGTTCGATCCCAAGCATTGATATACCAAAGTCATAAAAAATGGTACTGGTATAGCTCCCTTGCTTGGCGCTACATATAAGGGTAATTCCAGGACTGGTTGGTCCGGTGTCAGATAATGTGACTGGGTGTGGTATCATACCACATGTCTATGGTGTGATACTGCATTGTGGCAGCACTATATCTGTCTCAAGTATACATCATCTCCAAATGACTGAAATACTGTCGATGGGTGGTTAAACACAATCAACAAATCAACATAATTTTAGATTTCTGAAATAAGGAAAAAAAAAGAAATATCCTGCTTTCTATATATTGGGATAAAGTATAGACCATTTCACTCGAAATAAGGTTTAAACCTACGTAAATCAACAAGATTTTCCCAAACATCTTATCTACGTGCTGGTGTATAATTTCACACATTGCTCAATGGGAAATAAACATATGCTTGAAATTTCCCCAGTCACTGATTGGTCAATTTAAATCAGCGAATTATACCGGATATTGCAGATCCTCTGGTGAAATGGTCTTTTACCTCTGAATACTGTACTCACAGAAAAGGTCCCTGTATTAAAACAGTTTTACAAGCTGATCAAAGGGATAGAACCGAAAAAAGTTACACATCTGGTGATGGACTGAACTTAAAGGTGTCAGAGGAAGATAAAAGCTTTATTGGCACATGGGGTAGTATTACCAAATGAGAGGCAAAAAATAATTATCGCTAGAGCCATCAGAAAAAAGATGTTTGTTTGCCATTCTCAAAATTTTCTTTTAGCCTTAATCCAATGATTTTTATTTTCAGATCATCATTTTTGCTCTTTCCGCCTATTTTGCTCATTTTGATCTTTCTGCTGTTTATCCCCATTCAACTTTGCCATTGTTGGAGTTAAAGAAATAACAACAAAAAATAGAGAAAAAAATCCCTATCGACCAACCCATCTAAAATAAAAAGTTCTGTTAAGAGCATTATAGACATTTTCAGGATGACCTTAGATCATAGTCGAATTACCACGGCAGATCGATAGATCATCTATAGGCTGTGGGATATTACGGCTGAAATTTGTCCTTTTAGGGTGTGTCAAATTACATGATTTCATTTGTCGCATCACGTTTTCAAAACCAATCATAAAGGCCTTCTATACAGCTGCCGGACGCAGTCTTTTAATTTTATTATTATTTTTCTTTTTTACATGACTTTCAAGCCTCCACACCGAAGAGTGTTGCATTATAAAACATGTTTTCATTGGTCGATAATGTAATCAATAACTACTATATTGCACTGGTTTGCTTGCCTATTTCCCAACGGCATGATGTCTTGTAGTGAAACGGAATAAGTCAGCCGGCATATTCGACGATGACCTTAGATAAGAAGAAATGTAAATCAAAATTTTTCATACTGTTCATCTAGCCCGGAGAATACTGACCAGACTGAGCCAGGTCTAACATCCAGAGATGGAGGGGTTCAGGAAGGATCTTCTTCCAATGTGCAGGTGAAACAGGAACCAGAACCTAGTGACTCAGATTCAGATAAGGGAACCAGTCCAAAAGAAAAGTAAGTTATCATAAGGGTCATTTTTTGTGTTGTCTGCTGTAAACAGAAGGGACCCATAGGGGTCACTTTTGTCATCTGTCTGTTCGTCACACTTTTTCCATCACAATTCAGCAGGTGCCATGTGTTCCAGAGAACACTTTTGTCTTTATTAAAAAAAGCTACAAGTACAATGACCATTCCAACTAGTGTAAGATCAAATTTTTGAGTCTGCAAATTCACAAAATAGGGGTTTTTGATTAGGGCCCATTAAAGTTGTAAAAAATGGTACTAGTATAGCTCCCTGCTTGGTGCTTGGTTGGCCTTGTGTCAGGATAATGTGACTGGTTGTGGTAGCATGCCACATATTTACTGTGAGATACTGCTGTGTGGCAGCACTGTGTACGTCGCAAGTAGACTAAGTCTCAACTCTCTAAAATGACTTAAATACTGTTGGCCAGACATAAAATCCAACAAACAAACAAACTACATGTTGTTCTGCTGGCAGATGGACACACCTTCTCACTCCTTCTTAGTTCACTTTTGTCAAGAATGTGATATTGTGATAAATGCCGTAAATAGGTAGCTTGTAAGGGAGAGAGTTGGAGATGCTATGAGGCAAAGCTTTTATGGCTAAAAATAGAAATATGGTTTGCATTCTATAACTTTTGTTAGGAATTTTATACGGAGACCAAATTTGAAACAAGGGTAACTTGCATGGAGAGGACGTTTTACTTGCTTTTTGGGGTCAGTAACTGTTACTATGAATAGAAAGTTCCCTCCTAGTACGTCTTTTCAGGACTTTGGTAGCATAGGCGTATGTATGGTTAGTGTACGTACACACCACCAGCGTCTAACTGGCTCATATGTACTTTGTTGTGACCCCCTGAGAGCTGCCATAAAGATTAACAAAAGCCTTCTCTTGGATCCTGCTACCCAAATTTTTGCTAAGAAGATATTATTACCAAACTCTTGTGTATGGGTAGCTTGCACAAAATTGTCAGATTGCTCATTGAAATATCAGTCGCAGGATTCATTGAAATATCAAGGTCACAGTTACACCCTCCCCCTTCCAAAAAAAAAAAAAAAAAAATAACAGTGGAATTTCTTTGTCTCTTGTTTGTTCTAATCCTGTCAGTAATTTAAAGATCATTTTTTTCAGCCGTGGGGGCCACAAGAGGTCAAAGGTAAAGGTGAATCAAGAGAATAAGGACAGACAGAGGTCATATCGAAGGCGTTTATCAGAATCTAACAGTGACTCTGACAGCACAGACAGGCACGCCAGTCATGATTCTCTGAAAAAACATAAAGATTCAGCGTCTCCCAGCAAACACAGAGTAGCAAGGTCAGATCATAGGGACAGATCGAGTGATAAACATAGCTCAAGAAATCGGTCACGTTCAAATGAAAGATCTGTTTCAAGGAAATGTTCTAAATCCCGCGAAAGACTTGCTAAAGACAGAAAAAGATCAAATTCACAGGAAAATTTAAATAGGTACAAAGATGGAGCTAAACGTTCGAAAACTAGTGAGGACTCCAGATCAAGCACAAGGATCTCGGAGGATTCCAAAGAGAATCAACAAAGATCAATATGGATGCTGATGAGGATATGTCTTCTGACGAAGATGAATCAAGTCCAAGTGGAGAGGAACGTCTCAAGGACCAGACTTCAAAGGAACCATTAGTTGGTCCTGCAAGACCTTCAAAAGAACAGTTGAATGAAGGTAGCAACAGAAAGGCAGAGCCTGCGAAGTCTAAATATGCCCGTCATACCACTGATGCAGAAATCAAGGATGCAAAAGCAAGATATCTTGCCAGGAAACTTGCAAGAGAGAGAAATAGAACAGTTATCTCTACAGAGGACTGAGTGTGCATATTTGTAAAATCCGTATCAGACATTTTCAGCAGAGAGAGAAAGGACCAGGCTCAAATTCCACCAACAATACTTAGCGCTAAGTAATACTTAAATACTTAAACTTAAAATGAATTATTACCTAAATAACTATCAAAAATTGTTAAGGAATGAAATATTTGAGTATTATTATTAGAGAAACAAGACTAATGAAATTTGCCCTCAAGTATATGAGTTTTTCTTAAAGCTAAGAATTGTTGATGGAATTTGACCCAGCTCATCATCTGTTTATAATTGTTTCATTGTTATTAGTCCCCTACCGGTGTTCACACCGGAGGGGACTATAGGTTTGCCCTCCGTCTGTCCGTCCGTCTGTCCGTCCGTCCGTCTGTCCGTCCGTCTGTCCGCTCAAATCTGGATCCCGCGATAACTTAATAACTAAGCAAGCTAACTTGATGAAACTTGGTATATGACTAGATGGCAATGTGAGATTATGCACTCTTTTATTTTGTTCTTCGACTAAAATTGTGGTTGCTATGGTAACGAAATAGTGAAAATATGGCAAAAAATGGGATCCCGCGATAACTAAGCAAGCTAACTTGATGAAACTTGGTATATGACTAGATGGCAATGTGTAGATTATGCACATCATTTTATTTTGTTCTTCGACTAAAATTGTGGTTGCTATGGTAACAGAAATAGTGAAAATATGGCAAAAAATGGGATCCCGCGATAACTAAGCAAGCTAACTTGATGAAACTTGGTATATGACTAGATGGCAATGTGTAGATTATGCACGTCATTTTATTTTTGTTCTTCACTAAATTGTGGTTGCTATGGTAACGGAAATAGTGAAAATATGGCAAAAATGGGATCCCGCGATAACTAAGCAAGCAAACTTGATGAAACTTGCTATATGACTAGATGGCAATGTGTAGATTATGCACGTCATTTTATTTTTGTTCTTCGACTAAAATTGTGGTTGCTATGGTAACGGAAATAGTGAAAATATGGTTAAAAATGGGATCCCGCGATAACTAAGCAAGCAAACTTGATGAAACTTGGTATATGACTAGATGGCAATGTGTAGATTATGCACATCATTTTATTTTTGTTCTTTGACTAAAATTGTGGTTGCTATGGTAACGGAAATAGTGAAAATATGGCAAAAAATGGGATTGATTACCATATTGAGTCAAGGTGGAGCCGGTAGGGGACTTTATGTGTTGCATACAACACCAGTT
Source organism: Solen grandis (assembly GCA_021229015.1). Taxonomy (NCBI): domain Eukaryota; kingdom Metazoa; phylum Mollusca; class Bivalvia; order Adapedonta; family Solenidae; genus Solen; species Solen grandis. The sequence continues at coordinate 4,905,102 of CM037777.1, forward strand.
ACTTGTTTTTCCTAAGGTACTGCAGTATAAATGCTAAGTGGAAAACTAAAGAAATTTTATATCATTGAAAAAAAAAAAGAATGAGTTCTAATACAAACAGAGACATAAGATGTTTAAGGTACTTCCCTCATGTTTCTCAACGAGAAAAATAAAAACTCCAATAGAAAAAGAATTTACAAAATGGTAGATCATATAAAATCTCTGGTTATTAGTGGTATGTATACAAGCTCAGCCATTCTGTCACATAAAATGTTTTTTTGCACTAAAATTTACAGGAGGTTTAACCAGTACATTATTCTTTAATACTGGTAGCTGTTGTGTTATTAACCGGATGATATATAATTTTGCATTTTCAGTTTTGAACCTTTACTCATGAATATTCATGTACAGATTTATGACTCATGTATTTATTTACTGAATTTTATTTAGCCTGGCAGAACCTGTGCAACAACAGAGCAGACCCAGATCAGACAGGAAAGGACCGTCTGATCTGGCTCATTTTTGTTTGCCAGTGCGTCAAAAATGAGTCTTCATGAGGTAACTGGTTAACTAATGCAGGATTCCTATAATTATTTTAAGCATTTTGTGGGGAGCAGTAGTCCAGTGGTAGGACACGCGCTTCGGTATCGAGTGGTCCTTGGGTTGAGTCCTGCCAAGGACACTGCTAATTTCCTTGAACAAGAAATTTATCCCACATTCTTTCACTTCACTCAGGTGTAAATGGGTACCTGAGAGGGCGGTATAATTCCGTCATGCCATGGTGTTGGCTGCCATAAGCGAAGTGAAAGACTCCCCAGGGAGATGGATACAAGTAGCCCGATGACCAGGGGTAAAAGCTGTAAACTCGGTCAACGTGCCCAAGGCATGAAACTTGGACTGTAAAATGCATTTACTTACTTTTAACCAGATGCCTAGTAATATATGAAAATCTTTATTGCTTATGGGATTCATAAATGAAAGATTAAAAGTCAAATTCTTGCATATTTTATTGATTTACTTTATCCATGTGATAAAAATAGGACTCTAACATACATGAATGGTATGTACACCTGTAACAAATAAACACAAACACTCGGGACTAAATAAATAGAATAACACACAGAATTCAAACCACCACTGCCTCGTAATACTGTATAGGGCTGAATTTCACAAAAACTTTTATTTGTTCAAAAAGCAGTATTTAACAAGTTCTTAATTTGAACAATAAAGTGTGTCTGTTATATTACATCCAAATAAGTTTGCCTTATATGCACTGTCGGGGGAATTTGCATATTTTTCAAAAACATGCACTTGGTGAAATAAAAAATCTGTACAGATTTTGACTGGTTTACAAAATAACTGAAAAGATCTGCCATATTAGGGACTGTTAAGAATACTGAATTTAAAACAAATTTGAAACCACAGAAAATCAACTTAATAACAAGAGGGCCATGATAGCCCTGGATTGCTCACCTGAGTATACGATTACCCATCAGTCTGTATTAAAACATTTTAAAATCTGGCCAGTAGTTTTGAAGGAGATGATCCCTGTGAAGTTTTATCAAATTCTGTCCAGCAGTTTCAAGTAGATGTCATTTAAAGATTTCACTTTATACGTATAAGGCAAATTAGCCCCGGCCCTGGCAGCCTTTTTTTTTATGGATTGGAATAATTTCAGCAACTTTTGTGAAGCTTCACCCTAAGATCATCCCTGCCAAATTAAATAAAATTCTTTCCAACGGTTTAAGAGGAGATGCTGTTTAAAGATTTCACTATATACATATAAGGCAAATTAACACCGCCCCTGGTGGCCATTTTTTTTTACGGATCGGAATTATTTTAGCAATCTTGGTAGGGAGTTACCCAAGGAACATCTGTACCAAAATATTTTGAGATCTGGATCTGGCCAATAGTTTTGAAGGAGATGATTTTTGAAGTTTTCATATTTTTTTCTTTCCAATGCCATGGTAACCAGAGTTCCACATGGATCAAGTTTATTTTAGCAACTTTTGCGAAGGTTCACTCAAGGAACATCCCTGCCAAGTTTTATCAAATTCTGCCCAGCGGTTTCAGAGGAGATGTCATTTAAATAAATTGTTGACGACGGACGACGACGGACGCAGGGCGATCACAAAAGCTAATAAAAATTATTAAAATGTTAGTGCTTGCAGATGCTAGTTAATACCTTTTACTATCAAAGTTGTGTAAGAATAAAAAAAAAAAGAGACTCAATCTGTGTCCAGTCATCAGAGCCAATGTCAAAACATGATACCTGAACATTTTTTGGTTAATAAAATCCTTATGCTTTAAGGAAGTTCTCATGCACCCTAAAAGTAGGTTTTGAGACAAAATAAACATAAAAGTATTTGTGATCATTCCATTTTCTGCTGCACAATAACAAAACCAGTGCACACAGCTTCCTATGTTGGGACTCATGCTTTTTTTTTTACTCGCACAATGCAAAAATATTTACTCTGGTATTTGGTAAAAACACTTTTGTGGTAAAAACACTTTTGTGGTTTTATAAAGTAAAAAATACTGAAATACGATCATTACTGATCTCCTATTTGGTGATATTTAAGCATTTTCCATTGTATTTATGAACATGATTGGATCACGATTAGAAAGATAGAAAAATAGACACTGAAAACAGGAGGTTCAAAGTACATGTGCATTCATCATTCAAAACATTTCCTGAAAATTTCCTTAATCACTTACAAGTAACTTGCATTTACACTTCTTTATTCATTTATACTACCTGTACAAATGTCAAACATTTAAATTTTTCAACATAATGGTTTTTAACATGTAAAGACAAGAACACGATATGAAGTAGAAATTTCATTTCATATGATTAATATTTAATACCCCAGTATCCCACCTTACCTTCATGTGAGTGCAGAACAAGACGAACATGATTCCTATTTATAGCCCCCACTTCTCTGACGCTGGGATATTACAAAACAATTTCTCGATTGTAAGATTCTGACGCTTCATGAGAAATGTCCTGAAGAAAACATTGTGTACTTTTTGATTTTCTACTTTTTTGGATGGGTCTTTCAACGTCCATAATACCATCAAGTCTTAATTCATAGTGCTTCGAAATTCTATTTCCATGTTAACAATGAGGACAAACTATATGTAAATCTGACGACTAGATACTAAATATTTCCAGTCAGTGTAACCTATGTATTATAAACAAAAACTGAAGGTCAAATAACAAGGAAAACATTGCATGATACAAAATACAACCAACCAAAGAAAAACAGAACAAAGCAATCTTTCACTGTTGCACTTAAAATTTGCAGAAATTTAATATTCATATTCATTTACATATAAAGTAGCACGCAATTATATATGCTCTTTTTGCACCATTTTGATTTATTACCTGAAATCACTATCGCTGATAGTGATGGATAATCCAGCTGCACCACTCCCAACATAATATGAAATTTAAGTTTTGTAAAGCAGAGGCTCATTTCACTTAACTTCATACAATTAAATTTGACCTTAGTTGTGTGTTGCACTAAAGAATGTCTACTAAGAACTTATTTTTACAATAAAGCAAGAAGAAACTTGAACCATTTCATTGCATTATACACACAACACTTTTTGTAGAGAAAATATTGCAGGAAAAATATTTTAAATCAGTGAATTTACACTTACGAATATTTCTTTCATACAAAGTTTAGTGCATCGGGCCCCGGGATGTGGCAGGATGGGACAATGCAAGTGATTCCTATATAGCCCGCTTCACAAAGTATACAATTAAACAGTTCCAGTACAGAGGTCTTTGAGCAAGTTCAAAACACACATACCAATGTAAACACATCTTACAATGCATTCACTGCCACCTCGTATTCCTGATGTTAGAACACAGATTTTCCCCCAATAAATATTCAATATACCAGTAATGATACTCCCATACCCCTGTTACTTCCAAAGATGTCCAAATACATTAAATGAAAACAATAAATAACAATGACTATACAATAAAATACTATATCAATTAATAATGTTAAAAAGAAAAAAAAATGATTCTTACTGCCCATTACACAGCTGTCTGCGATGATAATGAAAAGCGGTTTATTTTCCCAACAATGTACACAAACCAAAATAAATCCCAATGAAAAAAGCAATGTCTATATATAAACACATCTCTGTATGTCCAGGAAGGAAATAACACAGCTGTAGAAACAAAATTGAAATTCTTTACAAGCAATCTATTAGACTTTCCCCACAGAAAATAAAAAAGGGTATCACATGTGGATGCCAACACTTGCCTTGTATTTTTTTTTTTTTTTAAAGGAGAAATAAATATGGTCAAAGAGGACCTAAGAGTAATGGCCCTTGATGAGAAAGTGGCCTTATGATGTTGAGCAAGCGTGTTAAGTTGGATGACGATAGAGTTAATAGTTAAGAGATTATGGCCAACGTTACACTGCCACTGACACCAGAGAGATAATACCCTGAATTTTTTTCTTTGAAAAAACAGCCAAGATAAAAAAAAAAACATAATATCCACGTTTTGTGCATTAACATAATATTAAGTCTCATAGATTTACATTTCTTGATCATAATAGTTGACAGGCATGGATTTCACAGATCATTGTCAATGGCACTAAATAATTCAACAATACAATACCAATGGATTTATATCCATAAAACATCTGTGCAACATGTTCTTAACAAAGTCTATACGTAAGAACGAGTATTCACAACAAAACCTTAAAACAGGCAGCTAGTAATATTTACCATACCCTCAACATGCCAGACATATATAATGTCATGTTAGTACAAAAAATATTATCACCTTTATTTACAGTTTATTTTAGTTTGCAGTAAGCCTTCATTCAAACTTAAAATCAAAATTTTAATGAGTTTTACAACAATAATAAATTTGATGTGAGGCTGTTAAAGCAATGGTGATCTGTCTATTTTCAATCAAACCAGGCCGGCTTTTTCTATACTTACAGAGGTTGAGAAAAAAATGGTTCTTTTATAATGAAGTAATAAAACTATTCATTAACCCTTACAATGCTGAGGGCAATCATGACCACCTCTGCGACCAGTGCAAACCATGATCAGCCTTCACATCTGTGCAGTCTGATCATGGTTGCATGGTTTGCTATTTAGTCAATGAATTTTCAGCAAGCACCCCCATAAACAACTAACGGTACAGTCCAAAATGAAGAAAGGACGAGGCCATGTGAGAAATTTAGCATTGTAAAGGTTAAGGCTACAATATTGCAGAAAAAATGGAATGTCTTGGTCATGTAACAAGTAACATGAAAATAGGTCAAACATACCTTGTCATATTCGAGATTGAAATCTGGTTATAAATGAAATGTTTGAAGAAAATAAGTACAGATTTTAATACTGTATGATGATAAATGACAAACCCATATACATGTAGATCCTATTGCAAATACATGGTTTTCAAAACCAGTGTCTCTAACAACATAAATCACGTTCGACACCAACACTGCAATAAAAGTGCACCTAGTTAAAAGCCGGAAACCCTCAATTATTTAACAGACATAAATCAGTCTTGCCGATAAGTTAACCAATGAATTTAACACCAGGAATAACATGTAAAGAAAATCTGTCATAGTCTACCAAATTTTTGGGGCTAGGCAGCCCTTTTAACAGACTTACATCACTTGCTATTGTCATTTTTCATTTTAACTGAATTTTCAGCTAGACTCTTTGACTTTGTAAGCAACAAGTCACCTAGACTAGTTGCTTTGAGAAATTAGTGTCAAACAATGATATACATTCTTGATATAAAGAAAAACAGTTACTGGTGTTGCATGCAACACATGAGTCCCCTACTGGTGAGGTGTGTAATTTTTCTGTTACCATGTTACCATGGCAACCACAATTTTGATGTGCAGAATCTCCATACTGCTCTATTCATATACCAAGTTTCATAATGTTATCTTAAAACGTTTTTAAGTTATTGTGGGATCCATATTTCCTGACGGACAGACAGATGGAAGGCAAACCTATAGTCCCCTCCGGTGTAAACACCGGTAGAGGACTGAAAAACAGGATATTCATTTAACAGTACATTTACAACCCTGGACATAACATTGTCATTCAGCCAAGCCATCTAGCTTTCAGATAAAAAATCACAGATATTTGGGTCTCTCCCCATCCCACTTCCCATCCGAGTCAGTAGACTGACATGGCCAATGTAACAGCATCAATGCCTTGATTAAGCTTCGGAGTTCCCCATGTGATACTTTTCTCATTAAGTAGTGAATGTCTATCACTCTGCTCACAAAATTATTTAGTTTATCATTGAGCTCACTAAATAATGCAATTCTATCACCAAGCTCACTAAATGATGCAGATGCCTGCTCATTTAATGACCATAACCTCCTCAGTGGCTCACTAACTGGGCAAGCCTTTTCACATCTAGACTCAATGATACTCCGTGACCTGCAATGCTGACATGATTACCTTGTTAGGCACCTTTTTGAAACATCCCTATGTACAGCATCAACACCAGTGCATATATTTCCAGATATCCATGTTCCATTTACAGACACAAATCTGGATCCGGTTAGCATATTCAAATGAGCAGTTGATTCTGGAATGTTTCCACAAATCATTGTTTTATAATCTCTAGAATCACAGGGTCAGATTCCATCCACTAAGAATCTTACGAAAACAGTGTTTGATATGACTGGAATAAGAATTAAAGCTAGACTCGGTCTTCACTGCTACACGTTGTATCTACTTTTTGTAAATCGTTCCGACGCTTGGCAGTACTCGTTGTAAATAAGTTTAAATAGAAACAAGTGGAACACTATAATGAGGAAAGCTATGGAGACCCAGAAGATGGTCGGCAGTCCTCCAAAATGGTGGCCATGTCGATGTAATGCTATCACATGGTGCTCGTGGGCAGGCGCTGAAAATATTTAGGAAATACAGTACTTAATATCTGCTAAGACTAGAGCTACATGTAGCCAGAGTACATTGTATTTTAGTATTTACCCAATTAATTTTGGCAAAAAAAGCAATAGTTTTCAAAACCATGGGGTAACTAAAAGCAAAATATTTCTTAAAAACTCAATTCAAATGATGGCAGTTGTGTACAAAATATACAGAATACTCAATTCACATTTGTCAAAAAAATAAACAAGAGGCCCATGATGGCCCTAAATCGCTCACCTGAGATAAATAGGTTGACCCAAGGAACATCTGTACCAATTTATTTTAAAATCTGGTCAGTAGTTTTGAAGAAGATGATTTTTAAAGTTTTCATATTTTTTTTCTTTTTGTTGCCATTGCAACCAGAGTTCTATATGGATCAAGTTTATTTTAGGAACTTTTGTGAAGGTTGACCCAAGGATCATTCCTGCCAAATTTAATCAAATTCTGTCCAGTGGTTTCAGAGGAAATGTTGATTAAAGTTTTCCCTTAATACATATAAGGCAAATAAGCCCCGCCCCTGGCGGCCATGTTTTTTACGGATCAGAAAAATTTTAGCAACTTTGGTAGAGGTTGACCCAAGGAACATCTGTACCAATTTATTTTAAAATCTGGCCAGTAGTTTTGAAGAAGATGATTTTTAAAGTTTTCAAATTTTTTGGCCTAAGGATCATCCCTGCCAAGTTTAATCAAATTCTGTCCAGTGGTTTCAGATGAGATGTTGTTTAAAGGTTTCTCTATATACATATAAGGGAAATAAGCCCCGCCCCCAGCGGCCATGTTTTTTTACGGATCGGAATAATTTTAGCAACTTTGGTAGAGGTTGACCCAAGGAACATCTGTACCAAATTATTTTGAAATCTGGCCAGTAGTTTTGAAGAGATGATTTTTAAAGTTTTCAAATTATTTTTCTTTTTGTTGCCATGGCAACCAGAGTTCTTCATGGATCAACTTTATTTTAGCAACTTTTGTAAAGCCTCACCCAAGGAACATTCCTGCCAAGTTTCATTAAATTCTGTCCAGCGGTTTCAGAGGAGATGTCGTTTAAAGCAAATTGTTGACGACGGACGACGCACGACGGACGACGACGGACGCCGGATGTAGGGCGATCACAAAAGCTCACCTTGAGCACTTTGTGCTCAGGTGAGCTAAAAAACAAACAATTAAATTGCACAATCACCCTATTCAAAAGACTAATTTTTTTGCAAGTGGGGATTAGGGTCCCTTTCCAAAAATAGGCAGAAAAATACCTGCATGTACATCAAACAAAAGAATATCATAAAAATACAAAATCAGCACTTCAGACCTTTTCTAAACAATTTTAAGTGTTGAGAAAAGTTTTGCTCTAGTTGTATTAATAGCCATTCTACACAAACTAGAACTTTAATACTGGTAAGTTTTGATCATTTAAAAGGGGGCAAAAACCTGCAGGAGATATTCTCCCTTTACCTTAACTCTTCACCCCTCCCCATCTGGAGCAATTTCTACTCACCCTCAGCTATTTCTTTCACATGGATTGCATGTTTGTATTCCTCCATGTGAATTTTGTCTGCTGTGATGTACAAAATGGATGTCAAAGGCTCTGTAAGTTTTACTGGAAACTTTGATGGTACTTTACTGAAAATAACAAGAATTAATAGAATTCATAAGATCTTTAAGCAAAATACAAAACTGCTGACAACAGAAAATAAACAAGAGGCCCATGATGGCCCTAAATCGCTCACCTGAGATAAATAGGTTGACCCAAGGAACATCTGTACCAATTTATTTTAAAATCTGGCCAGTAGTTTTGAAGAAGATGATTTTTAAAGTTTTCATTTTTTTTTCTTTTTGTTGCCATGGCAACCAGAGTTCTATATGGATCAAGTTTATTTTAGGAACTTTGTGAAGGTTGACCCAAGGATCATTCCTGCCAAGTTTAATCAAATTCTGTCCAGTGGTTTCAGAGGAAATGTTGATTAAAGTTTTCCCTATATACATATAAGGCAAATAAGCCCTGCCCCTGGCAGCCATGTTTTTTACGGATCGGAATTTTTTTTTAGCAACTTTGGTAGAGGTTGACCCAAGGAACATCTGTACCAATTTATTTTAAAATCTGGCCAGTAGTTTTGAAGAAGATGATTTTTAAAGTTTTCATTTTTTTGTTTTCTTTTTGTTGCCATGGCAACCAAGGTTCTACTTGGATCAATTATTTTAGCAACTTTTGTAAGGTTGACCCTTTTGTCCAGTGGTTTCAGAGGAGATGTTGTTTAAAGGTTTCTCTATATACATATAAGGCATCGGAATATTTTTAGCAACTTTGGTAGATGTTGACCCAAGGAACATCTGTACCAAATTATTTTGAAATCTGGCCAGTAGTTTTGAAGGAGATGATTTTTAAAATTTTCAAATTATTTTTCTTTTTGTTGCCATGGCAACCAGAGTTCTTCATGGATCAACTTTATTTTAGCAACTTTTGTAGAGCCTTTACCCAAGGAACATTCCTGCCAAGTTTCATTAAATTCTGTCCAGCGGTTTCAGAGGAGATGTCGTTTAAAGCAAATTGTTGACGACGGACGATGCACGACGCACGACGACGGACGAAGGGCGATCACAAAAGCTCACCTTGAGCACTTTGTGCTCAGGTGAGCTAAAAACAATAAAAAAGGAAATGAGAAAGAATTAAGAAAGCTATCACAGAAGGTGATTCATAGACCTGCTACATTAATCACCAAAACATTTTAAAGAGACTGGAAACTGCCGCTTACAATTTGTGCATGTCTTAATTGATTAAATTTTGTCAAATTCATACTTAAAGGTGATAACCAACGATTTTATATATGTGACACCTGCTTATGATTAAAGGAAGGCTGATAAAACCGTAAATAATGATTTCAATTTCATTGTGTATTAACTGCTTATTGATGTATGCATTGCTTATGTTGTCCATTTAGGTAAAGTCACCTGACCGACCCTCTTTTTTCACGGCCGACCCTAAAGTTTTTTTTTACATTTCCGCCTTAAAAAAATCTTTTCCTTGCTTTTTTTACTATTCGCATCATTCAGAGGGGGAAAAAAACAAACAAACAAAACCATCCCGACCTACCTACCCTCTTTTTTTCTGGCTGGAGACCAGAAACAGGGAACTATTTTTTTTTTTGCCTGTCAAGACTATAAATTACCAATTATCATTTTCATTTACCTTCCTATATCATAACAAAAAATTCATATTTTCAAATGATAATATTTAATGTGCAATGCATTTAAAAGTATAATAGTGTGTGGGGGGGGGGGGGGTTTAAAGTATAATAGTGTGTGTGTGTGTGGGGGGCTCAAAATCTTACTGAGTGTCTTGATTTGGGTAATCAAACACATGCCTTATTCTAAATAAAACACCAGTCCCCAGCATTTTGAATAACTTGGATTCAACAGTATTTCGAATGAATGCTCATAGCGTATAAAAGGGTATAAAATTGTACCTCAAAGGCACTGGGGGATCCAAACATCCTGCGTCACAAGCGTAGTATGGTTTATCATTGCGATCCAGCGCTACAAAGATGTTGGCCTTGTTATCGTCCCCGACACTGATGGTGATGTTGAGGTGCGTGTTGTTGCCGTAGTTGATGCGATGGAAGTGGAAGTCACGGTGGGTATCCTTGGGGTGTAAACCCATCTCCAGGTGGTCATTGGCAAACTTCAAGGATCCGATACTTAATATCATCGCTTGTAACACACCTTCCACCCCTGCAGGAATGGATAATTAACAAATTGTCAATCAATCTTGTTTTAATTTTCCATCCCTTTACCCATTCTCTCTTTTCTAACTCCCTTTCTATCCATTCTCTCTCACTCCCTACTCACTCTTTCTTCCTATTCTCTCTCACTCCCTACTCACTCTTTCTTCCTATTCTCTCTCACTCCCTACTCACTCTTTCTTCCTATTCTCTCTCACTCCCTACTCACCCTTTCTATCCATTTCTCACCTACTCACTTTCTTCTATTCTCTCTCACTCCCTACTCACTCCTTTCTTTCTATCCCTCACTCTTCTCACATCTTCCCTATTCTCACTCCTCTCACTTTCCTTTCTCTTTCTTTAATCTCAACTCTCATCTTCTCACATCTTTCTCTATTTCTTTCACTCCTCTCCTTCACTTTCTCTTTCTATCCTACTCTCTCTCACTCTTCATCTCACTCTTCCTCTATCTCTTTCATCCTTCTCACACTCTTCTCTATTCCTCATCTACTCCTCATTCACATCCTCTATTCACTCTTACCCATTCTCTCTCACTCCCTCTTTCCCACGCCCATTCATATTCTCCCTATCTTTATCATCTATTCACATTTTCTTTCATTTTAAGCGTCTATCTCTCTTTCACCTTTCTGTATAAACAAATTCAATGGTAAAAAAACAAATAGTGCTATTTTCATATGAATGAGGGCAGATATGCCAGTGCAAAAGGATGGCCCTTGGCACCTGATTGAGTTAACACAACTTACAACTTATAATGAAATACTATACTGGGGAGGAAAAAAATGTTTTTGAGTTCCTGGTCTGTTTTGAAAAAAAAAAATCTTGTACATATTTATTCTGTAAAATCATTAAAAATTTCATTAGCCTATATTGGCTCTAGAACATCTTGAGCAATACTGACAATGTTTCACATCTATTTTTCTTAATGAAAATCGACACCACAATAAAGGTATACCTGCTGCAATCATGCGCTGACAGTTCTGTTTCTCAAAGGTTATGATCCACGTGGTCACAATCCTGGCGATACTGTCCTCATCAACAGCATCAGCCCATAGTGTCGTCGAGTGTCTGCAAAATCATCACGTAGTTTTTTGTCATCATTGTTGCACATCATTTATTTACATTAATCCAAAAGCAAAACTGAGTTTGAAAAACTCACTGTCAGTGCTTTGATTTGATTACAAGCAAGAGGCACTAAGACGCAGCAAACGAGAAGATGTAATGATAGATAAAATTCCAGATATAACAAGTCACTGGTGTTGCTCAAAACACATAATTCCCCTACTAGTGAGATGAATAATCTCCATATTGCCATCTATACCCATACTAATATTCATTAACCAAGCCAAACATCACTAAGAAGTGAATTGCTCATATTGAAGGGTTTTATGACCTCCATGGACTACTTACAATGAGGTGTGTCCTGAATAACACTTGTCTGGGTAGTGGAGTGTTTTCTTGAGTTCCAGCGCCAGTTCGGGAGAAGTCTTGGAGTTGTGTAGTGGGGCAGGGGTGTTGCTCAGCACATAGTATATAGTGCTGTTGACCTTGTCCCCGTTGAGAGCTCCTGCTGCCCTGGAATAACTGATGCTGAATCCACTGCCCCAGATCTGAAACAAAAGGTTTAATGTCTCATTAATAATATTTTGTTTGTCTGTTGGGTTTAACGTCCCTCCGACAGTATTTCAGTCATTTGGAGAATATGTATACTTGAGACAAATAAAGTGCTGTCACACTGCAGTATCACACCATAGGTAAGTGGCCCGATACCACACACAGTCACCGGGCCAACCAGTCCTGGAATTACCCTTATCTGCTGAGCGCCAAGCAAGGGAGCCATACCAGTACCATTTTTTAGGACTTTGGTATGTCGTGGGATCCAACTCACGACCTCCTGACCCCAAGGCGGACGCTCTAACCACTCGGCCTAACCAGGACGGTCTAACAGTATTTCACTCATTTTGGGACTACAATGAAAAAGATATTGTTCTGCCTACCTGTTATTATGCCCTAGACAAGAGGCATGACACCACACCTAGTCTAATTATCCTGACATCAGGCCAACCAGTCCTTGAACTACCCTTTTATGCTATATAGTGAAACATCACTGCAGAATCAAGCTGTAAACTAGTGATATGAAGCCACACCCTATCAATTATCCTGTCGAGAGTCCAACCAATCCTAAACCTACCTTAAGCACAAAAGAAAATATTGGTAACTCTGAGCACTAGTTTTAATGACTTTGTTGGTAACTTCCAGGGAATCAAACCCATGACCAGAGCAGACTCTCTAAAAAAGGCCACTGGGCCAGTATACAAAACATCAATACCAGTTTCATCATACATAGTAAAACAAAAATCAGTGAATACAATTTTCCACTCACCTTTTCCCACAATCTAGAGTGTTCAATGCGATAATCTCTAGGGTTGGTGGTCAAGGCCACCTGCATTTGCTGAAACCAAACAAACATTCAACTGATTTATCAAATTATTACCTAGGAAACTTAAATGTACTATTATAAAACATATCAATTTTTAATTCAAATGAAATGATGTGAAGCAAGGCAAATTCCTTAGATTTTAATTATTTATATATCAAACACAACTTACACCTCTGCTTACAGCAGGTGACCCAAAAATTTAAATCAGGCACTTAGATACTTAACATAATACAAAATGTTACTTGGAACACATGTGCCACCTGCTAAAAGAAGCATGATGGAAAAAGTGTGATGGACAAAGTGTGACAGAAAGACAGATGGACGTTCTCATATATGGATACATGGCTAACCTTTTGATCTCTCTAGCCACATAAGAGCCAATTAAACATAAGAGTGAACAGAATGACATCAAAGGAAATTTATTGTTACCTATAACCACCTAAGTATCTATACGCGAGTGCAGACAGACAAACAGACAGACACAAAAACTAGATCAGACATAGGAGATTGTTCCAGATATTTGATCCTGTAGTTCAACAAAGTGTCCGAATGTGTTTCCATGGAGACATGGGTTCAAAAGATATTGTCAGCATCCATGAAGTGTCAACCTACCTGTTTAGCCACAGCCTCTTGATCAATCATCTCTGCCTTAACATCGGCCAGTTTGTCAGGCTTTGTATAGTGTACTATGGTCCTGACATAAAGGGTCTGTGTTCTGAAAAGGACATGAGCAAAATCAATTTAGTTGTATATCTGGCTGGGAGGGCTATGAAAAAATTAAAAGTAATTTTCATATATTTTTAAAACTTAATGACAAGGTATAAACTTTATAATAAAGAGAGATGATGGGAGTTTTTGGGGTAAAGGTCACAGACATTTCTGCACATAAGAATGAAGAAAATTACCAAAAGAATTTCATGTCTCGATAACTTCCAAAATAAAATTCCAGTTGCACAATTACACGTCCTGGCACATTTATCATTCCAATCTAGAATAATAAAAACTATTTGAGTTATGTTCGGTTTTACATCACAATGCATTATCTGTATAGTTATATTTTTATATACATGTATGTACACATGTTGGCTTACTTACTCCCCACCCCTGAGGATCATCTGTTTCTCCGACAGTGTTGTGGTTGCCACGGTAACAGCAACATGCAATCCTTGTTCTTCATCTGCACTCACAACACCACTGGTCACTGAGTATTTAGTTCTTAGCCCTATGTGGTCATTGGCCCTGCAAAGTATTCAAGTCTGCATGGTTAGCAGGGTTTTTTCTCACCATTTTGGGAACATCCCAGAATTGGGATTTTTTGTGTTGTTTTAAGACTAAATTGGGACCCCCCCCCCCTTTTACATATATCAAATCAAACAAAAAATTCAATATCTGGTTCATTCAACCCTTGTATGATGGTCTAAGAAGTTTTCGTGGTACTAACGTGATTAGTCAACCATATCATTCGGACCCCAAACACGTCGTAAACCGGCAATAATTTTATTTTGTTCCTTTAACTGGGAATTTTCTTGAAATTGGAAAAAAAAAAACATCCTTTTTGCAATTGGGAACATGACCGAATATTGGTCTTCAAACCGGGCCAAAAAAAAAAAAAAAAAAAAAAAATGTTAATACTGGCACAAAAAAAGTCCAGCACCTTCCCGGATTAATAAAAAAAGGTAAACCAAATTAACACTTGATGAAAAATTATTGAAACTAGGAATATGTCCATAGGACACACATGCTACCAACATTTAGTTTTATTTAATTGATGTTTTTGACAGTGAAAATGATAAAAAAAAAGTGGAAATATGATATCTCTTGGCTGAAAATGACCTCAAGAAAGAGACACTGTGCAGTAAATGGCTGGGGCTTAAAACAAAACCATTTGCAAATGCATGATTGTGTATGCAAGAAAAATACAAATTTTAAAGTTGTGGTTTTGAATGCAAAATCAACCTAGCTTTGAACACCAAAATCATAACAAGATACATTTTTACCAAAGTTTTTTTTCTTTTCTTTTGTTTGAAATTACCATGTTAAAGGTAAAAATTCAAAACTGTTAGTGACATCAAAAATAGACAGCAAACAGTAATAAGTCTGAAATTGACAAATATTTCCATTTCATAAATCCATATCCAACATTAACGTGTTATCACACAATGTGTATTCACACATCTAGATATAGCAATGCCATAAATAACTCATTTTTCTTGTAAAGAATTAAGCAATCCTAAATATAGAACAATAATGGCGAAGCCTTACTCATCCTGTGTGACTCTAGTGTCCTTCCAGTCGGATTCCCCCACCTGGTCCAAATCCATGACCACCTCAGCCGAGGTGGGGTTGGTCAGTTTGATTTCCTGGATGAGGAGATTGGGGTGTGACCGGTGGGCATAGAGTTTGGAGTCCGTCACCACGCATCCGTAGGCCTGCACATAACGTTGTCTATGATTAATGAACAGTGAAACCTGTTGACAAAGGCCACTTGAGGGAGACTGTATTTTGAGTTGACTGTTATTTGGAGGCTAAATTCTCTATAAATCCAGTAACTGACCTCAGATTTGACAGACTATGATTATTACTGATAAACAGTAAAACTTTTCAACAAAGACCACATATGGGAATCTGAAAACCGGCCTTTATCTTGAACTGACTGTTATTTCTAGGTTAAATTCCAGATAAGTCTGGTGCCGAAAATCAAGTCACTGTTTGTCTGTTCACAGTTTGTCTATTATTCAGATGTGATGCCATCATCAGTCCCCCTTTACAACTCGGATAAGTCATTTTATTTCAAAGTGTATCACATGACAAACAACTTAAGTCTGAACAATTTTTACAGAGCCAACTCCTGATCTCCAGAGCACTGAGGATAATACCTGATCAGCCTAGTTTATATTGCATAGATTATGTTATTAGCACACAATTTTTTAAAGGAAAGAAATTACAGTACAGACGTCTTGAAATGCTCAATTGCAATCAAGATAAAGTGGTAACACAGAAGGAAAATTAGGCAATAATTTATATGAAGTCTCCATAATATTTCAAATTAAGGTAATACTCTAATTACCAAAACACCTCAGGGCTTTTTCTCACCATTTTAGGAATGGTACCAGGAAATTGATAAAAATTAGTGAGATTTCAGCTCAAAATAGGAACTTAATACACTAACTATTTTGGCTACAAAAATATCTAGAATTCTTTATTGATGAAAAATTATTGTGACACAGCTGTTTTATTTCCACATCATGAAAATTGCAACAAGCTTTCGTCCAAAGGGTTCTAGCATAATATGAAATTTTTCCTTTTAAAGGGGTTCAAAATCTATCCTTTCTCCATTTAATAATGAATGCTACTCTAACAAATACAGTAATACCAGTAATTAGAATCTATGTCATGAAAAAAAAAAAAAAAAAAAAAAAAAAAGAATCTATGTCATGTAAATTGTGAATTTTTCTCTTGACATTTGAGAATTTTTTAGTGAATTGGGAATAAGACAACACAATTTGCTAGTGTGAATAGTACCGTTTACAAAAGGTACATATATATTGGGAGAAAAAGCTCTGAAGCTTATCCATTTGTCTAAACATAAGATGGCTTAAAATAAAATGTGACTTACTGTGCTGAATATCTTCAACTTGTTTGCTATACCTGTCCTCATGTGTAAAACATCAACCTCTGAAATAACAATCATGTGAATCTAGAAATAACGAGACAGTCTGACATGTGAATCCAAAAATAATAAGATAGTCTGATGTGTGAAACACAGACTTATACTGGGAAGACATCATGATCATGAAGAGACTGCATCTAACCTGGTTTAAATAACATCATCAATACTAACTAAGTATTAAGTAATACTTCATGTTTTATAAAATGTAAGAACACATTCCACCAGGCTCGTTTTACAAAACATTCAAAAGTAAAGAGTTACCTTAATGACTACCAAGATTTGTAACTCTTGTAAGTATAATTTTCATTTATTTTATGCCATAGTAAAAAAGTAACAAAAAACATGTATGACTGAAAAGAAAAGTAGAGGAAACATATTTTAATTAGTAATGTGTCCAAAGGACACAGATGCCCCCACCATTTGGATTTATTGGATTGATATTTTTTCGAGATAGTGAATATGATGAAAAACTGGAATGTAAAAGAAGGAAAGATGGCTCTGTTATGTTGATCACCAAACTAGTGTAAACAGTAACATTTACCAAATTCAGTGGTCAACACTAACAGTGTCCCAGGATTCCAAGGACACACAAAATTGGGAAGGGACTCCAAGATTGACATGCCAGGTCTGGGATGCCAAAGTGTTAGTGTCAAACGCTGCCAAACTTTCTAAATATATACATTAAGTATATCATTTAAGTTATTTTACAGAAACAAAAGATGTAAATTAAATTAGGGATAAAAGGGCTGTAACTTCATCGAGCCATGAATAGGAAACATCCCTAAACAATAGGCAAAAGAACTAAACTTTTCATGAGAAAAACTGGAAATGTCCAGTGTTATTATATAATACATGTACAGGTGTGTAGCACTGATTCTTTGCTATGCAGGGCTGTACAACAAAAGCACATCCAGATCGGATTTGGGGGCCATTTCTTTTTTTCTTTTCTTATTTAGAGCCATGGCCCCTTATTTTTCTGTTAAGGAATGAATGTATTGTTCTCTTTACCATTAGAAGACTCCTTACTCCAATCTGGCTGTGCATGGAGTCACTACAGGAAGACAGACCTATCAGATATCTACTGATATTCTCTTACCTTCAGCCACAGCGCCCTCTATGGATGTAGCGACAACTGGGTAGAAATTGACTGCCAGGGACAGAGCTCTGTTAAGCCTCACATGCAGAGCACTCTGTATGTCAAATAATACTGCTATGTACCCATTGCCTGAATAAGAAAACATAACAGCATCTGATAAACAATATATCAAAACAATGAAAAAAGTCAGTAATAATATTCTGCCAGTATGAAAGTGGATGAGCACTTTTTATGGGTAAACAAGAGTGTTCTCTGGAACTCATGTGAAGAAGTGCGACAGACAGACATACGAATGGATGGACAGACAACGGAAAAGTGATCCCTATGTTTCACTTCTGCTTACAGTAGGTGACACCAAAACAGTTACAAGAGTAATATTCAGTCATTGAGAACGAATAAAATAATCATTACTCAGAAGCAATTTGATTGCATCTCCACATACCCACATATGCAGGATAGTTTTTCACTCCATCTTGTGGTGGAAAGTAGTTCAGTACAGCGTCAAAATTGTTCACGGCTCTATCATATACTGACAGAGTTTCCCCGAGGCAACCTCCGTGTAGGATAGAGACTGCAAATACAAAAACAACTCATATTGTTCATGTCATTTTAAGTCAGTCAATCTCCTTCAGTTATCTGTGGCCTGATTGGCCATCAAAAACATGGTACAGTGTGAAGAATAAGATATGGCAAACAGAATTTGTGTCTAACGCTTTAATCATGTTACAAAGTTATTATCCACAGAACTCTACAAAATATTACAACTGCACAGTTTTCTACACTTCGATGTGAAAACAAAAGCTGCCTGAAAGACAGCATGCATGACTATTTCAGTGTTTGTCAATAAAAATAATACTACAGTAAAAGGCAAAATATGGATCTCTTTAATATCAAAAAGAACACAAGGACAAAAAACATGTATTACAAGTTTAAAAGCAATATCTCAAAGGTTTCAGTGAAAAAGTGAGATGGAACGAAAACTTTAAGTGACATTCTAAGTCAAAAAAGGGGCATAACTATGTCAAAATCTATGACAGAGTTATGTACTATTGCCTACAGGTGGTGGTGATGGTCATAAACAAGTATTTTATGTTTTAAAGCAATTCCTTGAACAGAAAAAACATTCAGTTAAAAAAAAAAGGGACGCACAAAAAAAAAAAAACAATAACAGTGACGCTAGGGCAAGTAAATTAGCTCTCCTTATTCTTAAAATATTTAGGCTAAAATTGACATTTGCTATCAAATGTGGAAGTGTCAAAAAGTGTGCATATTGCTTCAGGCTTTTTCTAATTCACAATGTTTTGACCATACTCAGAGATTCAGATTGGATCGGCCCTTCGGTCCAGGGCCGATAAAAGCTGCAGATGACCGGAAAAAATAAACTCAGTACGCCCATCGGGCCAATAAAAATACAGTTAATCAGACAATGTGACCGACAAATTTCTGTACTGGACGGTAAAATTTCGACAATTAACCCTTTACTTCATCTAGAGACTCATTCTGACGCATATACTTGTTACTTCATACAGACGCATTTTGACTCAAATACCCGTAACTTCATGGAGACTCAAATTGATGCTGTCGGTTTTTAACAGCATAAAAGTTCCTTATCGGCAAAAAATACTAAATAGCATTGCTGCTGTTGAAACTTTAATCATGTTAAAAATGTGTTTGTTCTGAAAATAATTACGTTAAAAATGATTTTTGATACTTGGGGTCGCCGGTTTGTATGCGTGTTCATAGGACTCGAACGTTCTGAGAATTTCGACCACTGGAAAGATCGATATTTTCCACAGTTTTTACGTATACATATGTTTCTTTTTCATAATTACATGATTCTTTAAAATCAAATACATATATCAATCAATAAAATCAGGAATATGGCTAAATAAATAGAATGATGCATGTCAAGTTTTCGTGTTTTTTTTTCTTCATGCTATTCAAGTTTTATCCAGTGGAAAATTACCTATGCAAATTTAATCTTCTCGTGCTTTTTTTTTAAACAATAGCGTCTGTCTATAAAAAGAACCAATAGAATTGTCAGATACCATAAATCACGTGCCACAAGATGTTGTCATTTGATTGTCTAAACAAGTGTCGTTAAAACCGGAAATCGGCGAGTCTTCTAAGAAATAAACAGGCCGTTATAAAATGTCGGCAAGAAACTGTCAATGATGATTGAAAAACAAAGAGTAGATAAGGAATCAAAGGATGTCGATTTATTATTGGGGGAATAAAATATATATACTTGTAACTGATTTGTCAGCACTTTCAAATTAGACCGTATTTATTAGAACACGACTGTCGCAGAATGGAAAATCATTCTGACGAGTCTGATTTTTCAGATTTTGCTGAATTCTCCTTAGAATTTGATTAGAAAGAAAGTCATATAAAGTACAATTCTATGTTTATTCAATTTGATAAACAATCAAAATATCCTTATATGTCCAATCTTTCCCTCACTCATCATCTTCAAAATCCCAGAAATATGAATGATCTCACATTTCCATTTAAAGTTAAATAATTTATTATTACATGTTGTTTTCTTGAGTCAATGAAATTGAAAAGATATATATACATGTATATATTTGCTTTTATTTGTAAGATTTTTTATGCTTAAGGGTTGGGTGGGTTCTCTTTTGTGACACTAATTTCATGCTGAAGAAATGCATCCCTCCAAATACTAACTTGAATAACAATTATTTATTTCATTCCAATATGAGTGAACAAGGTATCAAAAGATAGTCATAACAACATATTTACCTAGGAAATTATTTAACTGACTGAAGTTCTGAAACAATATTACATGATATAGTTCAAAGCAAAAAAAATATGAATAAATAAAGTAAACTTGAAAGTGTCATTAATGTCTTATAAGTCATTTTGCTATAACAAATTTGTCCGAAGTTTTTCTTGTAATTTAGGACAAATGACTTTAAAAAAAAGAGACCATTTAGGACAACTGTCCTAAGGAAAGTGGGTCCAATCTGAATCACTGCATACTATACAACAGCATAAACTTAACTCGGAAATTTTCTCACAGATATCTCTATATTCGGAATGAATTTTTACTTTTAGGAATGATTCTGCATGATTTGAAGATTTGACCCTCTGAGCACCTTGGAAAACAAGAGGGCCATGATGGCCCTGGATCGCTCACCTGATATCATTAGGCTATGTAAAATCAAGTGACCCCTGGGGCAGAGCCAATTTTGACCCCAGGGTCATGATTTGAACAAACTGGGTAGAGGTCTATTAGCCCATGTTACATACCAAATATCTAAACTCCAGACCTTGTGGTTTTTGAGAAGAAATTTTTCTAGATTTTTTTCCAAAATAAGTCTATGTAAAATCAAGTGATCCCTGGGGAGGGGCCAATATTTTCACCAAATATCTAAATGCCAGGCCATGTGTTTTCTAGTTTCCTAAAAAGAAGAATTTTCAAGTTATTTCTATATTAGCCTATGTAAAATCATGTGACCCCTGGGGCGGGGCCAAATTTGACCCCAGGGGCATGATTTGAACAAACTTGGTAGTGATCTAATAGACAATGCTGCACACCAAATATCTAAACCCTAGGCCTTGTGGTTTCTGAGAAGAAGATTTTTCAAGTTTTTCCTATATTAGCCTATGTTAAATCAAGTGACCCCTGGGTTGGGCCAGTTTTGACCCCAGGGTCATAATTTGAACAATCTTGGTAGAGAGTCATAAGATCATGCTACATACCAAATATCTAAACTCCAGGCCTTGTGGTTTCTGAGAAGAAGATTTTTTCAAGTATTTTCTATATTAGCCTATGTAAAATCAGGTGACCCCTGGGGCGGGGCCAATTTTGACCCCAGGGCCATGATTTGAACAAACTTGGTAGTGATCTACTAGACAATGCTGCACACCAAATATCTAAGCTCCAGGTCTTGTGGTTTCTGAGAAGAAGATTTTTCAAGTTTTTCCTATATTAGCCTATGTTAAATCACGTGACCCCTGGGGCGGGGCCAATTTTGACCCCAGGGTCATAATTTGAACAATCTTGGTAGAGAGTCATAAGATCATGCTACATACCAAAAATCAAAAGGCTAGGCCTTGTGGTTTCGGAGAAGAAGATTTTTTCAAGTTTTTCCTATATTAGCCTATGTTAAATCAAGTGACCCCTGGGGCGGGGTCAATTTTGACCCCAGGGCCATAATTTGAACAATCTTGGTAGAGAGTCATAAGATCATGCTACATACCAAAAATCAAAAGGCTAGGCCCTGTGGTTTCGGAGAAGAAGATTTTTAAAATTTTCATTTTTAAAATCTATTTTTAGCTCCTGTGACCTAGATTTTTGACCAATCAAAATAATTTTAACAACTTCGGATAAGGGCCCCATAATGAACATTCCTGTGAAGTTTTATCAAAATTGACCAAGCGGTTAAGGAGGAGATGTCGTTTGAAGCAAAATGTTGACGGACGGACGGACGACGGACGAAGACCGGTCACAATAGCTCACCTTGAGCCTCTGGCTCAGGTGAGCTAAAAACCTGTGTTGTCTTCTTACAGCTCCCAACAATGAATGCTTAACATCATTTTGATGTGACATGATCACATCATACCTTTGCAGAAATACTTTAGTAAAATTGTATTTGACATTAACAACCTTAATATTTTCACAATCGACAATGGCTATATAAAATCTTTTGCGTCTGGCAGTGGAGGTCCACCTCTTATCAACACCCATATTCATGAAAATCTTATTTGACAACCAAGAAATAATACGTGATTAAACTGTTTTACTTACGTCTGCCTTGGTTGTTTCTTGCATCACTCCCAAGTAACTTTGGAACAATGTAATATATGAATACCAGAATAATAAAAAGTCCTAGAATAATCTTTCGTGACCTGGAAAAAGAAAAAAAGATTTTAAGAAATGTTTTTAAATTCTAAAAAGAAAGTTGTTTAAAGTAAATAATAATAGATATGTATGTAAAATAAAGAAATATTTCCTCTTGATGTGTTTTAAGCCAAATCAATATTTCCTGAAAAGTTAAAACCTTTCAGAGTTTGAAGAAACAAATTAACCCCTTCACTGCAATTAACCCAGAGTGGCGTTTGGGGTAAAAAATGTTTCCTATACGCCTATACTCCAGAGCTCTGCTCATGATTATGACATAGGTTGTATGCGAACGAAAATCATCTATGGTTGGCAACTCAATCACATTAAACTGTAAAAGCTATACAGAGTTAACATTCTGACATGAACTGTAATTTTTGGCATGTGATATAAAATGGCGTCCATCTGTTGATCTTTATGTGAAGAAAGACTGTTTTCGAACGGTTTTCCATGGCATACAGCATGCATTTATATATGGCAGTGAAGGTTTACCGGAGTACAGATTTATTAAGTAATGACTGAATATTATAGTAAATAAAATTTGTACATGAATATTCGCGAGAAAAAGGTTTAAAAAAGAAATTAACCAGGTTGAGAGAATACATAAAAAGGGGGGTACAATTCATAACAAAAGACTACTGGAACAGGAAAGAAGCCTGTATAACAAAATTGCTGCAAAACTTTAGAATTGAACCAATTGAGGTCTTTCGCGCACCTGCTATTTTGAAGCCGGAAACCGGAAGTCGGCCATTTTGGAGGCTCTCGAAAATAGATAAACAAAGGAAACAATATATCAGTGCGATTAATTTGAGATATTAACGTTATTTAGAAGGATTAGTGGTATTTATTTGTGATTAAAAAATGGCTAAATCATCGGACAAAGTGAATGCAACAGTTTTATATCGAGATAGACTCACTGATGCCGAGAAATTGCGCTACAATGAAAAGTTGAAACTGCTTGGAGGACTTGATCCATATGAGATAAAGAAATGGTCAGACGATGTCTCCTTACTACCGCCCGTAACATATATTGATATTGTGAATTATTTGCTATGGACCCCAAGTGTATATACAAAGGACGAGTTGAGGAATTTTAAAGGGTTGGAAGCGTACAACCAATTGGTCAATGGCTGGGTCCGCGAGCGTTCAACAGTTGTCTGTAATGGCTACACTGTAGTGACAGCTAAGGTGAGATATATGCATTACCTGTTATTTTTTAAACACTTTTCACATACATACTCAATGACAATTCAAGTTTTTGAAATTCTTTTACAATATTGTCATAAAATCTATCAGCATATTTATACATGTATATATAATTGGTACTCATAACTGGCTACTGAGTAAAGCTGTTAGTATGTGAATCCCTACAGTTTTGTATGTGTACAAAACCATAACATGTCATATATAAAATATAATGAAATAATAAATGATCTATATCATCCTATTTATATTGTAAGATGGGCTTTCCCATAACAGGGTAAATGCCACCTACAAAATGAATACTTAAATTCCACTACTGTATTGAGAAGATTTCTGATTCACATGAATTATAATATTTCTATCCATTCTATTTGAAGGTCCTCCATTCACAACGGATGAGGGAAAAACCACTACGACCATGGATAATAGCTGACTCGACCGGAATAATACTCGGAGCCCATTGTACATGTATGGCTGGGTTAGGAGAGGCATGCACTCATGTTGCCTCTCTGTTGTTTTCCGTGGACTCTACAGTGCGGATACGAGATTCGAAGACAGTGACAGAAGAAAAGGCCTATTGGTTACTACCATCAGCAATGAAATCTGTGCAATATAAAGAAGTGCGTGACATAGACTTCACTTCTGCATCGACCGCCAAGAGGAAATTCAACAGTGTTTTGGACGCAGCAACAAACACAACTATCACAGGAAAACCGCCAACCCCTAAAAGTCCAGGGTGTAATCCAAAACCAGATAGAACTCCAGAAGCTACTGATGCAGAAATTGACATATTCTTTGGGAAACTGAGTGCATCTGGTTGTAAACCAGTCATTTTATCATTAGTTGAACCCTATTATGAGGATTTTATTCCTAAGGTTGACAGTGAGGATTTCCCACAAAATTTAACTGAGTTGAGGGAGGACAAGTGCTTTGAATTAAACTATAAAGAACTTTGTGACTACTGTGAACACTTGGAAATAGTTTGTTCGGCTCAACAGAGTGCTGCTGTTGAGCTTGCAACAAGAGATCAAAGTCAGTGTAAACTGTGGAATGTATTTAGAGCTGGAAGGATTACAGCATCAAAGACAAAGGCAGTGTGCTGCACAAATCAGGCTAGTCCTGCACAAAGTTTGATTAAGGCAATTTGCTACCCTGATACAATGAAATTTGTAGCCAAGACAACAAAATGGGGATGTGAGCATGAGAAAGTGGCCAGAGATGAATTTGTATTAAGAATGACAACTGTCCATGACAATTGTAGAGTAGATGATTCAGGATTTTATATTTCCACAGATGTTCCATATATTGGCGCTTCTCCGGACGGTATTTCACGTGTGATTGTTGTGGGCAGGCAACTGTTGAAATAAAATGCCCATATTGCATCAGATCAGAAAGTGTTGAGAAATGTGACTACTTGGAAAATGTAGATGGAATATGTCGCCTTAAGCGTAACCATGACTATTATTTTCAGGTGCAAACACAATTAGCATGTGCGAAATTGGAAAAAAGTTATTTTGTGGTCTGGACTGAAAAAGAACTGCACATTGAGGAGATTTTTTTTGATAGTGAATTGTGGACCCACATTTCTGCTGTGTCGAAGCACATATTTAATAGTGCAATTCTACCAGAACTTGTAGGTAAATTCTTCTCGAGACTGCCATCTCTGTACAATAAAAGAACATTAGTTGCGTTAGATTTAAATTCAACAGACACAAACAAAACATCAAATAGTGCTGGCGAACAGTTATTTTGCTACTGTGGACAAGTTGAGCACGGTGATATGATTGCGTGTGACAATCACCAGTGTGAAATAGAATGGTTTCACTATGTCTGTGTAAACATTGAAAATCCTCCACGAGGAAAGTGGTATTGTCCTGACTGTCGGAAACTGCCTGTTTTTAAACGCAAAAGGTTGCGCTAAGAAAGTTATAAAACACTTGATATGTATATTGTCAATGTGAACAATGGTGATACTAGAACACATCTAGTTGGAGATTTTAAAATTTACATAATCAGTATCATTTTTATAATTTAACTCCAGTCTCCTTTTATATCATGATTCATAGAATTTTGATAAATGATACTGTCATACAGTTACACCTGTGTAAGTGACCAGCTCTATTAAGCAGCCACATAGACTTGTCTTAAGCAGCCACGTTTGAAAGAAGACCCAAACAACAAAGGTTAAATTTCTATTACAGAATACTACATGACTAAATTCCTGCCATGCCATCATCAGAAACTGCGATACAAAACACAGGATTAGGAAAAAGGAAAATTATACCCAGACGGTTTGAACTGAAGATCAACAACATAAGAACAAGACAATCCCGTTTGAACACAGTCACCAAATGCTACTGGTACCAGAAGCAAACACAGAAACTGAATATTTAGAATAAACACAAATCATAATGAAGAGTTCAAAACAACCATCGAAGGCTGCTCAGACCTTCGAGATTAGATTTACACTCTTCATACCGTTGTGTAAAAGCCCAGTCTAGGAATACTACACCGTAATCATATAGAAACCGATTCGGTTAAATACGAATGCTCATCAGTATGGGGAGTAAAGTGGGTGGGGTAAGGTCTAAAAAAAATGACGTTTGGTGTAAATTATGCAGCACCTGCTTAAATTATTAAGCCTGTTCAACGTATTGAAGGCAGTGTTCTTCCACCACATCTTTCTTCTGTAGTATGTCATCCGTAGTTTCTTGCACAAAAACCAAAACTCAATGATATTGCGTTTCACTCAACTGTTTACGAACGTCAATTGCTCTACATTGGCCATGTTGGCTTTTGACTGTCCCGCACCGACTTCCAGAGTAAATATTTCATTTCTTTTGAACAAAATTTAAGAACATCGTGAAAAAATGAAAATAGCTAAAAAATGCTTGAAAAAAAAATGTAATAAAAATTACAATGATGAATAAATATTAAAATGCCCATAAAAATATTATATTATACGGCAACTAACCATTCGCGCGGAACCTCGTAAAAATAAAAAAAAAAAGAAAAGAAAACTCTTAGTGATCTTTTAAATGTCATTTTAAGTAAATATCAGATTTCATCATTATCAAAGACCTATTATATTTGGCCATTATATATATAGGAATGGTTTGCGTGATTTGGATACAATTAAGATTCCTTATACATGTAAACTCCAAAGACTTTTGTAAACATAAGAAACCAAAGATGGAACAGATGCTGTAATCTAACAATTAAATAGAAATGTAAATTATTCCACACGTGTTCGTTAGCGAAACATTGTACAATCGTGAGTACGCCACAGAGCGCGGAGTAATACACTTACATTGGCTGTGGCAAACTGATGTTACCGTCTTTTGAATTCCAGCTATTAAAGAAAATGAAATAATGACGAAAAAAAAAGTAAAAAAGACATAGTCATATTTTGTTGGATAATAAAAATGATTGTGCCATTCCAAATACATTTACAGAATAATGAAAAATGTGAATAATGAATATAGCGTATGTGTATTACTTGTATGCAACCAAAGACAGAAGTAATCCGTATGGAAATGTCAGGTCAAAAAGAAGTAAATACATTAATAGTCTAGTTCTTATCAAATAAAGTGCGAAAATAAGATAATTGCATCCACGTGTGACGTACTCTTTTATTTGAAAAAAAAAAAGAACAACACCAAAATACACTTAGTTAATTTAGATGTTAATGTGTTTGTTTACTACCAAGTAGGTCGACGTGTCATGAATCCAAAACCGAGCACCAAATCTCGTATATTGAAAAACTTGTTCAGAATCAAGGACATAATTCATCATCTGACTTGTATTACGGATGACACATCTGGGTGCTTCAGCTTAAAACGAAAATCCCGTCATAAAGGGTCAGCATTTCATGGCGGGAACAACTGTTCTAACTTACAGACAACTAGCAACCGCAACATCTTCAAAATGGCAAAAGTCCGCACATCCGGAAAACCATCGGTAAAATGGTTTCCTTATGAAATAAAGAAGAAGGATTCGGAAACTGAATGGTCACTGACTCAGGAAGAAGTGTTAGCTTGCAAATGGCCAGTTTTGAGCAGTGGTTCTCTCCGCCGGAGACTCCAAAATCAGATAGTAAGAAATTGTTACTATTTTCTTGTAGGCTGTACGTTTCAAATGTGAATATATGCGTTCGTTTCAAGTATTTTAGATTAAATTAATAGTCTTATGTGTCGCTGAAATTAATCTGTCGTTTTATCAATAGAAGTTGATTTTTTCTTTGAGAAAAGATTCTGGAAAATTGCACAATTGTTTTCTGCGTATGCGCATGCGCCGAAGGTAGTGTTTATCCTGACCTTAACACAACCCTTAACCCAACCTGACCTAGCAACGGACACACCTCTGCGACGCATGTGCATAAGCAAAAACCAATGCGTACTAAGACGAAAAAAAAAAGCTGTTTGTTTTCACTAAATCTCCGGAAAAAAATAGGGTCGGTAGGTCGGTTATTTTTTTTTTTTTTTTTTTTTTCA
>CM037777.1:4933622-4983622 GCA_021229015.1 Solen grandis
TGTGCCGTTTACCGTAGCTAAGAGATGTTGCTTGTTAGAGGTAAAAATGCATTGTTAACGACTGGGGGGGGGGGGGGGAAAAAACTGTCGCTCCTCAGAGGTAACCGTTCCTTAGAGGTGCCGTTTCGTGAGGTTTTACTGTAGTCGTTACTTGAGGTGAGGGGACCAAAATAAGAATCGGATTTGAGGTCATTCGGACAATGGTCAAAAAGGCAAAGACATTAAATTTAATTTTTAATAATTTAGTTTGAAGCATGTTACTGAAACCGAAATTGGTATAGAGAGGGTCAAGGTCACTGTTACTAAAGTAGAATTTGCATTTGTTTAAATTTTCAGTAATATATAGAAACCGAAATAAGTATATAATAGGTGACAAAGGTTAGGATTTAGCTTAAGGTCTTGGCCAATGTAGTATACAATGTAAAGGTCACAGATACTTTAAAAAGAATTTGCATTCTGCGAAATAACTTCAGTTTGAAGCATTATATTAAAATCAAATTGTTTTGTAGTTAGATGGTGAGGTGACAAAGGTTGGAATTGTATTTGAGGAAATTTGGACAAAGATCCAAGTCCACTTTTACCCAAAACGTTTAGTTTGAAGCAAGATACTGAGTCCATAATTTATATGTAGTAAGATGGAGAGGAGACAAAGATTGGGATTGTGTTTGGGGTCATCTGGACCATGGTCGGTATCGTTGTAACTAAAAATAAAATTTGCATTTATACACAAAAACTTTGGTTTGAAGCAAGTTATTGAAGCCAAAATTGGGAGGGAGACAAATGCAGGAATTTGACTTGAGGTCATTCGGACGAAGTTCATGGTAAATATAAACAGATTTTGCATTTCTGCATTAAATGTTCAATTTGAAGCACGGTATTAAAATAAAAAAAAATAGTATATAGTAAGAACATTATCTTATTAATGCCTGTTGAGCTCAAGTATGTATAAAGTATGTAAAAAAATTTCAAAGTTATTGTACATGTAGTAAGAGAGTCAGATAATCATAATGGGGATGTTTGAAATAAAATTAATAATAGTTATGCTAGAAGGAAATATAATCATGGATAAATAACATGAGTCAGAGTAATGTAAAATGTTAAATATTGTTTATGAAATTTCAGAATACTCATCAACACAAAATATGTACATGTTTGATAGGTCTGTCTTATTGGTCATGGCTGCATTCGAGAGATCGATTGCAGAAAGCTTTGTTTGGATCTGCGTCAGATAGGTTTGTGTTTTACAACAAGCAATTCTGTGTTCAGAGACAGCAAAGCTGTTCTGTACTTAGTGCAGATGGTGTGCAATATGTGTACACAAGAATATATGTACGCACCTTTGCTTTTAAGCTCACATAAGCACAACTGCGTCGTGCACGTCAACGATTTTCTTTAAAAGCGTCTTCTCTGAAACCGCTTTGTAGATAATGATGAAACTTGGCAAGAATGATCCTTAATTGAGCCATTCACAAAAGTTGCTAAAATGAACTTAATCTATGCTGAACTCTGGCTTAAGTGGATGATTTTTCACGTTAACATACTGGTAATGTTTGATCAAGGTTTGATGATCTTTCTTTCTTAATTTTAAAAATTTTTTAATTTTATAAGATAGTTTTAAAGATTTTAAACTTTTTGTATATATTTCTCAAGATTTTGTTTATCATTTTCACTTGAATGTTATGTATGTGCCATGTGGTTGATTAAGCATAGATTTTTAGCTCACCTGAGCACAACGTGCTCAAGGTGAGCTTTTGTGATCGCACATAGTCCGGCGTCCGTCGTGCGTCGTCAACAATTTGGCTTGTTAACACTCTAGAGGCCATATTTTTTGGCCAATCTTAATGAAACTTGGTCAGAATGTTTGTCTCCATAAAATCTTGGACAAGATTGAAATTGGGTCATGTGGGGTCAAAAAGTAGGTCACGAGGTCAAATCTTATAAAAACCCTTGTTAACACTCTAGAGGCCACAGTTTTGGCTAAATCTTCAAGAAACTTAGTCAGTTTGTTTTCCTTCATAAAATCTTGGACAAGTTCGAATTTGGGTCATGTGGGGTCATAAAGAAGGTCACGAGGTCAAAGCTTAGTAAAACCTTGTTAACAATCTAGAGGCTACATTTTTGGCCTAATCTCCATGAAACTTGATCAGAATGTTTTTCTTCATAAAATCTTGGACAAGTTCGAATTTGGGTCATGTGGGGCAAAAAAGTAGGTCACGAGGTCAAATCTTAGTAAAACCTTGTTAACACTCTATAACACACATTTTTGGCCAAATCTTCATGAAACCTGGTCGGAATGTCTGTTTCCATAATATCTTGGATAAGTTTGAAGTTGGGTCATGTGGGGTCAAAAAGTAGGTCAATATGAAAAACAAACATATGTTGCTCATTTATAATCAGGTGAGCGATTCAGAGCCATCATGGCCCTCTTGTTCAATTTAAACCATAATTTGGCATATTAGATATTGATATTTAGCATTTACAAAACTTAGATTATCATAAAACAGATTATCAGTTGAAACGGTTAATGGGAAAAACCAAATCCAATTCCAATAGATATGAGACTCTGTAACAAATTTAAAGTTTTAGAGGATGAACATCATTTACATTGTGAATGTAAATTATATAATGAATTACGCAATATGTAATTAATTAAAAGTGATAATTTATATTAATATGAAGATTAAATTTATATTTACAAAGCATTTGAAGTTAGTAATGCTTCTCAATACTTGAACTAATGTATATGTATATACGTACAGTGTATATGTGTATATATGTTTATGTATGTGTGTGTGTATATATATATATATATATATATATATATATATTAAATATTATATATAATTTATAATAGTTTCAGATTATTTTGAAATGCACCATTATTAGTTTAATTGAACGTTCTAATTTAATTTCATATAGATGCTATCCTACTGCTTCCCTAAATTTCGTTTCGTTAGGGTTGTAAGAGGGATACATAAGACACGTAATTATTAAATGGTTATTTATGAATATATTTAGATTTATATCCTTTAAATTTCCTAAGGTTAACGTTGTTAGGAGATTTAATGGGATAATAAACTTTAATGTTCATGTATTAAGTAATCACATGAAGTTTATCTGGTTTTGTTTCTTCATAGCTAGCCAGATGACAGTTTTATTTGCATACGTGTATGTATTTGTATCTATCTGTACACCTTTTCAGATCTTGTAGGTGAAAGTAATTTATATGTGAATCTGTTTTGTCCATTAGTCACTGAAAACGAAACTCTTTTAAGAACTTTTAAGAAGATTTGTATTTATAATTTAAGAAACCCGGTCCAAAATTACTTAAAGCCCTAGTTCGTTTTAGCTTAGAATTTGCAAGGGAATTTTTTTTCTCTCAAAATTTCGATAAAGCAAAACCTCAAATGATGCTTGATTAATCTCTTAATGTCAAATGAAGCCCACATAATGAAATATTTAATGAAAGAATTCGGGAAAAATCACAGAGCCCTTTGGTTGTTCAGACAGGGCAATAGAGTGAGAAAAATAGGCGGAACGTGTTCTGAAACACTGTTCAGTAAAATCACGGATGTCTCGGCATACATAGGGTATTTCAGAAGTGCATGCACCTTTAGCTTGAATAAATCTTGATTTACCGTATTAGAGGAGATATGAAGAAAATCTACGGACTTCCGAAAAATAAAAAAAAAACTTGTATATTAATTTTATGCTGACGTTGTTTTGAGCTAAATATAGAACGAGACAGCCACAACTTGCAATCTTTCCTTTAAATTAGGCATTTCTCAAGGTCTTTCGAGGATGGCATATACGTTGTAGGTGCATTCGGGTGTAGCTCTAACATCTATAAGATCCTTGGACTTTAACATATAGTGAATTTATGAGGTTTACATCTCGTATGTTATACAGTTGTCCATTTAGAAGTGTTCATTTAGTAATAAAGTAATGCTAAGGACGAACATTTTACAGATCACATTATAGGTTTCATAAGACAGTTTGGAGACACGTGAATAAACGCTCCCAGTAATCATTTTTTTTTCTGTGTATGATTTCCATAAGACCATTCATGTTAAAGTGTGTATTTTTTTGACAAACCAATTCATCTTCTGTAATTATTGCTATATAACCATGTAAACAGCTTCCTTTTCTAATAAAATGTGTGATTCTAGTTATGTGTTGGTTATAATTCACACCGGTATCATCACAGTCCCTGTAATTTTATCACAGTACCATCTAAGAGATGATCTTTGACTAGTTTACTATATATTTTACCCATAAATATTGCTTTATAGAATAATGTTGTACATATCTTTGTTTGTGATTGAAGTATAATTCTTAAATTCCTTACACTGAATGCTAGGAGAGGTTATCCGCATATATAAAAAGATGGCAGACTCAGTATCATTCATTGGCCGATTTTTAGTTCGGCTGTTTTTAAAAGAAAAAAAAAATGCCGAGCTATTGGCATCAATCTGATGTCGTCGTCGTGGAAAACTTAAACCTTGTAAACTATTAAACCTTCTGTCAAACTTTACATACTTGCTCACTTTCATAAGGGCGACATTTCCATCAAGGGCCATAACTATTAGGTACATTTTGAACAAATTTATCTCCCTTCTAGAAAAATAATAGAGTGAAAATCTTTCACATTGGCCAAAACGTCTAAACTATTAAAGCTCCTATCATCACATACATTTTCACTTTCACAATAGCTACATTTCTATCAAGGGATATAACTTTTCAGTTGTTTTTTACCAAATTAATTTTCCTTGTTGTTTTTTGTTGTTGTTGTTCTTGTTTTGTTGCTGTTTTTTTTTTTTTTTGTTTTTTTTTTTTTTTTTTTTCAAAAATGAAGTGACAATGTAACCTACTATTAACATCTACGCTATTAAACTTTCTGTCAAATTCCGTGTATTTGTTCACTATCAGAAGGGTTATAGATATTTCCATAAGGGGCTATCATAACTCTCAGGTCCATTTTGACCATTTTTTCTTCTTTAAAAAATACAGTGAAAATCTTTAACAATGGCCATGACTCTTGAATTCTGAAACCTTCTGTCACCAAACCTCATATACTTCATAAACGTTAATCTTGGTCATAACTTCTAAACTCCTTAACCTATTCTACTATCTCCGAAAGGGGGAATTACTCTTAGGTCCATCTTGACCAAATTTATCTTGATGAATAGTATCTTACTGCTTACGTCCCCTTGCATTCGTGCTCAAATATGAATACAGCAGGACTAAACTGTATGTAATAATATATTTTGTATGATAGATGATACCATTTGATGCTATTATCCGTAATGTATTTTTTTCAGTCAACACACATATTTTGGTCGAGTATTGAATATTATCAATATGTTCTACAGTCGTTTGTGTCTCGAATTTTTGGGAGGTCAATTAATCAGTTTTTAAACACACTATTATGATCTGTGTCGCCTGTGCCTTGTACTACTTCTTACTCCATCGCTTGTTTTGAATTCTGGTATGGACATTCGGTTATTTCGTATCGCCACAATGATGAGCTCAATCACAAAAGGAACAGAGTTGTATTCGAGAATAGTTTATACAATACTTTAATAGTAGAACTACCCCTGTTGAGTTGTTGAATCATGACCCTAAACAATAATACTCTCAAACCAAATATCTGCAATAAAAGATGCCAGTAAATAAGTAAGATACTAGTTGTACAGTACTAATAATCTCATGAATATCATATTGTCTGCGGTTATCCAAGTTTTAAATATTTGTAACATATATCGCAAAGAAGTTTCATTTAAAACGATAATTAAAATTTATAAAACTTTAAGGTTTATTTCTTGCAGATCACCCACTCAGCTGAGTATAAAAGGGCATATTTTTTGTGCTTTTTTTTTTAAAGTGAGCTTTTTCAAAGACTTGCCAAAAAGAATTTAGCGTTTCCTCCTATTACAATTTGATTTGTTTGAATTTGGAATTATCACAGGCAATATTGGCTTGCGTGATTTAGCTGGAATGTTAAACAAAATTATGTTTTCCGCCATAAAATGCATATTTTGAGGGGTCCACACACCTTTGGATGAAAACTAAGATTTCCTTCTTTATATCAATATTAAGTTACGCCGCCATTTCTCTAGCAGCCTTTCAATTGCATTACGGTGGAAAATATTTTGAAAAAAAGTGCTTTTTAACTGTTATTCAACACTGAAATGCGGATTTGAAGATTTTCTTATATTCTTCAACAGTATATGATAATAAGCAAGTTTTATCCTAAAGGGCTGCAAGGCCTTTAGTTTTCAACCAGGCTTTCTGTCGCTTTACCAACATAAAATCATTCAGAAAAATCATTAAAAATAATGTTCAATATGAACTTTAAAATTAGTTTTCTTTTTACTTAAATTCCGAAATGCAAGAAAATACATTAAAAAAAATATCACTTTCTTTAGTATCCATGATAATTCACCATCATATATCAAAAGAAATAATTTTTGTAATACTTATACCTATTTACATTAGAAACACGAATTAATGATAAAAAAACGCTACTCTTTTAGGTTTCTATGTTCTCGCCGCCAAGCCACCAGACCACTAAGTTCACACCGCCAGGCCGCTAGGTTCACGCCGCCAGGCCGCTAGGCCGCTGTGTTCACGCCGCCAGGCCGCTGTGTTCACGCCGCCAGGCCGCTAGACCACTAACTTCATGAACATATTGAATTTTCGGCATGTATCAAATTAAAAATTCGTTTGAGATAGATCACATAGGCGTAACAAAAACTTCAAAGAAGCAGTGGCAGCCAATTGCAAAATAATATCAGGGTACAAAGGCTCCACTTAACCTTAAATGCACTTATTTAAACTTATCCAAAGCTGAGATCACCACTGAGTTATTCTGTCAAACTAAAGAAACCCCACAACTTCATGTTTACCCACCAAGACTGCATGGTGACCTTCTTCCCCATCACTTAACCCTTGAACTTTTGAATATTTGTATGACTTAATGAGCATTAATTTATTGAGCTTTCACTGGTATATGAAATAATGGATTTTTCTTTGCCACATTCAGCTACAATATTGTATAAGCAAAAAGAGGAGACCTTGAAGTGAGCTAGCTGATCTGAGTCTGTTCTGTTTGTTTAGTTACCATGGATACTGACAAACTCTTTTGCAATACAGGTGTTTATATTGTTGGTAAAATACACATGACACATTATGTATATATAAATGACATTTGTTTAAAACGTGCCAATAATTCAATTGTGTATATATATATATTGCCTAAACATACTGCTGTGTTGTTCAATGAATGAAATGATTATGATTATAAATCAGTGACAAGATAGTCCTAAGTATTAAAACCGCATTGAATGGTTTGTTTATACACTGAGATACATTAGGTAATGTAAATCTCTAGTTTATGTGGTAATCAATTGTGAAGAACCTGTGAATTATATCAATATTGTATTGAAAACATATTAAAACATAATGAAATACCAGGTGGAAACATGCTTATCTGTCATCAGTCAAAACTCATTTTTGTCATAATTATTAAATGGTCATTTATGTTATTATTAATCACTGAATTTTGTTTGGAATGTTGGGGAGAGACTTGTAAGGGAAGTAACTCACATGCGCCTTTAAGATCAATCTCCATGCGGTTAACCCGTCCTTTCTTCGGCATAGATTCTTTTAGCTAAGTGAGCGCGCAAGGGAGATCACTGTATGGAGTTTGCTCTAAAATGTATACTGATTGTAACTGCTTTTGAATATAAAACTTGTCTGTCACATAGATTCACAATTTTACAGGACCCCTGTGGCAGAGTGGCTTGCTATAGGTCAACAGTCCTACCTGTGCATTTCTCAACTGTAATTAGCAGATTGAAATACATGTATTGTCAGGGCTACAGTAAAATCCAAAGCAATAACAGCAACATAGTGATAGACCATGCAAAAGTCAGACCAGTATTGACAGTTTAAAGGCTCTTATCTCTAATCTCAAAGATATGGCTAAATGAAGAGTATGAAACATTGCCTGATTTTCAAAAAAAAAAAAATGCAAATTGAGAGATTCATTCGAACGCAGCGTTTGTTACACAAAATAATCCACAATAATGCCAAATTTTGTATTAGATTATACATGTATTAGCTTTGCGGGGATTGCCCCGTCTATGCGATAATTTTTAATGACTTAGAGCTCTTTTGTTTGTTATAGAAAATAATCCGGAAAATAAAACATATGCTAGTTTGTTTGATTGTTGGGTCTAACGTCCCACCGACGGTATTTAAGTCATTTCGAGACTATGTCTGCTTGAGACAGATGCAGTGCTGTCACACTGCAGCATCACGCCGTAGCCACCTAGTCACATTATTCTGACACCGGTATAAACCATTCCTGGAAATACCTAAATATATGATGAGTGTCAAGCAAGTGTCTCAATTTTTTACGAGATTTGTATGTTGTGGCCGGGGATCGAACCCACGACTTTTCGATGCCAGGGCCATTTAAATACTAGTAAATAAATAAAGTAACTCCCTACAAAAAATATTGCCTTTATGGAGAGGAAAAATACATTTAAAAATATTGCGGCAGTACAAACATAAACGCTAGAGCATTATTTTCACTTTTTCGTCATTAAGGAAATACTTGCCGAAATATTAGCAAAGATTATCTTTTTTCATTATTGAACTATTTCTTTCCTAAAATATTTATCTTCCAGTCCTTAATCAATCATTAAGACCTTATATTGATTACTCTCGGATTTAAACAGTCATTATTTTACTTAATGTATCCACCGTATGCAACCAGTAACAGTCAGCTGAAGTTGTCTTAGGACCATAAACCATGTTTTTCACGTGCACCTTATGCTGTGGATGATCATCGTAGGCTTTCGAATGTCGTCGGAACACAACTCCGTGCAGTAGTTACTTCAGTACAAGCGCACCGACTTTTTTCACAATATCGCGGTGGCGCCGAGGGTATACGAGATTTCCTTCACACGCTTATATGAATTGCTTATCTTTGGGTTTAGGTCTTTGGTAAAAGTTTGAAATTTTAAAAAAACTGAACATCCTCATTTTAGCTATTTTATATATATATATACATATAGATGAACCTGTATTAACGGTCACCTCTATTATGTGATCAACCTGCATTTAACGGTCAATTTTAGTATCAACAAATTAACTTTTTGTTAATGTTTAATCTGCATTTAGCGGCCACCTCTTTTAAGCAGCCATTTTCTCCTGTTCCATTGATTGGCCGCTTAAGACGTTCTATATAGAAGACGTCATTTGACAGTCTGAAAATCTTGAAATTAAGGAAAATTCCTGAAAACTTTTACCCATGCAGGCTTTGAGAAAGTCGTAATTTGAGATGGTTTGTAAAGTGCAGTTCTGTCTCTTTATTTCTTAAATTCTCTTGATCAAAACTGGGAAACAATATGTGTTGGCTTAATCCATTGGTCATGTAGGACTGGAGTTATGGCCCTTGAACTATAACATGAGAGTCAAGATGACTCCGTATTATTCAAATGAGTACTAACGTCATTACAGCATTGCTTCATATTGATTTACATATTGAGTTTGGTTTTATTATAGTTTAGACACCATATGACGTCTCTTGACTGTTCAGGTATTTATAAACCAATATTCTAATTTTCCATTTCAATTTGCTTTTGAGACTCATCTGATAAATTGTGAACACTGTAAAACAGACATTCGTCCCGGCTATGTTTCATGAATATTAAAGAAAACATAAGGCCCCCTGAGTTTCAGCAAATATGTTTGTTTGATCAACCTAGTTGTCAACTCATCAAAGATTTCTTGCATACAAACATTCTGACAGGTTTTGTTAAGGTTGCACCAAAGAAATTATCAGAATATTCTTATATGTTTGCTTCATTTATATTTACATTTTTTGTGAATTTGTTATTTTATATATATGCATTTTTATTAAGATATATATCTGATGGTAGCTTGACAAATTATTCAAATGTCTGCTTGTTTGTTTTTCAGTTTACATTGGAGCATCATAGTATATTCAGATTTTATAAAAACTAAGTCAATAAATAAGTATATATAGATTTTTTATGTCTTCATTTTTTTCTATTGTGTGCCAATAACTTTTACTATATTTGCCATTCACATTTCAGCTTAATTTTTGTCTTAAATATTTGCCTAAGCTTCCTTGCATTTATATTTTTGTAATTAGTCAGTTCCATACCAAGGCCTACAAAAATATGTTGACTTTGTTCTCATATTTAAATCCTTTTGTCTTGTGAATGTATCCTCTACAGCTCAAAGGCAAACACGTAGAATGATTGCTTACTAATTTTACTTTTAATATCAATAGGAACTTACCATAAATGTGTATTTGATTTCCAATATCGCCTGGGTCTCGTTGAAGTCTCGTTCATACAGTCGATATGGGCAAATAATAAGCTGCCAATCTCTGTTTATAAGTCTCTGATTTAAGATTTAGCAAGGTATGGGTTAAAATGATACTGATGATCTCGTATGGCTCTCTGCTTAGTAAAGCTGGTCCCAGGATGTGTTGGTCAGCTGATAGGATAATTTGACAGGATATGTTATCATGCTACATGCTTTTGAGTTCAGTACTAGTATTTCATGCAGTGAGGTGACCACATATCTCTCATATTTAAAAGCCCTCACTGCATATTTTGAGGAATTATTGTAATACATTTAAGCTAAACTAACATTATTTCTTTAAACAGTACACCACCCGTTTTGATTGGTCACCCCGGGACGAAAGATATGCATTTTACCAGTTTTGAAATTTCGAAATTTCAGTTAGATAAGCATACCTTTCATTTAAATTGATCAGTAGACCTTTGAGCTAGTACTTATAAATCATATTTTATAAAATGGGATTTTAAAAGGTTTATTCGGAGCCTCCGTGGCCGAGAGGGTAAAGTCGCTGACTTTAACATTCACTCAGCCCCTCACCGCGTGGGTTCGAATCCCGGCAGGATCATTCGGATTTTCATGTGAGGAAGCCTTCCAGCTGGCTTGCGTTAGGTCGATGGTTCTACCCTGATGCCTCCATGCATTCGGGGTCTTCCTCCACCTGTAATTAGCTGGACGTCGCTATATGACTGAAATACTGTCGAAGCGACGGTAAACTCAAATAGTCAAGTCAAAAGGTTTACGATAACTGGATATTATGGGTTTTTTTTCCAGATACTTATGTGAAAAGATGCCTGTTATCCACAAAATTTATTTTTACTGACTAACTTGAAAAAGTTATCTGAATTGAACATATGGCTGGCAGTAGTGGGCAGTTTTGTCCTGTTAAAGAGACGCGACAATGTGTGATTCCTGTTATCAAATACCCCCGCTATAAGCGCCGCTTATTTGATACCTAAGAGGATAACATGAAAGTTTTCTACTTGCCAGATACTAACTGAACATGTGACATTTTTTTTCAGAAAAGTTTCAACATAGCTAAGTGGATTAGTGGCTGGCAGAAATATGCCACCATATGAATCACATTTGTCCACGCTGCTTCTGGGCTACCCTCACAGTGTGTTGATGAAAGTTCCGACTGTTCAGAGACAGACAACTGTATTTGTATTATTGATGCAAATCTGTACGAAAAATAAAGATATTTTCTGTTCTATTCATGTTATTGAAACAGATTGTCTGAATACTGACTTTGTCACGACCACTGGAGACCGATAACCGAACCATATAGATCAAGATATTTAGACAACTGCAGAGTGTGACCACAGTAATATTACCTTTCTATGGTAGATGGTCATAGTTAGCCAATAGTCCGCAACTCTACCCAGAGCAGATAAGATTAAGATTGTTCGGCCATTTTATTGTAATAGTAGAAGTTTCAACAAAAAATGTATCCATTTAAGTCATTATATTAAACTTAGCTAATCTGAAAGAGTGCTCGAATATGGCGATTCTTCTAGTTTTTGCTTGGCAGGTCCCGTACAGCTTCAAAGAGCCTCGGGAGCGGGAGGTCGTGGGTTCGATCCCCGGCCGCGACATACCAAAGTCGTAAAAAATGGTACTGTTATAGATCCCTTGATTGGTGCTCAGCATATAAAGGTAGTTGCAGGACTGGTTGGCCCGTTGTCAGGATAATGTGACTGGGTGTGGTATCATGCCACATGTCTACGGCGTGATACTGCAGTGTGGCAGCACTATATCTGTCTCAAGTAGACATCGTCTCCAAATGGCTGAACTATTGTCGGTGGGACGTTAAACCCAACAAACAAACAAACGACTTCAAAAGAATCACAAGACCACTGAATCATATTAGATTGGGATCATAAGATTATTGTACAACTGTTTGAAATAATAAAAAGACATACAGTAGCACCATTATTAATTAGTGTAAAACAAAGAGCTGATGTTTTTTCTTAACTGCAACCACCTGAAAGCTATTCATTATCTCAATCCTGTTTCTGGACGAGCCAATCATCTGTAAGTAACTGACAACTTTCTCACATTAAAGTCGCATTGGTTGTGACCGGTCTCAACCATGGGACCTTCAGGTACAAATCACATCACATGGTGCGGCAATATGGTGCCTATCCAATTATTGACCCCTTACCTCATAAATTTTCATGCACAAGTTTATGACTAGATGAACATAAGCTTACTGAAGTTTTAATTGTATATTATACAATAGATTATTTTTACCATGTAGACAGTATGGAACCTGAGTTACACTATCGTGTTGTTTTTGTGAACCTATGAAGGGTCACATCGCTATACCACTGATCTACTGTTGCAGCGATGGTAAATTCCCAAAACAACAAAAACAAATATGTATTATAAACAACAAAATAACATTTTTAACAAATATTTTATTGACTCATGGAAACATTTATTGGCCAGCAATAATTGTAGAGTATCGTAATATAAATATAAAAATCTGAAGTTGACAAAAAAAATGACTTCTCATTAAAGATGATATTAAACATTCAATAGATAAATAAAAAAAATGACAAATGAAATTGCACTTGCAATAAATAACAGGTGAATAAGCCATAAATAGATACACAAGTTTCATTAAGCAACTTGATGATGATGATGATGATGATGACGATAAAATTTCAAAATTAATAAAATTTGATGTATCTTTGATTCCCTGCTTCCGATTGAATCTTTACTTTATCGACATATATGACAATATCACACTTTTACAATGGATCGTAACTGTGTAGTTTCTGCGTTCTTATATCTAGTCTGCATACAATTGCTCGTTGTATACACACTCATATATACATATATACACATATACACACGTATGAGTCTTTACTCTCGCTCTCTCTCGCGAGAAATGTATGAAATTCCAAAGTTACCCACTGGACTAGTAAATATGTTTTACTGTATTAACCTATTTTTCAACTTCTTCAATTTTCTATGCACGATATTTTTTCTATAAAATGCTAATTTTGAGTATTTTCACTAAATTTCAAATGGAAGAATTTACCCGCTGCATATGTAATACAAAGTGCCAAGATCAATGGTATCTATAGATTAATCATGACAATCTGGTGCTCATCAACTGATGGTCACGTGCATGACTAAAAACACATACAGAAGAGTTACAGCGCCTCTTCACCAAGTAATGTTTGTACATAATTATGTATCAACTGTTAACGTTAATATCTTCGAAATCTAATTCTATATCCCAAGATCTTCGAAAGGTAGTTTTCTAGCCTACATATCCAGTCACAAAACCCTGGGCTAAGGGTTGATGCTGTTGGGGTTGTGGTGGTAGGTGTTGTTGTTGTAGGTGTTGTTGTTGTAGTGGTAGGTGTTGTTGTTGTAGTGGTAGGTGTTGTTGTAGTGGTAGGTGTTGTTGTTGTGGTAGGTGTTGTTGTTGTGTGGTAGGTGTTGTTGTTGTAGTGGTAGGTGTTGTTGTTGTAGTGGTAGGTGTTGTTGTTGTAGTGGTAGGTGTTGTGTTGTAGTGGTAGGTGTTGTTGTTGTAGTGGTAGGTGTTGTTGTTGTAGTGGTAGGTGTTGTTGTTGTAGTGGTAGGTGTTGTTGTTGTTGTGGTAGGTGTTGTTGTTGTAGTGGTAGGTGTTGTTGTTGTAGTGGTAGGTGTTGTTGTGGTTGTGGTAGTCGTTGTTGTGGTGGTAGGGCGGGGTATACTGCTGACACAGTTTCCTTCGTAACACTGGAAATAAAAAACAGGTTATGAACCAAAACTGGAATTTCAATATACAAATATATAATTCAGAATAATTCATTTTACAAAAAATAAATGATAAATGAGCCAAACTTGTGTTTTTTTAATTTCTAAGATTCGAAATCCTCTAAAGAATACCTATCAGGTTAGTACACTTGGTAATCATATAAAATGCTAAAATGCATTTCAGTGTATTTACCTGTCCAGTAGGGCACGTAGAACCGGACATGACGTTTAATGAGGTACAGGTGGTAGTTCCCGGTCGTAAACAGTAGATCCCCTGATAACACAGATTATCTAGGCTGTATCCCTGCACAAAAGAAAAATCAAACAGGGTTAACATTGTAACAAATTATATCATTTTTATGTAGAAAAGCTGTGGTTTTTAAGTTCTTGTCAATCTATATCAGTTTTATTAACAGACAAAGTACTGAAATGATTGTCACAAATATTTGAGTTATAAGACATCCGATGAGAAAATAAATATTTGATTTAAAAGTCCGGACCAGTACACGATATCTTTTCTCCTTTTGTTCCCATTATAACAATAACGGATTATATGTATAGACTGTCGGTGTGCTCCTTGATTTTAAAGGTCTTAACGTATCAGCAAGTATTTATATGGGTGTCAAACCGCCAAAGAAAATATAAAATAAACAAACAAATGACAAGTAGATCTACCTGCAGATTAACGTCGCATACTGTGGATCCGGTACCGACGTTTAGTTCACACTGCTGGTCTAGAGTATAAATCTCGCCCAGGAGTTTGGACGCCTGTATAGCTTTGTAGGCATTTACGTCAAACGAGCTCGTTTGCAAACAATCCAAACCTAGGTTTACCATACTGAAACCAAACAACAAGAACTCACACATGTATTTGGGTCCCAAAATGTATTTATGAAGTTTAAAGTTACAGAAAAAATGAATTACCGGAGTATATATTTTGCAACATTAATGAGCTGAATAATTATAAAGACTAAATATGAATCCCAACATTAATTTATAATACTGTGAATAGCCTACTGTCATATAAAAAAAAAAAATAAACGTCAATAGTCACAAATTCTTGTTAGAATCATAAAACTTAAACTTACTCATTCAAATAAGTTTCCATAGCTGAAATAGAGCATGTCGAAAATGTCCATGGATGGGACGATGCTGCTGCAGTTATTCCAACAACGGTCCTAGAGGGCGCCATGATGTAATATTGAGCAGACGACACATTGCATGCTGGGTATTCTGTATCGTGTGCAACACCCATCCTAAAATAGGGATTAATCATTTCATATATCAAATTAAATGTTATAATGAATATCAGCATTGCGTTATATTTATTATATAAGTATGTGAATGAATAAGTAAAAAGCCACGTCATTTATAAATCTAAAATTAAAATGTTATAACATCAGATAGTTGGTTAATTAATCTCCAATGCAGGAGATATCGCACATTGAGTTGAAAAGCTCAATTTCAGCTTTTTATTTCACCACATCTTTCGATATTCTCATATATTTGTAATTCAAAGGGAGATATTTTAATACAAATGCCAAATATATTTCCTTTCAGGAACAACATGTAAACATAGCG
The DNA here is from genome assembly GCA_021229015.1 of Solen grandis. NCBI lineage: Eukaryota > Metazoa > Mollusca > Bivalvia > Adapedonta > Solenidae > Solen > Solen grandis. The sequence continues at coordinate 4,949,364 of CM037777.1, forward strand.
TAACGTTAGAGGTATAGACACGTGGTATGGTCACGTGGTAACTCAATGTTGCAATGATTGATGCGCAACCAATCCACTGCGCTGATATTCGTGTGTCAATCCTGGAAAGGGAGGTAACTAGGATACTTACGTATGGGCAAGTTCGTGAGTGGCTGTAGAGGACACGTCATTGCCTTGTTCGACGATGGACACGGAGAAGATGCCTTGATTCTTCCTACAAGAAGCGACAATATTCTTTGTTCCATCGTCGTATGTGTAGGCTAGACCTGTGAAGAAGATAGAAATTGCACCATGTTATATATCTTTGCATTTTTTTTCTTTTCTGAGACGATAAGCTTATTCTGAATTATTGACATATTTTGATGCCAAGGCCAATATACAAGGTCAGTTTTAGGACTAGCTCGCTATTCGGACCATTAGTTTAGTGACCGACTTCTCTGAATTTGAATTGATGTACAGGAACGGTATGAACATTTCAATTAAGAAATGTCACCATCTTTATTCGCTTTCCTTAGTATCTTCCCTACCTTAAAAATCTTACACAAAGATAGTAAAGGTGCGAATCTTTTTATAATTCCATCAAGATTTTGAAGATAATGAAAAATTAAGCTTTCTAAGATTTCTCATTTTCTCAGTTTTTGGACTTTTTTAGATAGAGAAATAGTTCAGAACATCTTATCATTAACTGACTGTGTTCAACTATAAGAAATAGGAATAATGTGTTAGAGCTAAAATGAAATCTTCACCCTATATTATAAAGTTGTTAATAAGGGTTTTAAATTGAGCACGTGCGGTCTTTCATAGCTTGTTCATCAACCAAAATCATATTAAAAAAAGATATCAAAACCACACACACGTACCGATATTTCCAGCACCTGCACTGCCACCGAAGGACAAGTCTTTCCTGTAAACAAAAATATTTTGAAAAATACATTTTCATAAATCTTTTAGGCATATGATGACATGAATATTACAAATATATTTAAATTGTTTAAGCCGCCTGTATTAAGCAGCAAACTAGCAAATTTTAAGATGTGGCCTACATTTAGCAGCCACATGCGCTAAAAACCACTTTTCTCTGTAAAATCATTCATTTCTATAGGGACAACTGTTCTTGGATGTTATCCCACACACACACACACACACAGGCAGATTACTCCAATTTAGAAGACTTCACGTTTCGAAGATTATGAAGCCACGAATATATGTGCCAATGAATTTATCTTTACTACAATTTCCACGAAATTGTGTGTCAACGAAAACTACTGAAATCTGATAACATACTTACATGGTAAAGGTCATGATTGCATCAAAGTCACTCAGACTGTTCACGTTTTCCCCCACCCAGCTATTGAAGCCGGCGAGCGCCCCCTGGCTGTCGAGATACTCCTCTCCACCTTCGGTATAAAGAGTGTTCCCATTAATCCACGGTTGACCGGCACTCTCCTGTGGAGGAAGTACAAAATACTATCAGCCTTCCATAGTTCTCTCATTCGGAACACATTGAATCCGAGCATATTTTTTTCTTTTAGACAGCGGTTACCTCCCCTTATATTTTTTCCAGCATTTGAAGAACCGAAGCCGTTTGTCATAACATTAACACCAACATAGTATCAGTCTACTTGCATTAATTTTTTAACATAATTAGACTAAGTCATAGTGGATCATTTCTTTGTTTTTGAGGACTGGTGAAAATTTCGCAGATTATCAGTCATTCCAAAATTATTATGCAAGAGGACAAAACTATTGTTTAAAGGTTAATTTAGTGTATGAAGAGTTACTCACTTAAGACTCGGTCCATTTTGGAAAAAATGACGTAAGCACTTACCGTAACAATTGTGATTTCTAAAGGTACGATGTCTATGGTCATGCTGTCGGTGGAAGCAGACGAAAACCGCAGGTCCATCTGATATTTATAATAATTATTGATAAAACAAATATGTCATCAAAAGTAAAATAAAATACAAAAAAAGTAATAAAGTAAACTGATATATTTCAATGTGTACATAGATATACTAGCTACAATAAATAAACAATATGAAATTAGCAATTATTAATATTATTTCAAAGATTTTAGTACTTATCAAATGAACAAAAAGACATGAAATAAATTAGATATTCCAAGATAGTTCCATTTTTAATCTTTGTTTAAACTTTAAAACTCAATTCTATACTAATACAGTCTTCAATATCATTAGGAATCATTATCACTAGGAAAAAATCTCAAATAACAATTAAAGGGAGATAACTCACATTATTGGCGACCTGCTCGTAGTATTGCTGAATTACATCCAAAGCTGTCTGCACACCAGTTCTTTCAATCCAACTGTGTAAATTATATGAATGACAAGGTTTACTTTGTTATTTACTGTTGTCACGTTCCATAAACATACGTGTACCTGATTAAATATTGTTCGAAAAAGGGATACAAATGTATGGTAGTGTTTAATATAGGGATAAGCATTTCCCTAAGTTTTCTAGTAGTTCCTAACCATCATAACATAAAAGGTACATAAAACTTTTCATACAGAAAAACATGTACAACAAATCATTTTTTATTATTTTTTTCAAACAAAAATGTCGAAACTGCAAATTTGGAATAAATATCGGGTAACTAGTAATATTCGAAAAATTGAGGTTTTCCGATTATGAAACCAGAGTGCCTCTGTAATTTGCATGTTTACGAAGGTCCAAAATTAAATACTAGAAAATATATAATAGAAAGCATTAAACGACTCAATAATATTACATGTACTTACAATTATTATATCATATTTGAAAGTAAATGGAAAATTTTCACTTTACATGTAAACATTTTAGGCAGGAGTCATTTGATTTATATTCAAGTGTTTTGTATTGTATATAATATTATATGTAACAAGAAATATTATATATGTTTACGTTACTGGAAATAAAATACCACTACCACTACATGAATCTCAGTGGGGGTTCCGGGGCCCATTGGTATCGTACTTGAGTTTTGTGCTTTGTGTTTATAGCATTCTTTGTCTATATATATTTTTTTACTTTTCCAGGGGCTGTATTTTAGGACCGGTACAACCCAGGAACTAGTTTCCATTTTGGTGTAAAATATAAAAAAAATAAGTCATCAAGTAGAGATACTTACAACTGGTAAATGGATAAGTCAACCACCATCTCTACCTCGATCGTGTGGCTCACTGTTGTTGCCTGGCGCCGGGCTCGATCCCCGGTACTGTCGTCAGTGCGGTTGTGTCGGTCGCCCCTCTTTTTCATATCTGGTAAAAATATATGTAAAATAGAAAAGTATGACCTCACAAAAAGGTGCATATAATAAAGATAAAAGGTAAAATGGCGTAAAGATAAATAATTAAGGTCTTACGTTTACAAACAGTATGCGCAACGTTACAGAAGATGGCAAACAAATAAATACAGAATAAACGGGTGGATGAGTAGGTAACAATGCATCATAATGCATAACTCAAAATTAAGATTGATTTGTGAGCGATATTGTCAGGAGACGAGATATGAAATGAAAAATGTAAATTTACCTATGACTTTTTTCACCGTATCTCCGGTGAAGTCCGCTTTGTTTTGTTCCACCTTGTATAATTTATGAGCAATTTTGGTTCCCTTTGTGAGGAGAGTAAGATCGTTTGAACCCGGCTCAACCACGTATTCTTGGTCTCCGAAGTGGATGTTTCCAACCTATTACATTAAACACATAGATATTTATCATATTAATTGAATATAATCGGACAGTTGAAATGAATAAATTGATAAATAAATAATAAAAGTAATATTTTTCTTACAATGGCTGAATGATATGATATATATTCCATATACATATGATTTCATTAATATACATGTATTTGTTAAGATTTTTTTCTGTATTTTGTAAGTATAAAGTGCTCCCTCTGACTTTAATATGCATTTATTATCATCATCATTATCATTATTATAATTGTTATTTTTAAGTTTTAATATTTCTACCTAATTAATAAGTTCCATCGAATTTTTGATTACTTACAATGTGACAAGGAAACCGGAAGTTGGGACATTTGACCATCACCGAGGCACCAATGTCGTCATTCAGTATTTGATAAAATGCATAATCCTGAAAGAATAAAATCATATTAATGCACTCATCATCATCTTCAACAACAACAACAACATCATCGCTACCATCATCATCAGCATCATATCACACCTCCTATTCTTCATCAACAGCCACTATCTCTCTTACATTTGAGGTAATCCATCCATCATTAATTTGCAATCATGATCCTTAAAATGCTTAAACAGACTTCAGTACAGATGCAAGCATCCACTGACTTGAATTATTTTTGCTCTAAGTCTGCAAAGGCTTGCATTTACTATGAAATTCCCATGATTACTTTATGGACCATGATCATAATTTAATGATGGATGGATTATCTTAAAGTTAAGCAGAATAAAATATAAGTGAACTTAAGTGCATCGAATTTTAAATTACCAGCACATGATTATTAAACATCCGTGATATTTTCAACATTATCCCCCCCCCCCCCTCCACCCTAATTAAATTAATTCTGAACACGAAGATTAAGGATTGCTTCACGCACCAATGGGTGCACTGTGTAATACAACCAATATAAATGTACTGAAATGATTGATTCATCTTCTCCTTTCTTTACTGTTTTTTTTTGTTTTTTTTTTTTTTTTGTATGATAAACGCTGCACTTTGAACACTTTAATCAAAATGCATATACAGTGTTTTGAAATATATATCCCCGAAACATCAATTTATAAAGCCATGTTTAATTTAAATTATCAAAAATCCAAATTAATTAGATTAGACTTTTTTTTATGTATTATTGTATTATCTACAAGATATTTGTAGCATGATTGTGATATTCAAAGAACGCAAATATGAAATAATAATTTTATAACACTCGATTTTTTTTCTCATACAGAAAGTGTATCTTTTTTCTCTCACACTACTTCCTACATTTTTGGGGGGACAATTATAATGAATTTAAATAGATATTTTTACACTGAAATACAGAAAATAATATAAAATTTAGCATTGAACCAAAAGTATCCGGTACGTCGCTTTGACCGAAAAACTGCCCAGAATTTTATTTAAATGAACTATAACACTCCTAAAATGTCATTAGATTGTATCTAAGATATATATATATCTTTAAGGTCGTTGATATTTTTAATAGATTTAATGATATTTTAGGATTGATACAGCACATTTAGAAAAAATGAGGCATTTTTGGGGGGTGGGGGGGGGGGGGGGGTCAAATCAACATACCGGGTACATTTGGAATGAATTACAAACAAAATTTAAATACCCTTTTAGCCTCGTTCCTGTATGCAGATACGCCATCTTTCGTCACGAGCTTCACGGGAACATGTGACTTCTGTGCCGTATTCAATAGCAACTTTAGCATAATTTTTTGACGCTTGTAAAGGAACGAAAATGTCATCTGTTCTGGAAATGCCGTCATTTCGCCACCTTCTTGGCCAAATCCAGTATCGTTGCTTTCGGCGCTCCTCTTCCATCGTAATGCATCGTGGTGCCGTATGTATATGTCTGAAAATAAAAACTCATTTTAAAAGAAATCTTTGTCTAGTTAGCCGATCTAACCAAACCATCTTTTTTTTTTTCTTTTTTTTTTTCTGGCGTATATATGTATACTCGCATTGATCACGTGTGAACTCTCTCTATATATACTTTGTACTTTGACAATATACTGTATTGTATACGTCTGAATAAAGTATTGTTCACTGTTGTGTAGTATTAACCCCAGTATGATAACTAAGTACCTTTACATTAATATGTACAGATTGCATTAATTGCAACATCGGCTAAATTACAAACCAATATATAATTGGCTAACGATCGAAGCATTTAAAACCGGGTTCTTTGTTTGTTCCTTCCCGAATTCATGTTAAGATAACCCGCTTATATGCCATGTACACAAACGGATAAACTCGGTTATCTGCCCAATGCAGCATGTCCGAAATAATACGAGAACGAGAAGGAAATATGGCCGCAAGCAATAATAACAATACGTTACGCCCTACCTGTCAATTTGACCTAAGTAAAGTTCTTTATACCGTTGGATAATTCTCAAGAAGATCTTCATCTCATGGATTAATTCTTTTTCTTGTGTATGATTTGCAGTATGACAAATCCTTTCTCTAAAATACTTGTCAATAGTCCAGCTAATGCAGTTCAAATAGGTCAAAACTTTAAAGTTAATTTTCGCAAAATTTACTGTTTGGCAGACATGACCTTATAATAATAAGGCGACGAAATTTACAAAAAATACGTTAACTTCAAACCAATTGTCATACAATTAGAAAATTCACAAAATGGTTTCCTTGTGGCTCTTTTCTTTACCTATGATAATTTCATGTTCATTAAAGGAATTTGTCAATTTGCACGTGAGAGTAATAATATCTTTTTTAAGGTGTGTGATTATACGTGTATCAGGATCTCTTTGCTGCTGTCAGTAAAGCTCCTTAGTTATATACAAAATACATATTTGAAATTCATTTTACAAGAAAAGCTGTCCTTTTAGAAAAATATGTTGAAATAAAAAAAACTTTTTTTGTAATCTTTATTGCTTTGTTTATGTGAAAGAAAGTAATAAATATTTCTAATGAAATCAAACAAAACCGAAATGGAAACAACACAAGATCGGACATTAAAGATAACATATATAATGTGATTTACAATCATATACAATAATCAAAACAAAGAAATATGTCACAATGACACAAAAAATAATCATATAGGATAAATCAAGAAAGAAAAAATTACATAAATATACAAAGGAATTAGCTATTAAGAGAGAGAGAAAGAGAGAGAGAGAGAAGAAATATTTTTTACCCTCTCCATCAGCGTCCATCAAATGTGAATACACTTTTGTTGCCGCACACAACGCTGACAATGCTGCGAAACAGCAGAATGCAAAGAAGACGCGCATTATGAAAGTCTTTTAATAAAAAAAAGAATATTTAGGAAAGCGTCGGTAATCGCGAAATATAATGTCTTCCTCAGACAAGATCTTTACTGGACGAAGCTAAAAGTTTTCTGGGGCTTATGTCGTGCGCTTCGAGTATAAATAGAGCCGCATTAAATTTAACATCACGTATGCGTTAGTCATTCAATACCCGGATAGTATCAATAATTTCATTCGTCACGATTTAATTGTGTACGGAGAGGATTTGCTTAGCCATCCAAGCGCAACAATCTAGGACATACCTTAAATGGAAATACCACGTGACCATAATCGGCTAATTACCTGTCCGTAGCAGGTGCGTAGACGTCACGGGTATGTATTTTTACACCTATTCGTCTAAAAATAGATACCTAATGGCAAGTCAATAAAAATGATTTACCTATGCGATATAAAGGCTTTATTCGGGAAGTCTATACCTTGAAGTCGTGACTGACAAACAAAAGATACTGAATAATATAAAAATATAGGTCGTGAAGTTCATATTGCTTTCTCATTTGTTTTTCATTTTTGAAGGAAAAGAAGATGTTGAAATTGTCGGAAAAAACTTTGGTGCGCCAATTTTTCTGGGTGAATAACTATTAGTAATCCTTTACAAACTATAAACGCAATTTCTGCGTTTACATTGTTATTCAACTGAAACTCGCACAAATGGTTTGCATATACTTCAAAACACCAACATGTAAATCTTTAAGTTTCAATTATATTCTGTTGTCGGGAAGGGGGGGGGGGTGTAACTGGCACAGATTTAAAGAAAGTCAATTAGAAATTCTCAAAAGTAATCCTTTATTTCTTTATTTCACCCCATGCTATAATATTCGTCGATTCGTAGATTTATATAAGCATGTTACAATCATGTTGGCCAACATGTATACTGTTAATGCAAATAAAATCGTTAGAGTGGACAAAAGTCTCTTTTCTAAAGGCTACCACCTCTGTATTCAGTGGTATTATAAGTACTTGAAACATAAATACTGCGCCCATAAGAACTGAAACCTACTTTTTCCTAACGAGAATCGTGAGTCCTTTGAAATACGTGGGTGGTGCAGAGGTCAATAGTTTAATTCAGAGAGGAAATGGACAGACAGTCCTAAATATATTTTATGGAGAAAGATGCGCGAACAATCATTGTGGGTTTATCTCTTTGATCTTACTCTGATCTTTTCTAACTTTTCTATGAGAAATGCACTGATACAACCCCATAAAAGTAATTCTGATCCGAAACCCTAACCCTGGAATGTCTCTCGTTTGTACGGACGTACGAGGACCACATTGGAGGTTATTTCTTTCTTTTCTCTCACCACAAATGAAAAAAAAAGACCTTAAGAAAAATAAAAACTCAAGAAATACAGAATATACTGATGGATTAAAGGATAGATCAATACTAATATATACATCTGTAAATGTTTTCGACAATGCAGTATATATAGGTGTGTGTGTGTGTGTGCGTGCGTGTGTGTGTGTGTGTGTGTGTGTGTGTGTTAATTGGTACACATTAAGATTTACCTGTCATAGTCCACGGTTATTTGACGCTGAAACATGAAACGCAGTTGTGATTTTTTTTTTTTTTTTTTGGTAAACTAGAGTATCATTTCTTAGATGTTGCGTGATGTTTAAGGCATGGTATAAAACAAGAACTTGATCATGGTGTGCTCCACCCATCCTTTGTTAATTGTTACCGGTATACATGTGCAAACCTCTCAGTTTCCTTTAAATATTTAACGCTATTTTTTGTGAATGTCTTTTATCTTTCTTATCTTTGTTTTGTTCAACCATATCAAAAATCAAGAGAAGTCAGGGGTGCCAATATGTTGACTTTAAGTTATAGTAACTTAAGGATGTTTCAATGGGAAAGTTTTTACATATAGTTTACTTTTAAATTCTTTAGTCGTGTATATTAAGCTACCACCACTTCAAGTACTGAAATATCTTCAATCAAAACAACCTGCAGTAAGCGGATATATATATCTTGTAATGTCAGGTATACACTGTATTCTTAAGTCATATAACCTGCACGTGACTTAAAAAATATATTTCAAGAAAATGTGAATGTAAATTTGCTAATTTTTGTTAACATATAATGGAAAAATACTCCAAAGTGATATTTCTAACATAAATAAATAGCTGTAATTAACTCGGGGAATGAGCTGCCTAGAATTAGACATTATAAATTTCGATTTACACCAACCATACTTTGCGCTTTGTAACTTATTAAATACCAGGGGAGAATTAAATCATTCTTGTTTCTCATTAAAATACCCAAACATTTCTTAACAATAAATCTAAATTTATTAGGAAATAATTTATAAAGATAGCCATGTAATTGAATATTCGTTAAACTGGAACGGTGAAATGTATTTCTATTTGATTTAAGATCTTAGACTGTAAGTATTAATTACCACTGAGTAGTGTTGATAGGAGTCGAGCCAGAAAATATTTTGATTTTTAGTTTAAACAGAGATGTAAATACCTAGAATGTAGCTTCGTGGTATAAAAGTTGTTGAAACATGTTTTCTTATAATATCATAGAATGAACTTCAAAGCTTTGCAAAACATTTTCGGATTATTCGCAAAAGGCTATTTATTTATTTATAATAGACTAAGTGGATACCATGATCACAAATACCGTTATAGGTTTTACTAGGAACTAGATAAACGCATCAAAACAACTCGGGAAATATACTTCAGCATTGTGATATATCTGTTTTAGTTGGACCGCTAGAAATACAGTCAAATTATGTTTCAGATTTGAGAGTGTTTTCATAGGCTACGAAGATACATAAGACATGTAGACAGTGTACAGACGGAACCGAGCAAACATAGGGGTATAAAGATCTTACTGTTAATTTCTGTGATAATTTAAAACCTTTCCCTCATATAGACTCATTTTGACGCACTCAATAGGTACCACATAAAGCCTGATCTGCAGAAAACCACAGTTAAACCTTACCAATTTATACAAATCCTCATTTCAGACCACTTAGAGCAGCGAACGCTAAACCTGATCACCTGCGAGTTACTCGCAGGCTGATCTGGTTTTATGCTGTTCGCATAGGTCTTTTCATGGTTTCCTCTATGAGGGAAGGGTTAAGAAAGGTCAGAGAAATATGGTCTGAGGGGAATTTCATGTTAGTTCAGACGCACAATTTGGTTTTAAAGCAACTACTCTAAGGCTTAAATGTTTAAATATTACTACTACTATTAATGGTAATACCAGTAATAGTAATAATTCGATTGGTTTTTATGAAGAGCGGACGATCCTATAGGCAGCAGTATTTGTGGTTTTGACTTCTCCTTAATACATCAGGAAGTAATGTGAAGTTATACGTCATATACATGTTTATATTTGAAAGTAAAATAGGAGTGTGTCAAGGCAAGATTAAATCACCGAAATCATTCAGTTTACTCTCAAATAGTTTTTGAGAATAATTTATAGGAAATATTGTTACAAAATCAGCATAGAACAATTATTATACATCTTATTGCTTGTTGAAGATGTATAGGTATATATTTCGAGACATATGAAGGTTTACAAACATTATTTAGTAAGACAAGCACTGACTTAATTTTTGAGGTAGATCATTAGATATCATGGATCACTCGTGGTAAAACGCAGGCAAGCGTATCGAAGATATAAATACATTTAATTTACTACCCTCAATTTACACGGTATCGTTATAATAAGCAACGAACCGTATATTCAAGCTACGAACAAACCTGACGGTAAATCGTTGAAATACATTAATTAGTGCATGTGTACTCTAGTAAAGTAGATATTTATAGCACAGTGTGGTTTATCTTTACACCTGTAGTATTTCAGTCATTTCGAAGTTTGTTTTTTGTTTGTTTTTTTTTTGTTTGTCTACATTAGACAAATCTAAATATAGCGCTGCTTTACTGCGATATCCCGCCGTTTAGAAATGGAAATATACCCGGTCACATTATCCTAACGCTGGACCAACCAGTCCTGGAATTTTCCTTATATGATGAGAGCTTTATCGAACCCACGACCTCCTCATTCCGGGATTGACGGTCTAACCACTCGGCAAGAGAGAGAGAGAGAGAGCAGCACGTAGAGCTTGACAGATTCTCATTATATATTTCATGTGTCTTGCTGGTTTCCAAATACTGGCTTAAATCATTTTGATTTTAAAAATGAAAATAAATTCAAATGTAGTCGTTGAATGAACTAGTGTAAGCTTTTTTAGTGTAAGCTTTTTTTTTAAAAAATAAATACTTATAGGATATAATAATTGTTAAATTGTAAGTATTAGTCATCATACGTAATTGGACAAATGCATAACAATATTGCATTTAAACTCATATAAGAATATATCCAATGTTTACGTATATTAAACATGACACATCATCATCATCATCATCATCATCTCTATTGACTTCACTTATACAGTGTGTAAGGGTTAAACGAAGAGCATCCCAAATATTGGTTTTTTTAAAAAAAAGGTTAATGTATATCACATTGAAACTTTTCCCTTTTAATAATTGCATTCATATCAAATATTCAGCGTACTGTAGTATCAGTTATTTTCGCGCAGTCTAAATTTCGCGCTACCCTCTCTAAAAACCATTTCGCGCGGTGCTAAATTCGCGCATTTTCCATTTCAAAAAAAAAAAAAAGTATAAAAAATTAATATGAATAAATAAAAAAATATCCATTTCGTTCTGAATGACTGATTTGGTGCCCCGGATATCGAATGCTAATTAATTACCGACTGATATGTTCGCGCTACCCTCCCCCCAGGTAAGTGACGTCATAGGGGTGGGTTACTGATAAGGTAGTAAGTTGTAATAGCATCGCCCCTAAGGCTGGCAGATACTCAATAATATTTCATGTGTTTGCTGGATTCCACAAATACTGGCTTTTGTTAAGTCTATTTTGATTGTTAAACAATGAAAAATGGACATTCAATGAAGTCTGTCAATAATTTAGTAGTAATGTTTTTTCGTAAGCTTTTATATTTACAAAATCATGCTTATATGATAAATAATGTTAAATCGCAAGCGTAATTTCATCATCGTAATGGACAAATTATACAATATTGCATTAAACATCTATAAAAATATACACAATTGTTTGTATAGTTAAAATAGAACACGATGTCAAAACCCTTAAAACTTGATTATATCTAGTGTGTAAGGTATAAACGAAGAGCATCCAAATTTGTTGTCGTATCTTTAAAAAAAAATTAATTATATTCCATTGAATTAGATTATATGCCGCCTAAAACCTTGAATATACACAAAATATTCAGCGTATATCTGATTACATATTTGACATCTCACCACTCCTGTAACGGTTTTGATCATTCCTGTAATAAACTAGTATTGTTCCGGGAGTGATCTGCTCTAAATATAAATCATTCTAGAAGCACACATAATCTCCTGTGAGTTAAGTAAGTACCTGAATTGAAATATATTTTGCTTATATGAAATCTGCTATCAAAACTGCGCATGAAAAAGTCTTTGGATAATGTCATAAAATTTGTTACAAAGAAATACGCAAATGCACTATTTACTGTTCTGTCATTGGGTATATTTCTTTTCAACATTTTTTTTAGCAGAGAGCCTTCTAATATATGAAGATTGTCAGGATAATCTCAAACGGAGATCAATCTTAAGAAATCAAGGGATCAGTTATTATTTTACTCAATTTAATTTTTGTCACAGAAGAGACAAATATATCTGGACATGTAAATTATGGATAAAATTAGCAGTAAACATTTGGCCAAAAAAGGCCAAATTTATGACACAATTATAAAATTGATTTGTAAAATCATAATATCATAACATGTTCTCTTGAAAAATGTCTACGTGGAATGTATTATCATTGCAATAGGTAAAAATGACAACAATTTAGACGAACAATGACTCATAAAGTTTTGATAAATACTCTTATTAATCCCCCGCCGCGAAGCGGGAGGGGGTTATAGGAATGGCCTTCGTCTGTCTGTCCGTCTGTCTGTCTGTCCGTCCGTAACGTTTTCGTGTCCGCTCCATATCTCCTATACCACTTGAAGGATTTTAGTGAAACTTTCCTCAAATGTAAACCTAGTTGAGACGATGTGCAGAACACAGGTGGCAGCCATGTAGGCTCAAGGTGAAGGTCACACTAGAAGGTTATGTGTTTGAACCTTCAATTTCCATTACAATTTCATGTCCGCTCCATATCTCCTATACCCCTTGAAGAATTTTAATGAAACTTGCCTCAAATATAAATATAATTGAGATGATGTGCAGAACACAGGTTGCAGCCATGTCGGCTCAAGGTCAAGGTCACACTTGAAGGTCAAGTGTTTGAACCTTCAATTTCAATTTACAATTTTGTGTCCGCTCCATAATTCCTATACTCCTCGAAGGATTTTAATGAAACTTGCCTCAATTATAAACCAAATTGAAGCGATGTGCAGAACACAGGTGACAGTCATGTTGGCTCAAGTTCAAGGTCACATTTGATGGTTCAGTGTTCAAGGCAGCGGCGGGGGATATAGCTGTCCTTTGGACTGCCTTGTAATTGTTAGTTGCTTTGCAACCCACATACAGTATTTCAGTCACTCGGAGACTATAATTTATTTGATGTCTCTTTACGGTATCAAGTCATGTAAAAATGGCATGATACAACATCCAATCACATTATGCTGATACCGTGCAGCCAGTCTTGGAACTTCTTTATATGCTGAGTACTATAATATAATCATTTTGAACAACTTTGGTATGTCGCGGACGGGGATCGAAATCATGATCTATGTTACGGGGACATTTTTGTCCACCGACTGTACATTTGTATGTTATTGTGTGTTTGCCATGATATATGTAATGATATTGTTACAGTTTTAATTATATATATATATTCACGACAATATGGGGTGATCGTACAAAACCTAATTAAGTGGCGCAAATATCAAACCAATATATGTGGTGATATATATATTTTATATATACGCCACATAAATAGGTCTTATTTAGTACTGCATGTAAATCGGGGTTTCTTAAGATATTATGCTCAATTCATTTACCAAAATCTTTTATCTATCATATTTTGTATTGTATTTAATGGAAATCATATGCTTGCAATGTCAACACAACAGTAAATGTTTTCCGAGATGTTAACCGAAAAAACAACGCAAGCATCCAATTTAATCTTAAATGTAAAACTAAGGACAATACAATGTACACTAATCCATTGTTTCACAGTTGCTATATTGATGATGAAACTAATTTTATTATAATGTACAATTATCTCTAAAATTAAAAACATTTGTGATTGGAAAATGTGGGGTGTTTATATATATATTCAGCTCACATTCGTATATACACATTTAATTTCAGTTTTTATACAAATATTAATAACTCACGCTAAACATTAAAATATGAACAAATTTATTTGGTTTAAGGATTTTATTATAAGCGATGTAATTCAGTCTTGCAAGATTGCACAAAACCTAAAAATGGGGTGGGCTTATTTCAAACCAATTTATGTGGTGTTACATATTTAATATACATTTTTGTATATATACGCCACATAAATAGGTCTTATTTAGTATTGCATTTAAATCGATTTTCTTATTAAAATATGCTCAAATCATTTTCCAAAATGTGGTGTTATATATTTAATATATTTACGCCACATTGCAAAGTCAACTCAACAATAAATATTTTCCGAGTTGTATACTGAAAGAAAAACATGCAATCATCCAATTTGATCTTAAATTTCAGCAAAAACGCAAGACAATAAAATGTACACTAATTCCATTTTTTTCACGGTTGCAATATTGAATGATGCACCCTCAACTTGCAGTAAGTAATGTACGGGGCCGCCGTGGCCGAGCGGTTACAGTCGTCGACTATAAATCTCTCAGCCCCTCACTGCTGTGGGTTCGAATCCCGGTAGGGACTTCGGATTTTTCATGTGAGGAAGCCTTCCAGCTGGCTTGCGGTAGGTCGGTGGTTCTTCTTGGGTACCTCTGTGTACTCGGGGTCTTCCTCCACCTGTAATTAGCTGGACGTCGCTATATGATTGAAATACTATTGCAGCGACGGTAAACCTAAATACAACAACAACATAAGTAACGTACAAGTATCTCTAATATTAAAAACATTTGTGACCTGAAAATGTGGGGCGTATACAGTGGTGCTATCGTATCAGTTGTCAAAAAATACGATTGATATACGATTGAAATACGAACGATATACGATCTACGATTCACCTGTGCAATTCAATACGTTACACTGCGATGCGTTCTTAATTTGATACCATACGATATCCACGATCTGAGATTTACGTTATTCGATACACGGTAAGCACGGTTAACATGACATTCTTATAATATCTGTAATCTTAATTTGAATACAGGTTCAGCAATATGCAAAACCATTATGTTGTTAACAATATTTACCGTCACGTATAACTGGTTAACCGTGTGTTCATCTGAAATAAACGACCGAAATAAACATAGCGAGCTACAGGAAATGGGGAAACACTAAATATCCGTCCCCCTGAAAACGCGACTGACTCTGTCGTCACACTTTGTAGAGAAGACCATCGTTTAGCACATGTAATGAGAGAGCGATTTTTAAAAATGAAAATGATTTATAAATATATTTTTTGTTTAGTTTATTATCATAATGACAGCAATCGCAATAAAAACAAGTGCACCGCATGCGGGTGCCAACGCACGTCTGCTTTTGCCAACGTTACACATTTTTGTTAAAGGAATACGCTCGGCTGAAATGAAAATTTAACCATCAATAAACCTTTTAGTGTAGATCACTTTGACATGACTTTCATTTTTATACACGCTATAGTTGTGAAGATATAGCTGTTTAAAGTTTGTGATTTCGATCGGCTATGGCCGCCGCCATCTTTGTTCATGTTTACCTTTCTGTGACGTCACAAATACCCATTGAACCATATCCCGATCGATGAGTGAGATTAATAGGGGTTGTGATATAAGCATTAAAGGAATACGCTCGGCTGATTACAACTAAGTTTCAATTGAAAGATATTGATGTAAATAAACCAATTAAATTTCTCATTTCATTGAATCAATCGTAATAAGAAAGAAATTGTAAGTTAAAGACGTCTATTTAAACCAATTTGCTCCGCGATATTTTTTATTTCTATAATACATCTTTGTCATTTTTACCGTGAAATGCTTGCAACTGCGGTTATTGAATAGTTGTGTGGTGTTAAACTGATTGGATAAGAAATCACTGGCAAGTCTTTGTAACAGAATAAGCGTCATATAAAATCGCACCTCAGGGCCATAAAACACGGCCATAAAACGAAGCGTGCGACCGAGTCACCATGTCAACAGACAATTGATGTGCACGTTTTACTGAAACGGACATGTAGAGTATAATCATCACCACAAACATACTAAATGCATTATATAAATATGAAAGAAAAGTGTTGAATCCACGTTTTATATTATAATAATCTATATTATGCTATTTTACGGAAAAAGTCTGTTTAAATAAATACATATAAGTAAAAGTATCGTATTGCAATGAGCTCATGTTAGTGTGATATACAGAAAGTAGTTAGCATAATTTACATTATTTTGCTAAATTGCGAGCAATTAGGTGTGTTAATCATAATTACAACACGGTGTCCCTTTGATTCGCCGCTATAGTATTTCACAGTTACCGTCATTGCAATTAGATTTCTACTTGCATGATACCGCCCCTTTTATATATTTATATGTTTGATTAAAAAAATTGTTGATAATTGCTGTAATGATTTGCGCAATTAAAATAGCGATGTTTGTGAGAATGTGCATGAATGATTGCGTGACAAGGGGTATTGACTTTAATTATGGTTCGATCACTATAGCAGGAAGTTTAATAAAGTTTTTGAGATATTTCTTAAAATGGAGTGTATAGTTCCTTACGACTTTGAGCCCGAATATACTGAGGAAGAGCTGCAACTGCTTCAAGACAATGACGTACGGGAGGAGGAATATTAATGTGCTGAGGACTTTTGTCTGTGTGATAACTGTGTTATGATGCCATCCAATATGGAAAATGTATGTTGCAAATCGAGTGACTTTGTTGTTGGAAATTTAGATGAACTTACGTGCATTACGGACCATACGGACTTTCACACCTTAGTTCTGAATGATTCTGTTTTAGAAGTTGCATTCATTACCATTCTGGCATACAAAGGTCATAGGACGAGGGCTCCAGACTCTCTCACTCACGAGTAAGAAAACAATAAAATGATCATAGTTTAATCTTTTAATAATATATTTTCATCATATTCAAATAATAAACATTTTTCAAACAAATATTTTTTGGGGGGTAAAATTTCTCCACAACACACGTAATTCCCTTCTATATTTCAATGTATATACGCAACGAAGTGTGTCTGTGAGTCACGATGTTGTAAAAAAGGTCTCGCGAGACCACGAGACGTAAACAAGTCTGCGCCCATGTCTCGAGCAATTGTTGTAAATAGACGTCTTTAACTTGCAATTCTTTCTTATTACGATTGATTCAATGAATGATAATTAATTGGTTTATTTCACAATTTTTCAATTAAAACCAGTTGTTATCAGCCGAGCGTATTCCTTTAAAACTTAAAAAAGTGACCTTGAAAATCACAACTTAAACTGTAAGCTTTTAAATCAAAGTCGAGTACCATACCTTTAAATTGACCTTTGATTGAAGGATGACCTTGACCTATGCATGAATAGAATGTATACAACACAAAGATGTAAAATATGTAAACAAAAATTCACAATTGCTAATCCACTGAGTTTTTGATAATCAACACAAAACTGTAAAATTTGAAGACATTAAAAAAATGTTCTTTTTTATCTGCCTAAAGATCATGACCAAATCACACTGCAAGTCATGTGATGACAAACCAGTAAAGAAAGTTAAAAAAAATGAAAATAACAAAAAATATCTATTATGAAACTTGTCATAAGTAATGGAAAAATAAGTCAAAGTCAAAGTCGATAGATAAAATATTGGGGTATATCTGGAAAAAAACATTGTCATGATGAATATGCATACAAATACAAAAGATTATGTCAAAAAGTAAAAGTTTTGCCAACGTTATAGTTTTTTGTTAAACATTAAAAAATAGTCAAAGTTCAAAGGTCAAGGTCAAAGTCCAAAAGTGTAACATGATGGAAAGTTTGCACAAGGATCACATGTAAAATATCGTGCCTGTTGGTAACTGTTCTGAATGACAGGCATCTTAAAGTTTTAGAAGTACAGCAAAATAGGTTAAAGGTCAAGTCGATAGATGAAAGTTGAGGTATATCTGAAAAGCCCTTGCAAAGATGAATATGCATACCAAAAATAAAAAATTGTATTTCAAAAAGTAAAGAAATTACGGCCAACGTTATAGTTTTTTGTTAAACATTTCAAAAATAGGTCAAAAGTTCAAAGGTCAAGGTCAAATTCCAAAAGTGTAACATTGATGGAAAGGTATTGCCACAAGGAATTCACATGTGAACTATCAGTGCCCTATTTGGTAACGGTTCTGAAATGACAGGCATTTTAATGTTTTCAAAAATACAGCAAAAATAGGTCAAAGGTCAAGGTCAAGGTCGATAGATGAAATGTTGAGGTATATCTGAAAAGCCCTTGCAAAGATGAATATGCATACCAAAAATAAAAGTTGTATGTCAAATAGTAGAGAAATTATGGCCAACGTTAATTTTTTTGTTAAATATTTTGAAAATAGGTCAAAGGTCAAGGTCGTAAGTCCAAAAGTTTAACATTGATGGAAAGGTCTTGCCGCAAGGAATTCACATGTGAAATATGAAAGCCCTGTTGGTAACGGTTCTGAAATGACGGGCATTTTAATGTTTAAAAAAATACAGCAAAATAGGTCAAAGGTCAAAGGTCATGGGTGAAAATTTGCATATGTCTGGATAGCCTGTCCAGATGATATGCAGACCAAAAATGAAAGTTGTATATGGTAATAGTAGAGAAGTTATGGCCAACATTAAGATTCCGGACGACGACGACGACGGAAGCGGGTTCGACAATAGTTTCGTAATTTTTTCTTCAAAAAAAAGACGAGCTAAAAATGATAACAGTAGTTTACTGATACCTAGTTCTTTACAAATGTACCACGTGTTCGCGAGAATTGTTAACACAAAATCATCAGGAAAGTATGTATCTTTCGTAAGTTTTGAAAAATGCACAGGCTTTTTATATTGTCGTCCCAATAAATATTAAGTAACTGTCTAAGTGATTAAAATATATGTATAAATTAATCTTTTAATTTTAATCAGGAACTCGGATAATCTGAGCTTCTATTTTTAAAATTAACAACATTGTTTGTTTTTGTTTGTTTGTTCTTTTTTTGTTGTTGTTGTTTTTTTTTGTTTCTTATTAGCGCCAAGTTGACGCTGATTTGCATGCATATCAAACAATATAAACGGCTAAATTAAATGGCTGTTATGAATTATTATTATTAATAATCTTATCCATATTGGACAATATTCAAAGTATTTTGATTCAAGTTTTGTGGGTGTGATTTTGTCCTGTCCCCTTTAACAGGTCCTTGAAAAAATTATGAACTTCAATTCCGAGCAGGAAATCATTAAGTAATGCAAACTTACGGACATCGTCTAGCGCTCGAGCAAATCTATGTGCTGATTTGTCCACGCCCATAAAGTTTGACATAAAATTTAAATTGCTAGATTAACATATATACAGGGGAAAAACATGAGAGAAATAAAACAGCAGCTAAGCAACTGTTAACTTACTTACAAAACATATTCGTTTCTATTTCTTGTGTTACGTTTAACCTCCAATCCATTTTTCTCCGAAGAATATAGCAGAATATCTAATTAATCTGCAAACTTTTAAAGTGGTCCCATGCTTTCAACAGACTTTTTTTTTACTATTAATATCATTATCAACGAGATTCGGTATGGAAATATACTGATAGAATGTCTTCCTCTACGGAATATAATATTTATATGATGAATATTTGATTTAAAAAAAAAAAAATTAAAGTGGTATTATGTGTATAAAATAATAAAAAATATATATGAAATTAATTAATGGCAGAAAATTGTAGTCATGTTGTTGTCTGGTACACTCCTCCGTTGTCTTCAGAGCACTCCTTGGTAGAATGAAGAATTTTGAGTTTTCTGTTATTATGTACACTCGCAATGTTGTGAATATATACACTTAAACGCGTAGGCGGCAGTGTCAGGTGGTTTTAATATAGTCGGTACAGTTTATCTATAGTGTATGTATGTATATACACATAGTTATTCAAGTTACTTGTAATTGTTATTTATTGTATAATATTAATTATAATAGAGGACCAGTTTCTGACTAAGCTACCTAGTGACACTATTTAACACCCTGGTTCTTTCTGTGATAATGTTTTTACAATAGGTCTGCGACCATCTTTTATGTTTTCTGTCATGGTGAGCACCTCATCGCAGGGGTTCGAATCCCGGCATGGGTCATTCGGATTTTCATGTGAGGAAGTCTTCCTGCTGGCTTGCGGTAGGTCGGTGGTTCTACCCGGATGCCTTTGTGCATTCGGGGTCTTCCTCCACCTGTAATTAGCTGGACGTTGCTATATGATTGAAATACTGTCGAAGCGACGGTAAACTCAAATAGTCAAGTCAAGTCTGTCATGTTAATTAATACCGGTAATAACATTCATGTTGTGTACACGTCAATTGTCCCACCCTCGCCTCGGGGTGGGATTGGGGGTGGGGGTGAGTGACGGTATACCGGTACCGGCGATACATAAAGATGACATATCCGGTCAAAATAAACACGTGCTGAGCCCGCTGATAAAAGGGTATGGCACGCGTCTGGTGTTATGAAATACAATTGCGTTGATTAAATATACACATACATGCATAAATGTACAGAGACATGGAAAAAAATCAGTCAGGAATATATTTTAAGCGAACTAAACACATGTAACAATATGGAATTAAGAGATTTTTTCCATTTAACTTTTATCATGTAGTGAACTTGTGTTTTCACACGGATAAGGATAGATCGAAAATTTGAATACTAACGCATGCCTCTATTTTCAAATGCAGTATTGTAATGGCTAGCAATCACTTTCTGATTATAATGGCAACATGAATGAGGTCCTGTTTTTTGTTTGTTTGTTGTTTTCTTTGAAAAGACAGCATCGGAAAGACAGTGGTTGGATATCCGGGTGCGTTCGCGAAAGACTCCCTGGTTATTTTACGTGTCCGGGGAATAGCACCGATGCACGGGGGAACCAGTACTAAGTTCTCCGAGCTCCCATAGCAACCCCAATTTGCTGAGTGCAAGACAAGGGCGAACGTTGTACAAATTGTATACGTCTTTGGTTTGACGCGATCACCGGAGGAATGTGCAGAGGTTGTGATTCGAATCTAAGACATCCCGAAATCATAGAGAGAGAGAGAGAAATTGTGTTATGTGCAAATTAGGACTTAGAATTTTATTGTTTGCATGAGTGGATAGAGAGAGAGAGAGAGAGAAGGGGGGGGGGGGGGGCTAAATAAGGTAAAAAATAAAAAAAGTGCACATTAGAAGTATAATGTAGATAGAGCTGTTTCGGGTATTCCCGGACACCTTCATCTTAGTGAAGGTAAAAGTTCATGAGTTTTTAGAAAATGGAACGTATTTTTTTTAAAAATTATATGCTTGTATCATCCTTTGGTTTATGTTTTGATTGTAAGTGCTGGTTTTCATATTTTCGTAAAAGGCCGAGAAACAGTACCTGAATAAATGTCCGGCATTTTCGGACAGTGGAGGGTATTCACGGATACCTGTGGAAGTCTTTATTAACCTTTACTAAACGTTAAATAAACAAAAAACAATTTAATAAAAGGTTCAAGACATTTGATTAAGATGTATGGTATATGCTTTGGATTTACAAAAATACAGTGTGCATTCTTACAAATATAAATATAAAATATGTATTTAATACTCAAGTTTACATATTTTGCATTATTATTATTTTATATTTAACCAGTTACGTTTATATTATATTCAATACATATAGACTCTCACTCTCTTTTACTCTTTCTCACTCTCTCTCTTTGTATATATTCAGAGAGAGAGAGAGAGAGAGAGAGAGAGAGGGGCATCACAATCGCATGTACGTTTATATTTGTCATATAGACCTAGTTACTTCTTATATCAGACAATACTAAGTATTACATATATCAACGACAATAAGAGTTGATGTATATTTTCTCCTTCTATCTATCTATCTATCTATCTATCTATCTATCTCCTTTTATTATCATCTGCAATCTATCTATCTGCCTGTCTGTTATATTTTGTTAACATATTTCATTTATGTTGAACATATATCTTATTTGCACAGGTATCCGGTAGACCCGACATACGTAATTTTCAGTCGGGTATTTCAGATATCTTTGTATGTCAGTAACACGACCTTCCCACGTTTTGAAAAGCATATGGCACATTGTAACCACATTTTGTCACAATTTATGGCTTTTCTGCACAATGATATCAACACATTTATTCATGGAAGAAAATATCAATTCCAAGTACCTCTCACGCCACTCAATGTAAAAGGACGTAGTTAATATACATACCTTTCAAACAGATTTATTTCTACCCAAGATTTAAATGTACACGGTTTGTAAATATCAAAAGACGGAAAGAGTCATAAAGTTACATGGGCATGCACTTAAAATTTGAATATCTTTACAATTAGGGGATGAAATGCAACAGTATCCGAGAATAGCCGATATCCGAAATGTGAGTGTCCCGAAACTTAAAGGAATACGCTCGGCTGATAACAACTAGGTTTTAATTGAAAGATATTGATGTAAATAAACCAATTTAATTACTCATTTCATTGAATCAATCGTAATAAGAAAGAAATTGCAAGTTAAAGACGTCTATTTACACCAATTTGCTCCGAGACATGGGCGCAGACATTGTTTACGTCTCGTGGTCTCGCGAGACTTTTTTTCAACAATCGTGACGTCACAGACACACTTCCGGTTGCGTACATACATTGAAATATAGAAGGGAATTATGTGTGTTGTGGAGAAATTGTTTGAAAAATGTTTATTATTTGAATATGATGAAAATATATTATTAAAAGATTAACTATGATCATTTTATTGTTTTCTTACTCGTGAGTGAGAGAGTCTGGAGCCCCGTCCTATGACCTTTGTATGCCAGAATGGTAATGAATGCAACTTCTAAAACAGAATCATTCAGAACTAAGGTGTGATAGTCCGTATGGTTCGTAATGCACGTAAGTTCATCTAAATTTCCAACAACCAAGTCACTCGATTTGCAACATACATTATCCATATTGGATGGCATCATAACACTGTTATCACACAGACAAAAGTCCTCAGCACATAAATATTCCTCCTCCCGTACGTCATTGTCTTGAAGCAGTTGCAGCTCTTCCTCAGTATATTCGGGCTCAAAGTCGTAAGGAACTATACACTCCATTTTAAGAAATATCTCAAAAACTTTATTAAACTTCCTACTATAGTGATCGAACCATAACTAAAGTCAATACCCCTTGTCACGCAATCATTTATGCACATTCTCACAAACATCGCTATTTTAATTGCGCAAATCATTACAATTTTTAAACAGTTTTTTAATCAAACATATAAATATATAAAAGGGGCGGTATCATGTATGTAGAAATCTAATTGCAATGACGGTAACTGTGAAATACTAAAGAGACGAATCAAAGGGACACCGTGTTGTAATTATGATTAACACACCTAATTGCTCGCAATTTAGCAAAATAATGTAAATTAGAGTACACTCGTAAATTATGCTAACTACTTTCTGTATATCACAATAACATGAGCTCATTGCGATACGATACTTTTACTTATATATATTTATTTAAACAGACTTTTTCCGTAAAATAGCATAATATAGATTATTATAATATAAAACGTGGATTCAACACTTTTCTTTCATATTTATATAATGCATTTAGTATGTTTGTGGTGATGATTATACTCTACATGTCCGTTTCGAGTGTATATCAAAATCCCCTAGACTCAAAATCCCCTAGGCCCAAAACTGACAAGGTGTTCAAAATCCCCTAGGTGAAAATGAAAGGGTAGTCAAAATCCCCTAGATGAAAAAGAAGGGGTAGTCAAAATCCCCTAGATTAAAATCCCCTATCCAAATAAGTATATATATTTATTTGTGTAATAGAAAGCAATTTGAAAGTTTCAATTTGTATTTATTGACTTGCAGTTTGTTGTGTGTTAGTGTATATCATATGTATTAATAGTTATATATTTGTGTGTGTAATGAAATATGTAATAAGTGACAATGAGCTATGTGTAATTGGGTGGAGCATTCTTTTTCATCCTCTTTCACTCTTTAAAATATAAAAAAACAAACAGTCAGTAATCTAGACTTTATTTTGTTTAAATATTTCATCTTTTGTATTTTCTCATACATATAGTGTACAAAGTTAAATACATCATCAAATGGCAGCATAGCACATTTTACTTTCCTCTTTAATTTTATTTATGTAAATGATTATCAAATAAATTTATATTCTAACAAATAAATGCAGCAGATTATGATATTGACAATATATCACTTTCTCAACAACACTAGCTGAATATCAACTAAATACTGACATTTTCCGCAGCCATAATAATACTATTTTGCATGTTTTTTGCAAAGTTAAATACATAATCAAATGGCAGCATAGCACAACACTAGCTGAATATCAGCTAAATACTGGCACTTTGTTCAGTTCATTTCTTAACACGTATGAGCTTTCCCATAGAACCTAGAAAATCCTCGAGAGATTTCTGGCCTGTAGCATACTGGATACAAAGAGCCTTCAGTTGCTTCTGATGGGTTTTAGTTCCTTTCCTGATTCGTTTGCTTGGAAGTTCACCCAGATCAAATCTCAGAACATCAGCAGCCACCATACATGCATCCTTCTCGATGTTTAGAATCACAGTCCACAATGAAGGATTCTTGTGCCCAACAAGATGTTTAAAGCTATTGTTCCATGATTCACACTGGTTATTGGTTCTGTCTCTATCCTGTAGTGTTGCCTGTTGCACATTCCATAGAGGAGGGGGGAATCGTGGTTGAACTTTCCGAAATCGAATATTCCCACTAGAGGTTGTCACAGTACGGAAAGATCCATTGACATAATTCCCATCGAAGTAATCAACCAAGCACTGGAGATTCTCTGGCGCCTGCTCACGTAACAGGGATAAGCCCTCACACACATCACTTGGAGGCAGGAAGGCAAGGCCATCCAGACTCCCACAGAATTCCCTCACATTTTCATCACTCTGATATGTTGCCTGAAGTCCTTCAGCCTGAACCCTTCTCCAAGTGGCCTGTGTAAGGTGGTAAAAACATCCTTGTATGTCCATGTCTGTCCTCAGTGCTGAACGGACTGCATTATGGATTCCAATTTCATAGTCACATAATACCCTCTCTGGATTTGGACGGATCCCTCGTTGAAGACACACATCCAATAATCCAGTGAGCATTTCCTCATATGCAGCCTGTTGTTTTGATGGAAGCAATGCATACACTGATGTTACACAAGAATCTCCAAGTGGAACACGAATCACGAATAGCTGTTCAAATTGTGCTGGTGCAGTTGAATGAGTTCCGTCAAGAAACCAGGTGTTAGCACTGTCCAAGAGTTTCAGACCATCCTCTTTGGCGAAAATCAGGATGCGCTGCTCCAAACTACCATTGTCATATATCAAATTGCTGCCAAATTCCTCTGGTATAGGAGAAGGGATGTCCTTAATGGTTTTAGGATTCTTCAGAGCAGTTGCCTTCTTCGCTCGTCTCACTGTCTGCTTCAGAAGTCTCACTGGTCCGGCAGCAACAATCACCTCTTTTTGCTGGCAGGCTAGTTTGTCTGTCACTATTTGTCCAGGTTGACCACGGTTGGAAGAGGCAGAGGACTTGATCTCAGACCTGACCTTCAGAGCCTGTGTGTAGAAGCTGTCTGGCGCATGGCTATGCTCAGTAGTTGACTTGACAGATGTAGCTTGTATGTCAGTATTTATGGCTCCATTGCATTGCTGGCTGATTCTCTGGGAGCATTCCCATCGTGTAGAAGACTTTGTGGTATACTTCTTGGTGTAGGCATAACCTTCATAAAGCAGCTTACGGGAACCCTTGTTACTAGGAATAAACTCCATGATGGAATGATGATCAGCAAAAAAAAAGACTTAATATATATGATATTGTAACAGTTTGGAATATAACAGTAAAATTAAATGGCTAGCAATCTTTGATCATCTACAAAACTGCAAAAATTATATTTGATTATATTTAATTAATTCATTGTCAAATAAAAAAAAAAGAAACAAAAAAAAAAGACCAAAAAGTTGAAAGACATCAGTTTGCCCTATTAAGGAGTTAATTGTCTGCATAAAGTTATCTACTTGGATAATTACAGCAATCAGTGGGTTACCCAGTGTCCATCATAATTGTAAGGTTAACACCTTTGTTGAAAATCAAACAACTTAATTATTTATACACAAACACACAACAAACTGCAAGGGAAAATCTTGAAAGACATCAGTTTGCCCTATTAAGGAGTTAATTGTCTGCACAAAGTTATCTACTCTGGATAATTACAGCAATCAGTGGGTTACCCAGAGTCCATCTCTAATTGTCAGGTTATCACCTTTGTTGAAAATCAAATACACACACAATAAATTCAAATTGAAACTTTCAAATAGCTTTCTATTACACAAATTAATATATACTTATTTAGATAGGGGATTTTAATTTAGGGGATTTTGACTACCCCTTCTTTTTTCATCTAGGGGATTTTGAATACCTCTTCATTTTCATCTAGGGGATTTTGACTACCCTTTCATTTTTACCTAGGGGATTTTGAACACCTTGTCAGTTCTGGGCCTAGGGGATTTTGAGTCTAGGGGATTTTGAGTGTCTCCCGGTCGCACGCTTCGTTTTATGGCCGTGTTTTATGGCCCTGAGGTGCGATTTTATATGACGCTTATTCTGTTACAAAGGCTTGCCAGTGATTTCTTATCCAATCAGTTTAACACCACACAACTTTTCAATAACCGCAGTTGCAAGCATTTCACGGTAAAAATGACAAAGATGTATTATAGAAATAAAAAATATCGCGGAGCAAATTGGTTTAAATAGACGTCTTTTACTTACAATTTCTTTCTTATTACGCTTGATTCAATGAAATGAGAAATTTAATTGGTTTATTTACATCAATATCTTTCAATTGAAACCTAGTTGTAATCAGCCGAGCGTATTCCTTTAATGCTTTTATCACAACCCCTATTAATCGCACTCATCGATCGGGATATGGTTCAATGGGTATTTGTGACGTCACAGAAAGGTAAACATGAACAAAGATGGCGGCGGCCATAGCCAATCGAAATCACAAACTTTAAACAGCTATATCTTCACAAATAAAGCGTGTATAAAAATGAAAGTCATGTCAAAGTGATCTACACTAAAAGGTTTATTGATGGTTAAATTTTCATTTCAGCCGAGCGTATTCCTTTAAACTGCACAAAATCTTAGAGTGATTCGATACGATACACGTTATGTGATGTGCGATATACGATTTACGATACACCATTGCTACACGGCGATGCGATACGATCCCGTTCATTATGCCTGATATGATTGGATATGATAGGATACGATTCGATACGATGCGATTGAGTATACGATGCGATACGAACGATATACGCTATTTTTGACAACTGATACAAAGCATCACTGTTTATATATTTTCAGCTCACATTCGTTTATCCAAATTTAATTTCAGTTTTTACACAAACACAAAAATTTACACTAAGCATTAAAATGTGAACAAATTTATTTGGTTTAAGGACGTTTTTATGAGCGATGTAATTCAGTCCTGCAAGATCGAAGAAAACTTATGTATTAGTTCAAGGTCAAGGTCTTACTTGAAGGTCACATGTCATACTGTTATAATGTTAGAATATTTTGTGTCCGCTCTATATCTTTAGAACATCTAGATGGAAATTATAATTATTTGACAGAATGTTAACCATACAATGAGGATGTGGAGAGTGTTGGTTTCGGATGTATTGGTTCAAGGTCAAGGTTGCACTTAAAGATTGTTAGCAATTTATTGTCCACTTATATTTGTCATACTGTTATAATGTTAGAATAGTTTGTGTCCGCTCTGTATCTCTTGAATCTCGTATGCAGATTTAAACTTTTTGCCAGAAATGGCAACCATACTGATATGAATTGCAGATCAAGTGCAAGTTTCAGCTTTATTGGGTCAAGGTCACAGTATGAAGTAACATGTCATATTTATATAATGCGAAAATATTTCATGTTTGTTTATTAGTCCCCTACAGATGTTAACACAAGAGGGAACTGTAAGTTTGCCCTCCTTCCTTCTGTCTATCCGTTCATCCAACTGTCAGATCAAAATTCTGGTGGAGATAGTAATCAAAGTCAAAATGTGCATAACCGTTAGATGTCTTGTGTTTTGCAAGCAACAACAGACGTGTTTAATTTTAAAAAGTGCTTATCCATTTGTCTAAGGTAGTTCAATTTCATTACTTTTCTTCGGGCTTATATTGCCCGCTCTCAACGAAGCTCTTGTTTCACGATTGATTTAATGATACAAATTCAATCTCGCTCTTAGTGATGTACAATTATCTCTAATATTACACACATTTATGTTTTGAAAATGTTGGGCGTATATATATTTTCTGCAAATACATATTTTTCACCCCGCAATCCCGGTTACTCTTTTTACCGGAATCCCCCTATTTACCGGAATCTACCGGAATCCACTTAGATTTTACCGAATCCACTTAGATTTTACCGGAATCCACTTAGATTTTACCGGAATCCACCTTATTTTCATGTCAAATAAAGAATATTTTGACTTATGTTATTGAAAGTACCTAAGAAATTGTGATCACATAAATGCCAACTGCATTTAGCATTTTTGTTCTTTTCCTAACGGACTGCAGTGTGGTAACACACTTAAATATCACCAAAATTATCAGCACTTTAATATGTTATGGCGGTATAACTTCGTCAAAGTTAACAATATTTAGTTAGTTGATACATAAATGAAGCACATTTTTTTTCTCAGAATGGTCATATCATCGCGGATAGAAAGTTCTGTGTATGTGTCTTCATTATTTTGAAATCATTTAGTAGGACTCTGAAATAGAGAAGATCTATGATGGTTGGGCATATTTATTTATTTTTTAAATTACAGCCATTGATTACTCTTGGTTTTAAAATGAGCATTTTATGAACATTTGTCAGAAAAATGTACAGCCGTAAAATTGAGAATCAAAGAATACAATCATACTCGTAACGATGGCTTTCTACAAAATCATCCCAGTTTTTCTTATACAGTTACAAGCACCAACTGATTACTGACCATGAAACTATGCAAACACCTCCCACAGCAAGATCAATTTAGTATCCCCACAAATTGCAGATCAGTCCTGATACGCCAAATTACTCTCATATGTTCTTGGGCAGCATTAAGTATTTCTGCGATGAAAATGAATAGACATTTTATTAACTTGAAGTTAAGCTAGTAATCACACTGTTTATACCGAAATGCGGAGTGAAATATATGCTTAGGAAATGTATATACTTGTATACACCGTACAATTGCAAAACACAAAATTTGGTAATTTAGGATAAATTGAATATCGTTAGATGTCAGGTTAAATTGGCATCGTTATATAAACCATAAAAATGTGTATATTATATATATATTTATTTACTTGTATGAGATGTTGTATTTATTTTCTTGTTTTTTTTTGTTTTTGTTTTTATTTAAATTAAAAATACGATATGTGCATAGTCTCGCTTATTAGGTCATACCTTTTACATATACAACTGAATAAATTTACACATTGTAAATGTATGATGTCATTAAATTGCAATTATAAAGAAGACCTATATATATATGCAATTTTATTAGACATAACATCTCAACAAAAACAATATTGAAAGATGAATTCAGATACATTTAATATATACGATATAAATTTAATGTAATACTAAAGATGACCTATTTATGTGGAGTATACACTTAAGCTGATAAGAACTTCCTTAACACCAATGCATGTAATGTTGACTGCTGTTATATAATTATCAGATTTTTGCTCATTTACTTGTTCAAATATGTTTGCTTCTGGTGTACCGTGACCATTGGCTACACCCATGTATCTGTCTCCTGAATACACATTAATCAAATATCAATTGGTATTGTATACGATCGAACGTATAGGTCTATTGGTGTTTAAAAGTACAAGGTTTATAGCCACAATTGAACGAATTAGATTTTCAGAGTAAAACAATAACAGTGTATATAGGCACAATATGAGACAACATGAAATTAACACTTTTGTATAATATTTAGTGACATTGTACGTGATATATTTGTCATATCTGATATTGGAATTGAGCATAATCTAATGATAATCAAACATTACACGGATAATTAAGCCAGAAATCATGTACCGCATTACGGGGTGATATATGTGTGTGTGTGTGTGTGTGTGTGTGTGTGTGTGTGATTTTCCATATAATATATAGAAACTTGCACTTAAAGTTATTCCGTCGATTAGAAAACAATCATTTACAGTCATACTTATCCTTTTAGACGGTAACAGCTTTGGACTTGAACTTTAACACTTGCCTTTATTACCTTCTGGGATTTGCACAGTAAACTCTGAAACTTCGTATGTACACGATATATTGCTGTTAGAAAAATTCCATACTATTATACACATTTCTTAAGCATAACAAGCCATAGGCAATGATTTTTCATGACCTTTCCAGGCGCAAAGTACTGGTCCAATCCAGGAATCATCGCGAGGGATTAGTAGAAGTTGAAAGACCCGCTTTCCAATTAGCTTTTGATGGATATTTGATGGGATAGTATTTATTTACTCTGAGTTTAAGAGAAATACCTTCGGGAAGTGCGAGGTCGGGATCCTATTTAAACCCCAGTTCTTTTGCCGACTGACTGTCCCGATGTGATAACTGTCGGCATTTCTTTATTTTATATAATGCCCTCCCTGCGTTTTGTCTATAACTTTTTTTCCCAACCACTTCTGATGTTAGTTCATTTCTCATAAAATTACGTTGTATTTCTCATAGGATTTTGGTATTTCCTTATTCATATAAAGTAAAGCTAATATGGCCGCTACTATTATGCGTTGTGCGCGCAAATAACGCAAGATTGAAGAATTACGATTTAAAAGATTAAGTTAAATAATAAGCTACAATAATTTTAACCGCGAACACTCTTATGAAATTATATGTTTTGGTTAAGAGGTCCCGCGGTCACTGACAATATTCAATCATTTGGAGATTTGGTCAGTTTCAGACAGAACTGGAAAATCAACAAATTTATTAAATAGTGGTTGTTTGTGTTTTCATGGGATGTAGCAAATAATCTTATCTAAAGCCAAAATTTCAGACTACTTTCTCTGTTAAAACTCTGTTTTTATTTTAAACATACCCTTTTCTTTCTTTTCAAGGAAAACAAAGGAAGGAATGAGTAGAAAAATGATTTAACTAAAATTTCTCCACAAAGGGGTAAGTCTAAAATTCGGCATATAAGACGATCGGCCTAGTTGATTGCAGACGACACAGGATATGACAGCATTCAATATTTATTTTAATATATTTTTTTTAAATTACTGTACAAACTGTAAAAGTCAGATTAAAGGAAATGATTTGTTATTAGAAATTGAAATAAAATAATTTTAAAAAATGTCATTGTTTCTTTTATTATATATTTATGGTGAGATGTTAGGAATCTAGACATAACTTATCGATCACAGATTACAACTGTGTGTTTACATGAAGACGTCAGAGATATGTCGTGTTAAAAGCAGTCCCATTCTAAAAAGTAAAAATATCCGTGTGATAAAGGTTAAGTTTATCAAGCAGATATTACAGTAGATGTAAGATAAATGCGAATCCCAATACAATCAAAAAGGGGTCATTGTCTTGAGAAACCACTGTAAACAAACATATCAGTATTAATACAGTCACTGCTTGTCCTAAATGATAGTTCACGACTTTTCGTTCGACATTGTCCAAATCTGAAATACCAACCATTATGTGATTTTCAGAACCGAGCCCAAGAAAAATTGGGTCTAAATATATTATCATATCATATGAAAAAAAAAGACGCCAATTACATTGAAATTAAGACTGAAATCTGGATTATAATTCCAAAACCAGCTTAGAGTGCGGTTCGTAAATTCATCATCATCGATAGACCAACGTTCGTTCAATTCACTTTGCTCCTTTATATAACTGGAGTGATAACGGAATATATATCGTGGGGTTTCGACGTTGTACATTTATTGGCATAAAATGAAGGTGACAGTGGTAGCCAAAGTCAATTAAAGCGCTCAAGGCATTGAGAGACTGGCGGCAGAATTTACATAAAATTGTTGTAAGTCTGAACCTAGCGTTAGAACAGAATTGAACTCAATAGAGGCAAATAATCAACACGTGTATATCTTACTCGATATTGTAGTGTCTTAAAACAATGTTATATTAACATTGATAATGATATTATCTTTGATTCAATCTCCGGTATTGATTGCATATTTTTACTTCTTACGTGACGTCATTTGACGTTGTAGACCTTCCGGAAGTTGCGTACGCTTACCTCCATAACAACGTTTAGTTTACAATGGATGAGACAGAATTATTTTTCAAGAGATCCATTTGGAGGATTTTCAGAGGTTTGTTTTTCTATAATGACTGGTATTTCTAAATAATCAGGGGGCAGAATGTTCTAAATGTTTTACCTGAAATTGGAATCGTTCAAGAAGTTTTCATACTCAGATTTCACATTTGTATAGTTATGCATTGCAAACTTACAACTGAGACGGTTTCATTCGAATCAGTGCTGATTTCGTAGGTTTGCACATTCATGCATGTCCATTTAAGACGACGGATATGGGAGTCTTATACATGTACTCTTAACGGTCGTAAGATAAACAAAAAAAACAAACTTGTTTGAATTTACAATAGTTTTCTTTAGCAATAAATACATAGGTTTTCAAGAGGGAAATTATTCAATCAACAATTAAAGTCATTGTATACCAATATTTCGGAGAGAAAAAAAAACTTGCCTTTGTGAAAAGAAGAGAGTTTAAAAGCCATTACATATTGTAAACGTTTGTACAGTAGGCATATTGTTATTGTTGAAATTCATGTTTTTCCTTGACAAAGGCTAGGGAAGTTTTACCGAAATATTGGTAAAGAGTGATTAGCGTTTTAAATAATCAACGCGACATGGTTTTCTGTTCAGATAATACTATTATTATACAGGTGTTTTGTTTATTTGGTTTAAAAGTAATGTAATCATTTAAAAAATGGTTCATTTCGTCTCCTGATATCCTACACATTTCAACATTCTCCATTCACACGACAGGTATTCGGCCGGACCTCCCTAAACTGCCTGATCTGGACGTGATCCCGAGACTCTTCCCAGCCACACCCAGGTTCATCATGGTCACGTGGGGTAAGAACCCCAGATACTGCACGTGCGGCGATCCTACCCACGCTCACGTGCTATATGAGATGGAGCACAAGTTGATCTGGACCAGGAAAGGTAGGCGGGGTTCATTTCATTTCATTCTCAAAAGAAGAAAATTCTACATTAACTTATTTTTTACTTATTCGTGTTTGGTCACATGGATAATCTAATACTATTCAAAATAGTCTTTGATACAATTTAATTTATTAGGAGAGGGCCGACCGCTAATGTTGTTATAACTTGTGACCCGATCCTCTTGCAATTCAATATAAATACAATATTTTCATCTACATAATATATTATCAGTTAAATTTTCCATTTCATGTAAACAATGTATGTATTTATGTATGTATGATTGCAATAAAATATGATTAAATTAAAAAAAAACTAAAAAATAAATAAAAATAAAAACAAATAAAAAAAACCTGAATGAAATTACTTATTAAGCAAGGATTATTAGGTCTGTATACACAGCAAACAACCAATGTTTCGGTTCAGGCAACATCATGATCTTATCTACATACATTTTCTGATATCTGATACAGTGTGTGTGTATAAAATACATGTAATATTGATTTTAAATTTCTTATAGAAATTGTGAGTGATCCCGGAATCAAGGAAATGGAACTGAAGACTAAAGGTGACCTGAATAGTCCTGCTATTCCCGCACCAGCTACTGATGATGATGATGATGA
>CM037777.1:4983722-5013334 GCA_021229015.1 Solen grandis
CTAAATTACCTTTTGCCATTATTTTTCTGAAATTTAATGTGAAAGATTACTAATTTGATATATGCAAAATCGTCCCTTATATACAGTTTCTAATGATAGAAACTTAATTCTATTGCAAAATATCAAAATTTCCCCAAATCTGACAATTTCTTTTGTTGTTGCTTTTTCCCAAAAAAAATTAGTGATACACAAACCTTTTCACAATGTGTTGGGGAAAAAAATCCCAAATGATGAAAAAAAAAATAATCTGCAAATAGAAAAAGATATGAAAAAGTTTGATAATTACAGCATCTACAGCATTTACCTTCATCTTTTAAGTCTCACCATACAAGCTCTAAAAGGTAAAGACTGTTTATAACTCAGGCTAATCAGGTTCAACATGAAATGTTTCTCTTCCGAACACAGGAGTGGTAATCAATCTAGCAACTACTTAAGGTTACTAAGATTTTTTGCGATGTTACACTTACCTAGACCTCCAAGGGCAACCTCTGTGACACTCCTACACAAGGAGTCGAGCCTAGCATTAATCTCCGTGTCCGTGGCTGACTGCTCACTGACCGATATGCTACCAAATGGCAGACAATGAGAGCGGAGAGGTGCTGAATGAGTCCTGGTTACTGGTTGCTTTACAGGAGCCTGTAAAGACACAGATCCATAATGTCTACCTACAGACGTACAAACATTCGTCAAACAGCCAGCGCTGGTTTAGACCTGGTTTGCTAGAGATCAGTATGAAATCATGAATAGCCATTTTATTGAATTTCAGTTTAAGTTATGTACGCAATAGTTGTATGTAGCAACATTAACCTTGATGGGGCAAAGGTCATATGCATAAAAAATTACAAGTGTGTTCTTTGAATATATGTTTCACATGCTCAAGCGTAACAGAAAAAGTGTGGCTGACAGGCAGACAATGGAAAAGTGATCCCTATGTATCACCAATCTTACAGCAGGTGACACAAAAAGTGTTACTTGGAATATTGAATTTTCTTATGTATTTACCAAGTTTTTGTAAATATTGCTTTTTAATATAAATTTTGCCATTTCTTTATTACTCATACAGAGACACTTTATTACTCATACAGAGACGTTTTTAAAATGTCTGGAAAATATGAAAAAATAATAATTGTCTTACAATGCCTACCTCCCCCATGCCTGGCTGAGAGAACAGCGCCATATTATGGGAGTTGTTTTTATGCAGGGGAAGATGGCCGGAGCTCATGCTGCCACCTACAATTGACCTCTTGGCTCCAAAACTCCACTGGGTGCCGATGACATTGGGTTTAGGTGAGGTCTTCATCCCAGCGCCTGGTACCCCCATGCCTGACCTTTGTATAGGGCGCGTGTTGTTGTAGGCCATACCCATAGGGAAAGTATAGTTACCACTGAAAAGATCAAGTTTATGCTTACAGCATAGGTCTTGTGAAGCATTAGTGTACAATACATTTATGTCCACCGAGAGGTTTTTTCTTCATCAATTCATAGGAGCCAGGATCCCCCCCCCCCCAAAACTTCCGTTATCAGAAGGTATGATTCAATATGTTTAACATGCTGCAACACTGCCAGTATATTATGCCGCAAACAAATGGCATGAAGACACAAGCCACACTACCCTGACACAGGCCAACCAGTTCTAAAACTATCCTTATATGCAGTGACAGTTACCCTTTATTTCATTTTGACATATCAGACATTGCAAAAACCAAAAAGATCTGTCAGACATTTGGTCTGACAAGTACAAAAATTTTGTCAGACCAAAAGAAAATCTGTCAGACTGAAAAACAAATGAGAAAATATTCAAACATCTATTTTTTTCTTTTTCTTCAGGTATATTTAATTGATATATATATATAGTTTTAGCCAATAAAACATTTGGAATACAAGAATCAAGTAAGATAAGTTCATAACAAGCAAGAAAAGCTAGAAAAGTTGCTAACCCCTTATATTTACAGTTTTGGCAGGAAATAAAACTTGTCCGAAATATTATGGGCAAACACACTGTCAGCAAGTTTGTAGAGGATTGGATCAAAACTTTTTGAATGGGAATCCAGACACTGTTAATTTCACATATTATTTAACAAATCAAGGGCCATAATCAAGGTTCACCAAAGGATCATCCCTGCCATGTTTAACAAATTCTGTCCAGCAGTTTCAGAGGAGATGTCGTTTAAAGATTTCACTATATACACACATAAGGCAAATTAGCCCCACCCCTGGCGACCTTGTTTTTTTAATGGATTGGAATAATTTTAGCAATCTTGGTAGAAGGTTACCCAAGAAAAATCTGTACTAAAACATTTTGAAATCAAGAAAAGAGACATGCAGAATCTCCATACTGCCATCTATTCATATACCAAATTTCTCATTATCTTAAACAGTTTTTAAGTTATTGCAGGATCCAGATATCCAGACGTCCGGACGGACAGACAGATAGTTTTCAGAGTGATCACAAAAGTTTTCCTTGAGCATGTTGTGCTCAGTGGCTAAAATGATGGTACAATATATACTGCCATAATACAAAGGGGAGTTTGTGCAGTATATATAGATAGATAGATATCTAAGCATTACGAGGAGGGAATGTTTCAAGTCACTTACTTGGGCCTTGCTTTTTTATCGAAGTTGTACTTCACTGGAGCAGGCTGCCATATTTTTCTAGCCTGTTGTTTGAAAGAGTCAAACAGCTTCTTCTGCTTCTGAGAAAATGCCTGAAAAACAAACAAGCTTTATCATGGTTCATACAAATTTACGGAAGCAAAATTTATATTATTTTATTATACTAATAAAATAAAAATTTTTTTGGGTTTTTTTATGATCAATATTGAAATTTCAACTTCAAGGGTTTTTCAAGAATTTTCAAATCATTTTAAGGGTTTTTCAAGGGTTTATAAGACAAAATGTGATTTTCAAGGGTTTTTCAAGACAGACATCTAACTCAAGGGTTTTTCAAGACCTGTGTGAACCATGTTTATTTTATGCTATAATATCCAAGTGTTATAAATACTTCAATACAGAGGCATCTGACCAGTCACAACAAGTGTTATAAATACTTCAATACAAGGCACCTGACCAATCACAACAAGTGTTATAAATACTTCAATACAGAGGCATCTGACCAGTCACAACAAGTGTTATAAATACTTCAATACAGAGGCATCTGACCAATCACACCTATTTAAAGACCTCTGATACATGTTTGGTGACCACCACTTGCAGCAGTGATCAAAATGAGCACAAGAGAAGAGGCCAGAGCCTGTCAAGATATCTTTTGTAGTTATTATATGTTTATACATTTACATATATTTTCAGGCTTGTTAACACAATTCCTAATTCTGATGACTGGAACCATATTACTGTTATCATCATGTTTTTATTTCTGACATTCGCCCAATCTGAGATCCCACACAATGGTAATAACAACGTAACAAAACAAAACATAAATGCAAAGTGGCATAAACAGAATACTCATTCATATCTTAAAATTTCCTTTTGAATTGTCTTTGCAACATTTATATTCCAAAGTTACACCTTTGATCATTTCCATGACATTTTATATTTAAATGAGACTGGCACAAAGCCACCTTCTTTCCCAGCCTCGTATGTTTAAACTGAACAGTGCAAGACTTACCTCATGGTTGATGCACTTCTCAATCAGCTGAAGGTACATGTTCAATCCTTCGTCATCATAAGGACTAGTCAGTAGTTGAGCACATACTGCAATACATATATAGTAAATCAATTAAGATACTATCTCCCTCACCTATGTTTTTCACTCATACACCAATTTAACCCTTTATCTCATGAAAATTCATGTACAAATCTTTGACTTGATAAATATTTATTGACTACTTTAAATGGAAAATATTTCTTTTAAGTTTATCATGCAGACTGTCTACCATTTAAAGTTCAACAAGTAACTGGTGTTGCATGCAACACATGAGTCCCCTACCGGTGAGGAGCATAATTTTTCCATTACCATAGTAATCCGAATTTTGGTCCGGGAAAAAAACAATAAAGTAATGTGCAGAATCTCCATACTGCCATTTATTCATATACCAAGTTTCATAATATAGGTATTATCTAAAAATGTTTTTTTTAAGTTATCGCAATCCAGATTTCCGGACATCCAGACAGACAGACGGAGGGCAAACCTAGTCCCCTCCTGTGTAAACACTGATAGGGGACTAAAACCATTTGTAAAGAGTTACCCTATTCCCCAATGAACACCTGTGTCAAAAAGATTCTAAAATTTGGCTAGCAGTTTTAAAGAAAAGGTCTCTAAGGTTTTCACTATATACATATAAGGCAAAAATGGTCCCTCCCCTGGCAACCATGTTTTTTTACAGATCAGAATAATTTTAGCAATCTTGGTAGTGAGTTACACAAGGAACATCTGTACTAAAATATTTTGAAATCTCGCCAGTAGTTTTGAAGGAGATTATTTTTAAAGTTTTCATAATATATTTCTGTTGGCATGGCAACCAAAGTTTTACATGGATCAAGTTTATCTTAGCATATTTTGTAAATGTTGACCCAATGATCATCCCTGACAAGTTTAATCAAATTTTATTCAATGGTTTCAGAGGTGATGTCGTTTAAAGATGTCATGGAAAATTAGCCCAGCCCCTGATGGCCATGTTTTTTTTTACAGATCAGGATAATTTTAGCAATCTTGGTAGAGGGTTACCAAAGGAACACCTGTACCAAATTATTTTGATATCTGGCCAGTAGTTTTGAAGGAGATGATTTACAAAGTTTCATTTTTTTTTTGGGGGGGGGTACCATAGCAATCAGAATTTTGGTCCAAGAAAAGAGACATACAGAATCTCCATACTTACGATCTGTGAACAATACAAAATAAGCTTCTTTGATTAATTACAAAAGTGGTAGCTAGCATTCATTTTGTGATTTATCAGTTAAATTTTAACTTTCAACAGATCATCATGTCTCAACCTCCGACAAAATGTAGAAGAATAGAACTGTCTCTTGAAGACAAGATTAAGTTAATCAGAGACTCTGAATCTGTTCCAAAACCCACAATTACATATGCATAAAGTTATATGATATTCATTAATGCAAACAAAAATAAATTATAAAATAATATAATAAATAATAAACAGTTTAAAAGTTTTTTTTTTTCTCCCTTTCAATCCCAGCATAAAACAAACACATATACTGCATTACATTTATACATGTATATATAGACATGGTTTGTTGTTCAAAAGGTCAAATCCCCTCTAAACCGGAAATTTATGTTGTCCCCAACCTTGTCCGGTTTAAAGGGCTTTTACTGTATATACGAGGTATGTCTATATATGAGTAAATAACTGGGTTATGTCCCCTAGGCTATACAAATGATGCTTTCCTCAATATTCTACCACTTCTTACCTAGGATTTTATTCTAAGAGCCATGCGATGCAAGTGTTTAAATAATGCTATGAAAGGCATTAATTCCCATATATCTAGGTTTTTTGATAAGCTGTTTCAATTTATATGCCGTCTGCCTACATAGCTATTAACTATTCAGATATACATTCTAAAATAACATAAAATATATTGTGTATCATGAGGAAGACCTCAGCCAAGTATGTCATCCCCTAAATAAATACTTATCACATTTTGAATCTACAGAACAACCCACTCAAACAGTATTTACCATAAATTACTGACTAAAATTATCTCCTTAATATGAATCTGTTGTGTCTCATGACTAGTTCTATTTTTGAATTTACCCAGTGGATCTTAAAATAACTGTCGCAGATGCTGAATTTCATCTTGGATAGCTATCAGTTTCAAAATATATTGACTATGACTATACTGAAAAGAAATAAGAGATTCTA
Source organism: Solen grandis (assembly GCA_021229015.1). NCBI lineage: Eukaryota > Metazoa > Mollusca > Bivalvia > Adapedonta > Solenidae > Solen > Solen grandis. The sequence goes on from CM037777.1 coordinate 4,989,560, forward strand.
GCTAGCTTGTAAGTATATTGTTCCATACTGAAGACAAACTTGACCAAAAAAAAATGTGTTGTAAGAAAAATCAAACGTTTTCTAATAGGCCAACCTTTAGTCATGAGTTTTGTGAACTGCCCTGGGATGTCGCCCTTCTGTATGGAGTTGTCGGTCTCCACCCCTGGGCTAGGAGAAGTGGGGGACTCCTGGGCGTCGCTCCCCTGCCTCATGAAGGCCTTCAGGGGGGTGTTGAGCATGGCCTTCATCTCAGAGATACAGCTTTTGATGGAACCTCCAGCCAATACATCCTGCAAATATTTGGTACATTGCTACTTTTGATTTTACCATTAGTGATGTGCTTGTTGGTGTGTTTGAAACTTTGATGTGTTATTCCATTTAAAGTGTTTCACAACTTTGTACTGTGGTTTGAAACTTTCAAGTGTTATACTAGCATATATGCTATAATGTTCAATTTTATAGTCTACATTGTTGTACATATTATCATGAAAAAGATCTATATGGAATTGGGCTCCTCAATTAATACTCTAAATTTTGAAGAACGCCGAAATAATATCACATAGCAATGGATCTATACTTCATATCAGATAAATTGCACTAATTACAAGGGCTTTTCAACCTTTCTATAGATGTGAACAAGAGCACCACATGCGGATACAAACGCTTATCTATTTGGGTTTTTATTAAAACTGAGGAGATAAATTAGGTGAAAATAGAACAATGAATTATGGCCCTTGATGAAAATGTAGCCATTATGATGTAAGAGAACAAGTATGTGAAGTTTGATGACAGAAGTTTTAATAGTTTAGAAGTTATAGCCAAGGTTAAGTTTTTCACCACCATGCCAACACCAGAGTGATGACAATACCTTAACTTTTTTTTTTTTTTTCAAAAATAGGCTCTTTCAAAAAAAAAATGTACCGTAATTTCCCCCAGTCATTTGATCTTTGTCACCTCAGAATAGCTTTGTTGTTTCTGTTTCTTTTTTGTTGGGTTTAATGTCCCACCAACAGTATTTCAATCATTTGGAGACAATGTCTACTTGAGACAGATATGGTGCTGCCACACTGCAGTATCACGCCGCAGACATGTGGCATGATACCACACCCAGTCACATTATCCTGACACCGGGCCAACCATTCTTGGAACTACCCTTATATGTTGAGCGTCAAGCAAGGGAGCTATAACAGTACCATCTTTTACGACTTTGGTATGTTGTGACCTGGGTTCAAACCTATGACCTTCCGCTCCCAAGGTGGACTATTGTTTCTGTAATTCCCCCAATTCATTAAGAGTATGTTTCACATTGTGATAAGGATTCTTTTACTGAAATAGGAAGAAAAGATAAAAAGTTTGATTTTAAAAAAAACTCATTTAACACAAAAGTCAGAAAGACAAATAAACATAAGTTATTAATATGTAAAACTGCACAGAATTATAAACAATAATCAGTGAGAAAACAGAAGACTAGATTATCATATATATATGATAATTAAAAGAACCATTTTCCATGGAAATGGTTTTCAACCAACAGAGCATAATCTTTTGAATTTCTGAGGAGAAAAAGAAACCTCGGTAGCCCCCCATCACAGATGTCAATCAGCATGATCATTAATTACTCACTCTTTCCAGATCTCGTAAGGTATCCTGACGTTCCTCCAGCTTTTTTATGCTGACTATAATTTTGTTCCTTGCTCCCTTGGTAACATTCTGTAAACAAACAAGCTACCTGGTTACCATGATAACAAGCCATGCTACTTACATAAGTCTAACGATGACCTAATCATAGAGGCTGTGTGAGACTGGCAGAGAATAGAGGCTCAGCTAATGATCACTCCCAGATAGTACAACTGTTACCACAGCAATACGGACAACAGACTGTTGCATCCTCCACAAGATTATGAATCTGGCTAAACCTGCAATCATTTTACTCAGATTTTTTTCCAATATGTTTATCTTATTTCATATAACTTTGATTCTTATTTTTTATTATTATAAAAGGGGGGTGGGGGTGTATTTCACAGCAAAACCCAAGTTGTTCCATTTCTATGTAGTCCTCTTTTTGTTAAATAGCCAATACGAAGTGGTTTCATTCAACATTAATATTCAATACATCATTTACATTTTAGAATGAAAAGCAAGTTAACTAACCACTTCAAACAGATTTTTAAATCTGCATAATTATGTTTAACAATGTAACTAATCTATAAAGCAATTAACAAGACAAGAGATAAAATTCAAATAAAACAATGTAATGGATCACAAACAACGGGCTAAAACTCTTTTGTGAAGTAAAAAACAAATACTGAAGATCTATGAAGTATCTTAAAACTTAACAACTTCATAATATATGGGCTAGCTGCTTTTTATTCAATGTTTACAATATCTTTTGGGAAATATTTTTCCTATGCTTCAAATACTTTTATAAAGGCTTAATGTTTTGGAAAATACCAAATATGTCCAAGAGATTAGCTACAGAAGAGGATAAGGAGGGAACCGCAGCTATGGGGAAGGAGTTTGAAGCAGTAAGGATAATCAAAGCACTGAAGTCACTGAAGTTGTGTGTGTCTCAAATGAAAGAGTGTTTGAAAAGCTGCAAGTCGATCACCAATAATTAAATTCACTTTGATAAACAAAAGAAATACGACATTCCTGTTCTCTCAGCGCTATCAGAGCTTTGATTTGTATTCATGCAGTACCTTATCTACAACAGACTCTATTTATAGATTGAAGTAATTATGCAGATCTGCAAGGGTCAGAGGCTCCGAACTCATTTCGGATAGTAGATATACAGGTTTCGGTCATTTTTTAATGTAAGAAATATCCCTTGGAGATATCTGAGGTCGATAGATTAATGTGATTATTAGTATGTTACAATGATTTGTTCTGGACTTCACATGGGTAACAGCCTTAAATGACCGAACGCTGCACATTTACAATCAAATATATTTGTGAGCCACCTTTGCATCGAAACAAACTATATTCGTGCACGTGGTAAAGTGATCACGTGATAAAAACAGTTACATCATTCGATTGCAGTTACATCAGCACATATAAGTTCTATAATGTTTTCATGTCACAGGCGATTTTTGTAGCCTGCAAGGATTTATTTTGACACAGCATTGATTTTTCAACATTATTGCTTAATTCTAGTATACTTATGTTGTAGAGATATATATACAATTGTTTGATCATATTTACATATTAACACTATTGAGGGATTATTCGTTTTTAAATCTAGGAGAACCTGGGTTGAAAACACAGTACTATAGTTGGTGTGACTGACGTCACACACAACTAAAAAGGACACCTGGAGCAAATGGGGGAGACATTACAGCTATGTAGAAGGCTCTGCATCAATCTACAGAGAGACCTGCAACTAAAGAAGAGGAACCACTAATGATTGCAGACTAATGATTGCAGAAGAGATTTGTCACAATGGAAAAGGACACCTATGTTCAACGAAGAGGAGACTCCAGTTATGGGCCCTGCAACAGCGAGGGAATACCTGGGGCTATTGGGGAGGAGTCTGTGGTCAAAGAAGAAGGGGTCAGAGTTTACCTGTTGCTCCAGCCACTCATCTGTCAGTCCCATCATCTCCTCATAGGTCATCTGCTGGAACAGGTTTGAATACTTGTGGAGGCGCAGACTTTTCAGCCACAATGGCACATCTGTGGGGAATATATATATATGAACAATGAGCTTGCTAAAGATTTACTGCACGAGTTATATATACAGTATTACCTGCCATTATTCAATCCGTAGGAAGTGATTGTTAAGGACATATGTTATTAAAATGTATTGCTTCCAACTCCTTTCAAAGACAACCATAAACCCTTTACCTCAAGAATATCTGTGAACAAATTAATGATTTGATGAATGTTAATTTATTGCATCAAACAATGGAATTTTCTTTAAATTTTTCATAGTATTACAGACTATGTAGAATCTGGCAACAATTTTAAATGAGCAAAGAAAAGGACACCCTGATCAGGCAGGAAGGAGTTGTCCAACTTGGGTCTGCTCTGTTTGCCGAGATGTCAAAACCTGCCTGTATAAGGGAAATGGTTGATCACAGATTAGTAGTACGGATATACTGTTTGTTCTTACCTCTCATGCCGCTCCCTTCCTCCATGAAGGTGTTCCGGACCGGGTGTGCCGAGACATCTTGATGTGTATCGCTGCCACTTCCGGAGGATGCCGTACTACTCTGGGGTGACAGAGGGGCGTGGTCTGACATAGAGGAGGCGGGGCGTACCGGGCCCTGCACCAGGTGGGCGTCATGGGTGTTCAGCCAATCTGACACTGGGAATCTTGAGATGGGAAGCGAGTTGGGCGGGGCATGTGAAGGCATTCGACGAAGGGGAGCATGATGACTGTTTGGCTGATTGACTGCTGTAACAGAAATGTCATTCTTATGAAATGGTTTATAAAATAAAGTCAGTTTATCTCACAGTCAAAGTCACACAACTTCAAGAAGTTGCAAACCCAGGCATGCAAGAAAAAATATATCTTAAAGTGTCAGCTTCCAGGGCCCTAATTCCTTTATCTTCTGAGTCTTATATTTCAGATTCAGTCTCAGAATTCTAAAACTAGAGATTTTTCTTTTACTTCTTTTATAAATTTACAAAAAATAAATTCATAACTAAGGGCCCAAGATCATTTTTTAATGCTATCTGAGGTTGCTAGTTGCTGAACTCAAGTCATGAATGGAATTGAAGAAACCCATTCCTTAATTCCATATGAATATCCAAAATAAAAACCAGGAGTCAGTGATTCCCTGGCTGATCCAGGATTATACCGTTTTCACCCCCTGTAGTGCCTGCTGAGATGAGGTGGAATTATAAAATCTCAATTCCAGGCCTATGTTTTACATCTCAAATAAATGCTTTCCTCATTCAAAAATCTAGTATTCTGTATAAAGATTAAGATTTTGAAATGTTAAAGAAACTGAATGTCTATCTGTGTTTGAACGAGCTGACATTACATTGCATACAAAATTTCTTTTCTCTATGTTAAAAATGGGAGTTATTGATCTTAAAAATCCTTACTTCTAAAAAATCAGATGAACATTGAGAAGTATTGTGAAATGGGCAAAATGATGTATTACTACTGTAAAAGGTTGAGCTGACATAACCATGGTTTGGAATTGAATTTGGAACTCTAATACATCAAACTTGGGTTTCAAAGTGTGTAAAGGACACGAGGTCAAGTTATTGAGGAGCTTGACAACACAGACGGTGATCTGACAGATTAGTTTCGACAGGCACTTGAGATACCTGTAGAACAAAATGTGACCCACACATAGAGTGCCATTCTGGCCAGACGTCTCCAGGGTCAAAATGAATTACATGCGTTTAATACCTCATTCACACCATGTGTAGATTTCTACATATTCAAACTGACTGATTTTATTAATGGACTGGTTTATCACCTCTCTTTCAAACCAAAAGGTACCTAGTATAAAACTTCCACCTTTTCTAATGAACATAAATAACTCTGTTTTGCTCAGTCGAGTGTTCCCAACAATGGGTGAATAAATACAGTACCACATACTTGGTCTATATTTGACGTCAATATTTGTTCTCTTTTGTATATAAAGTATTGTATGAGCCAGAAGAGTAAACAAAACCCCTATTTCATGCGAGTACGTAAGCAAACAGCATGATAAGCCGTCTCAAAGTGTTTTCTAGATAGTACTTCGTCTTCACCAGTCAGTGAGCTGGTATTGATAGTATCTGGTACACTCACTCTTCAAGAGGACATTCGTACTTGTTACATACTCTAACACTCTCATAAACTGCTCTTTAAAATCATTTTCATATATGAGAAATGAATAACTAATCAAGCTGACCAAATTTCTTCAATCGGGTATATGAAGTTAATCTATTAGTTGTTGAAAAGCATCCAAGAGTGTAAAGGCTGACTGATTTACTAAGAGTGCCGAGATAAGGCAGTAACATGCATAATTGTGGAACCAAAAGTGGTTTAAAACCAGAGTACATAAAAATAGGTTCAGGTACCTTCTAGATGTTTGAGTACATGTATATATGACCTGGTTCCCAATTAACACAAGAAGAAACAAGTTTTTAAGTTTATTTATGTGATTTGTACTGTTCTAATTGATGTTAACATGGGGAATTGAACCTGCAGAGACCTCAGCATTCGCTATGCCTTTGTCTTTATCCCATCACATTGTGTAGAGGCACTACCTTAATGACAACCATCAGTGCTACTTCTGGTAACAGTTTTTTAGTGTGAACCAATTTCCTCAAGGCCCTTTGCTAAATACACTCATACCTGTTTCTACCATTGTCACATTACAGCCTGTCTATAAATAGAAACTCATCTCCACAGCAACCTGATTACAGCCACATTCTACAGTTGTGCAGCCTCCCCGAGAGCTGCAGCATCCCTCACACACACTTCAACCTACAGTCTGGGCTCATCAGGCTGAACCACACAGACTGTCAGCAAGGATATACAGCTACCAAAACCTTGGGTCATAATTAACATCCCCCTCTGGACAAACTTGTTCTGGAGGCAATGCATCTGCAAGCATGTGACTGCTGGTACAGAGATAAGAGATTCTGAACCTTCCAACAGGTCATGGCCAGTCTCAATAAAGGAACCTAATGGTTACTATTAAACCTAGTGATATACCAGATTATCAGAGTATCAGCTCAGTAAGGATTTTTTTTTGTGTGTGTCTATTTAGGAGTGAAATAGGCTGTTGGACAAAAACTTTAACTCACAATTTAACCATTTACATCATGTCTTCTCAAACAGATCTAAAACAATCTCAAACTGCATACAAATACCAGACTTTGAAATCTGTCATGCAAAAAAAAACACCTCCATGTACCAGTACAAAAACAACAACATGAGTCTGAGGGCCCTTGAATACAGAACTCTTATCACAATTTCACTTGTATGCACCCTGACTGGCATTCAAAACACTCCCACAACATAAATATTATAGGAAACTCATTTTCTAAATAAAATTTAAAAAAAATCCCTACAAAAAAATAATTATGTCAAGCTATAATTATAAACTCCCCTTGGGGATAACACACGTACCAGTGTTCTCAGAGCAAGAAGAAATCTCCTTTCTCCTGCAACAGCTTGAAGGAATCTACAGTCCAGATTCCTATCCCTTCAATTACCTCACCAATGTAATGCTGCTGGATTATTTTTGGGCTATATTTACCAGTTTATCATCATGCTCAGCACTCCCACGCATGTTTGCATGATCCATCGTGCATACCTTCACGCTATACAATCATGTGTTTGTCTTGATTTCCTAATCTAACAACCAAATGTTTTTACATAAACATGACATTAGGGTGAACAGGCACACCAGGTAGACAGTTTTGCCTATTTCCCTTCATTAAGCCCCAGCCATGACAGATTTATGAGCAAATAATCTGCTAGATTCAAAACAATTACAGTACAATTGAATTTAAAATAGAAATACTGTAGAACACCATGGATATACACATATTTATTCTCAAATTTAAGATCTAAAAAATGTTAAGATCTAAAGAATGGGGTGCACACAATCTATGGGAACTTACTTTATTTTTTTCCCATCCTAACTTAAACCACCAGAGAAAGAAAAATTGCCAATGTCATCACCATTGGCGATCATATAGTGACATTTCTGTTCAAAATTTGTGGTTGAATTCATACATCTGATGCAATATAAGAAGCTTTTAAGCAATAAGAGTACTTAAAAATGTTTTCATGACTTGTATTCATCGTAAAAAGCAATGTGTACACAAACAGCTTATCATTAACGGAATACTTCATTGACCATAACACAGTGTTATTGTTGTCATATGATTATAATGTATATGAGGAAGTAGGCTTGGTATTTATAATTGTTGTTAAGTTTTATGAAAATCTGATCACTGGTAGCTGAGAAATAGTGTGGCAAAACATCTTCAATAAATATAACAAAGGGCCATAACTCATTTCAAATCAATCCTGTCATGAAGTGCCAGTGACATATACAACAAGACTTGGTCCATATCAAAGCTCAAAGTGAAGTTAAAATCAAAATCAGACCATTGGTAGCCAAGAAATATTGTGGATAAAATATAATTAAGAAATATAACAAAGGGCCATAACTCATTTAAAATCAAGCCAATCATGAGAGTTCCAACAATATGCACAACTAGTCTTGGTACTTAGTAATACTGTGAAGTTAAATTAAAATCCGAGAAATAGCACAGATAAAATATATTTAAGAAATAAAACAAAGGGCCATAACTCATTTAAAATACAGCCAATCATGACATGGCAACAAAAAGTGCAACTTGGATTGGTACTATCCAGTCTTGTAAATTTAAATCAAAATCTGAGCAAAGGTAGCTGAGAAATAGCATGAACAAATCTTGTCTATAGACCAACTAACATGACTCAAATAACAAGATGCCCATAAACCTGCAGCCTAACATGCAACTTGGAGATATGAGACCAAACACAAACATAGATCTGTAGATTGTAAGCGCCATCACCTTTCACCTTGGTGTAACCTTGACCTTAAGGTAGGGGCCAAACACTTAGTGCACTCATTCCCAAATGATTTTGACCACTCTTTAATCCAGTAATAAGTCACAGCCCAGACAAGAAACCTTTCACCTTAGTGTGACCTTGACGTTGAAGGTAAGGGCCCAACACTTTGTGCATTCATTGCCAAATTCTATGATTATTGACCTTTGTTTGATCCAGTGGTTAGTTTCAGCCCAGGCAAGAAACCTTTCACCTTCTTTTGACCTTAACATTGAAGCTAGGCAAACCTTCCTGCCAAGTCTAAATTGCAGACAGGACAAGAAAATCCAGACAATGAGATGCATCAGTGTACACACATATACCAAACCCCTGTTGTGGTGACTATATCAAGCTACTATATTATCAATCACTATATCGAGCAAACAAAAAAAACACAGCTTTACGCCATATGAACCACAGCTGATTCATGAAGGCAGTCACTGTTCAAATATCTGTCCAATCAGTACTACCAGTTTATAAATGATTTACTGCTAGGAGATAAATTAACCATTAGGAGAGCAATATATCAGTATTTCCATTCATAGTAACAATGCAAGCCCCACTTATAGCACTCAGGCCAGAGTGACCATTACTGATTACAACACGTTTATAGCCTCCTCCAGACTGGCCCTACTTCCCCAGGATTTATGTCCAGTCAGCTAATTGCCAGTTGCAACAGCAACAGACTTACAGAGATAGAATTCTTTTAGTATAAATGAGCATGTTAAACGTTTGTTGTTGTTTTTTCATAAAATGGGGAAATACATTTGGTTAAAATGGACATTAGAGTTACAGCCCTTGATTGGACATAAGAGTTACAGCCCTTGATGAGAATGTAGTTCTTGTGATAGTGGTCAAGTATTTTAAGTTTGATAACAGTTTAACAGTTTAGAGATTATGACCAAAGTTCAAGTTTTTCATAGTATTTTTTTTATTACACCCTCGTAATAGTGTACAAGTATGTGAAGTTTGATGACAGAAGCTTTCATAGAAGTTATGGCCATGGTAAAAGTTTTCCTGACAACGCCAACAATGACACCAGAGTGATGACAATACTTCGATTGCTTTCTTTGAAAAACAAATTAAAAATATTTGGAATTTCACAAGGAATGTTTCCAAAACTGATATGGATCACTGCACTTATTTGAGGGGTTTTAAGAGTATGCAAATGTTTTGTGGACAAAGAGATAGAGCTAACTACTTACATGGTGACGAACTAGGTGGCACTCTGGTATTGAAATTTGCTGGGGCAGACATAGTAGCTTGTAAAGGCATCTTCCCTGGTACCCCTCCTTGCAATGGCTGACCCTGGTTTCCATAGCTACCTCCATGACCTTCAAGGCCGTTCATGTTCAGAGACTCATTGGAGAGGCACATATTATTGTTATAACAACCATTTTGAGTAAGGCGTCCACTTCCAACCACATTTTGTTTCGAAACATTAACATGCCTCAACGATATTCCGTTATCGCCCGGGTGAGGAGCCGTTTGACAGTCGTCGGACTGACCTTGAGATTGAGAGGGGGAATGGTAATTGCTGAAACATTCGTCCAAGTGGCCCAGCCACCTGTTGAACTTTGACCTTTCATCACTAGTAATGGCAGGATGAATCAGAGAGTATGACAGTAACTGACGACTCTCCTCGATGAAGACACGATGGTCGATAGAATGAGAAAGAATGGTTGGGATCAGTTTTAAGTATTCGTTCTTGGCTTGAGTATTTCCGGTGTGTAACAATGGCAGATGACTAAGTAGCTCCTGAATCACCTTCTCCTTTGGCTGCTGCCCTAGATTACAAATGTACACTGAAAGAGAAACAAAACATTATCCATCTTTATCCAAAGGTTCAACTAGACTGCAAATTTGCATAGAATAACTCAATTCAACATAACCAAAATCAAGGAGTGACAGTGAAACTGTCCTATCTCCTTCTATTTCTAAATTCACTTAGAATAGTTTCTCAGTCAGCCCTTAAAATACTCAATTATTTACATTTTAATTGGCAACAAAAAACGTAACTTGGATACTAAAGTGATTTTGTAAGGAAAGGGTTCATTGAAATGGTGACTTTAGTCCTGGACACATTTTATGAACTCTACAGCTTAGTAATTACTTACTAGGTTGTATGGATTATGTAATCAGTTTCTGTGGAAAACTCAATTATGAAAATGAAATAATCAAAATACCGAAATCCTCAGTAGAAACTGAGATGATGGATTATCAGGTGATAAATTACATCATGTTTTATTAATACTTAAATTCTTTTGAAACAGAGAGGTTCTACTTAAATGCCAAAAAATGCTCATCTGCTCCTCTGTTAACCCTTTCCCTCATATAGACGCATTTTGACGCACTCAATAGGTACCACATAAAGCCTGATCTGCAGAAAACCACAGTTAAACCTTACCAAATTTAATTATAAAGTCCTCATTTCCAGACCACTGAGGAGCAGCGAACAGCATAAAACCTGATCAGCCTGCGAGTTACTCGCAGGCTGATCTGGTCTTATGCTGTTCGCACAGGTCTTTTCATGGTTTCCTCTATGAGGGAAAGGGTTAATTCAACTTCTAAAGGTATAATCTAAATATCAACCTGTCAAAATCACCTGAGTATTTTCTTAAACTGTAAAATTTGAAAGAGGTGTATTTGCACTTCATTAGCATGACAAAACTCATCCACCAAATCTAATGATATATATTCTAATATTTGTTATTATCAATGTTGATGGTTTTGAAATTAGCATAATTACATATATATTCAACCTTGAAAACCATTTAAATATCCCAAATTAGAAAAGTTTAGACCTTGCCAAACAACTATCCCAAATACCCCCATTTGATAGTATTTTATCTGTTGTCTTCAGTACCCCCATTTGAAAGTATTTTATCTGTTGTCTTAAGTACCCCTATTTTAAGTTAGGTTACAAATGTTTTACAGAGAGGATACAAACAATCATGAAGCATAGATTTTAAACCCAACTTCCAAATCTCAATCGGAACACTGGAAAAAAAACAAAACATTATAAAACAAGTGATATCACATTATCTGATCACAAGTTACAAATTGGCACATGTTGGCTTGTGTTTCACAAGTATCTTAGTATTAAATTAGATGGAAACCTGGTAAAGATGTATTTTTTTATCTATCATCATAGAATGGAACCAATTACAAAAGTATGATCTATGTTTTTCTTTCAAGTTTTATCTGCTTATTTTATAAGTGAACAACATTTCACATGAGAAAAATCAGACCCTAAGACCCATTATTTCTCAGAGATGAACCAGAAACACTACATAATTTTAAGAAATTATACAGTTACCTAAATTGTAATTTAACATTTTTTTATATTTGTTATTGGCGAACATACTCTAGTAAGGCACGACCGAAGTTTAGAAAGCATTTGTGCCTGAAAACATTAGAGGAATCCAAATACCTATAGAGAGAGCTTTAATGAAAACAATTATGACGTATTTGAAGTTGGGAGGATAGAGATGTTCTTTTAAATTTTCCATGCACACATGCTTTCCATATTTCAAATGTGTCTCAGCCAAGAATGTTCGCATATCCTAATTCTGACAGGCGTCTATCCAAAATACAAAAGTGTGATGCATTTTCAAGCTATGCAAAATCACCAGAGATCGGATGTGGGGCCATTAAGTAGAGGTGACTATTGCCACTGAAAAGACTATCACGATAGTATCACGATAGTTGAAATCACTATTGCGATACTATTGTAATAATCAACTACTATCACGATACCATTGCGATAGTTTATATATATAATGCTTCAGTCTTGGGGGATTATTCAGAAATTTGAAACATCAAGCATTACAGATTCATGGTTTCAGAATATACACTTATATCAGCTTTAAGCAAATATTTCATATGTATGACTAACCCATCATATTACAAATAGAAAGTAGTTCTATATACGTAACTGTAGAATTCTGAATCATTCACTTACTGCTTCTGTTTCCTTGCAGTAATCAAAATATTAGAATGAACAGAATCTAGTTGGGTTTTTTTTTTCTTATTATTATTACTTTAATTTTGATATCTATCTGGTATGAGATCTATAAAGTTAATTTTATGCCAAATGGTACACATTAGAGAAATAAAATCCATATTTATCTGTTTTGAATAAATGAAATAAGTTCAGACATTTTTTTCGGTGAAATTTGCGAACGTGACATGCTATTTATAGTAAGCGCGCGGACCAAATTGAAACCACCCAGACCGAAAATAAATATATTGATGTTATTTGGCCTAAAATAAACAGGTTGTGGTCTACAAAGCATTTTATGCTTTATTTATACAAGGTCCGAAATTTATTCCAGTGTTAATAAGAAACTGAAAGTAACAAAAGCTGCATATTTTGCAGCCGACCCGGTTTTCGTCCATCATTTCGCCTTTTTGAATATAGCCGAAACTCCCCCACACTTTTGATTTGGCTTTTTTATTAGCCACTATGACGAAGTCGTCGTCTGCTTTTCCGCGACCCGCCATTTTTTCACTACGGGACATTGATATCGCATTCGAGTAATACCCTATCCCCCTCTGGCTTATAATTGATGCTGTGTCGCCTGGGCGCTTGTAAAAATGTTTCAGTGCGCAAAATAAGCGTCCCGTGATTATTACGCAATCATGGCATGTCAACAAACATGTTCAACGAATATTATAATAAAACTATCGATTATTGACTGAACTATCGCGATAGTTATCGATGGATGAGTTTGGTATCGATTTATTACCATCGGGGCTGCATAGATCGCGATAAATCGATAAGTCGACTTATTGTTACACCTCTACCATTAAGTACCATAAAGGTAACATTACAATCTCGTAAAATTGCTTACCATTTCTTCTAATGAAATTATTACAATCTATGAGAAATAATGGGCCTTGAAGCAGATAAGCAAAATAAATAAGAGAATCTCTATGTCTCAATAATGATGGTTTCACCCTGCATACTGACAAAGTTTCAAATCAGTTCCAGTCAATTCTGCCATATCTGTGACTCCAACTTAAACCAAATCTAGGAGAAGGGGAGAATACCATATCTAATCAGTCAATAGCATACTTAAATACTAGCCATAATACAAAAACTTATCTTATAAATATTTCTCAGCAGGGCACCATGGTCCAGTGGTGACATACCTGACTGTGGATCTGAATGTTGCATGTTCAAATCCTGTTGGAGGGGTAAGGAATTTTTGTGACCTTCCAGGGCACTAAGTACTGAGGGGGGTCTAAAATGCAAGAACTTGTTTCCCAATCAACAAAAAAGAAAAAAAAGTTCAAACTAAATATTTCTCAAAACAAGTTCAAGTCACTGAAAGATTATCTCTGATATCTACATATTTATCGCTTTTGAACGCAAGTCAAGCCTTAACTTTGATACACTTAATTTCACTTCATTAATAGCACATACGGCTACTTCAGAACGTAATAAATATTTCAAGCCATTGATTTACAACCACACCAAGGTGTTGGACCAATGTTTGCATAGTTCAACCACCCCAGACATCTTGCTATTGTAATACCTTATAAAAATATCCAGTGGCCATAAATACACTTAAGAAAATCATAAAAAAGAGTCGATAGAAGAGAGTTACAAACTGAGAACATAATCCTGTTATCTCCCCTGCTGCTAAAATGGACAGGTTTTTATTTTACACAGGAAACAAATCATACACACTATTTATAAGGTTGATTCAGCAACTTTTTCTTTAATATAATCATACACAACCAAAATTAGCATTTCATTCACCCATTCAAATAATACTGATAAATTTCTCTATTCTGTCTATAACGGGACTTAGTTTCCTTTTCAAGCCGGCAGGTAGTTTTAACAACTAGATCAATACAAACTCTAACAGCTTGGTTTTCGGTACACCCAGTGAGCCAAAAATGTGCAGTGGCGAACAGTATCACAAAGATTAGTTCTGTATTCAGTAAACAGCCATGCTGAATGGGCCCAGGACTGACTCCAGCCATGCCAACACAAGGGGTGATAAGTATATATATCTACCTGCCAACCTTATCAATCAGCCGAGCGCTACCACATCAGTAAATTGATACCCTGGATATATATACAGCTTTGGGGCTCAGGGACAGATGTCTAGTGTTACTACCCATGGACACCTCAGCTGGCCACCACAATGTCACCTTAGTCAAGTGACACGTGGGTAAAAAATACAGAACCATCCTAAATTTCACCCTAAATTTCACAATATTATAGTATGCTGAACGGGGGGGGGGCATGGCTGTCGCAATCAATTCTACTTTAAATAATAATTTGAGGGGTGAAAGCGAAACTAGGCTAAGTGCTTATATATTTATATAAGCACTTAGGTTAGTTTTGCACTCGCCACTAATTTTGTTGTATGAATATTTTTAAAAACAAAACTGTCACCTTCAAAGCTTCTTTTTGAAAGAAAATTCATCATTTCCACTTTCATCAAACGAAAGATTTTGGAAAACCTGACAGTAACCAGGACCATTTGGGTTGACATCCTGGCAACAGATCTAAGACTATTCAAATGCTCTTCAGACTGGTTCAAGAAAATAACATTTAACTTCTGGGATGGTTTTAAAAATTACTACGCAATACCTATGTATTGAGATGCATGCTAGTTCTTCTAAAATCTAAATTTTAATGTATGTTTGTTGGGTTTTAATGTCCCACCTACAGTATTTCAATCTTTCCGAGACTATGTCTACTTCAGACAGAACTACATAGTGCTGTCACACTGCAGTATCACATGCATGTAGCATGATTATACTGACAGCGAGCCAATCAGTCCTGGAACTACCCTAATATGCAGAGTTCCATCCATAGGAGTTATACCAGTACTATTTTTTCAACTTTGGTATGATGCGGCTGGATATCGAACCCACAACCTCCTGTTCCCGAGGTAAACGCCTAAATTTTAAGACCTGCCAACCAACTGATGACTGAGATATCTAGCCATAGGTAGCTGCTTCTGCAGGCAGAAGTTTACTGTCAGATAGATACCTTCAACATGTGGTGCTTTAAAAGCCAAAACAAAATCCCCAGTCAATTATTACTACCTTATATATACAGAAAATTCAACTTAGTAAAATATTCATAAAGCTCACCAAATAAACTGAGAAATGATACGATTCCCTGCCTTTATTTGTGCTCATAAACTTCCAAACAAATGTTTTCCTTCTCATTCAAATTTTATAGAAACAAAATACAACTAGGGCAATGCAACCTATCAAATTATTTGAGTGCTATGCCAGATTTTAAGCATGGGTTTCTAAGCCTTCAATATAGCCTAAACAAAACAAACTGTTTATCAAAATGCTGTTTATATGAAAGAATTCATGGCTGGATAAGATTTCAAGCTCAACAACCTTGCATAATACAGCCAAATATAATCCCAATAAAAATATTCAAACTGCTGAATACAGAGGGCAGGACTGCTATAAAGATCATATAGTTCTTTTCATGAAATTTAAAATACTACTGAATAAGAGCACTGAAATGTAAAAACTGTATTTGATGAAATAAACTTGTGGCAGTTAGTATTTATCCAATGCAATCACATGACAATGTTTATTTCAGTTGTGAGCTATTGCTATTTTAATTAATAGCCAGGACCACAGCAAATCACGTAAATTTTATAACTTACGCAATATCATTCTTTATTAAAGGTGTTTGTTTGTTTGTTTATTGGGTTTAACATCCCACTGACAGTATTTCAGTCATTTGGAGACAATGTCTACTTGAGACAGATATAGTGCTGCCACACTGTAGTATCACGCCGTAGGCATAAGGCAAGATACCACACCCAGTCAAATTATCCTGACACCAGTCCTGCAATTACCCTTATATGCTGAGCGCTAAGCAAGGGAGCTGTAACAGTACCATTTTTTAACAAGAGGGCCATGATGGCCCTATATCGCTCACCTAAGTACCACTGCTCTAAAGGAGCAATCTTGGAAGAGGTTTAACCGTAGAACATCTGTGCAAAACATTTTGAAATCTTGCCAGAAGTTTTGGAACAGAAGTCTTTTAAAGTTTTCACGATATACATTTAAGGCAAATTTAGTACCTGGTGGCCATGTTTTTCTACGGATCGGAATAATTTTAGCAATCTTGGTGGAGGGTTACCCAAGGAATATCTGTACTAAAACATTTTGAAATCTGCCAGTAGTATTGAAAGAGATGATTTTTAAAGTTTTCATATTTTTTTTCTTTCCATTGCCATGGCAACCAGAGTTCTAAATGGATCAAGTTTATTTTAGCAACTGTTGTGAAGGTTCACCAAAGGATCATCCCTGTCAAGTGCAATTAGATTTTGTCCAGCGGTTTCAGAGGAGATGTTTAAAGTTTTTGCTATATACATATGAGGTAAATTAGCCCATGTTTTTCTACAGATCAAAATAATTTTAGCAGTCTTGGTAGATGGTTACCCAAGGAACATCTGTACTAAAACATTTTGAAATCTAGCCATTAGTTTTGAAGGAGATGATTTTCAAAGTTTTCATACTTTTTTTTCTTTTTGTTGCCATGGCAACCAGAGTTCTACATGGATCAAATTTTTTTTAGCAACTTTTGTGAAGGTTCACCCAAGGATTATCCCTGCCAAGTTTAATCAAATTTTGTCCAGCAGTTTCAGAGGAGATGTTGTCTAAAGCAAATTGTTGACGATGCAGGACGGACAACAACAGACGAGGGACGCAGGGTGATCCTAATAGCTCACTTTGAGCACGTTGTGCTCAGGTGAGCTTATGCATGTAATAAACTAGATTTGTTGGTATAAAGCAAAGGCCCTAGACTGCAATCAATTTTGTAGCAAAAAATTTCAAATACTCATAGTCCCAGGGGCATTTCTACTTCAACAGTAAGCACTTGACACTTTGCAAAGCAAGAATTATTTTTGAAGCCAAGGCATCCAGTTTCCAAATAATCAATTTTCAATTAATCTAGTATTGGATCTTTTTTCACAGCTGTTAGTATCTAGGAGTCTGACAGACAACCTGAATTTGGTAGCCCACAAGAAATTAAACTCTATACCTCATGAAAAATCATGCACAAATTTATGACTTCCTGAATATTAATTAACTGAACTTTAAATGGTATATATATGAAACTGGATTTTCTTAGCTCTGCAGACTGTAGAATCTAAGCTACATTATTGTATGCGTAAACAGAGGAGACCCTGACCAGACTACTCTTATAGTTGCTGTCTGATCTGGGTCTCCTCTGTTTGCAAACGTGTCAAAATGTGTCTAGATGAAGTAAAGGGTTAACCCTTGACCTCATACAAATGCATTTTTACACACTGGCAAACAGCAGACCCAGAGCAGACGGTTCCTTGAAGGGGCTATCCAATCAGGATCACCTTTGAACATTGTAACATTTTCTACAATCTGCCCACTAGGCAAGACAGTACATACCTGGATTATTTGCCTCCTCCTCCTGCTCCAGCACCTCCTTATTATCGTTGATCCTCTGGTCCAGCATCTGGACCAGGAACCGACAGTGGAGGGGCGGGATCTGCTTCAGTAGCGAGTACAGCACCACTGTCTGCTCGCACGTACTCCAACTGCCGAACCAGCTTGTCACAGAGTTCACCTGGTCGCGAAACATGTTCGACCTCATGTTCAGTCTTTTATTGTTGTAATAGGCACAAGAAATGACAGTTTCTTCATTATGGTTATGACTATTTTCTGGTTGTCCTTCTGATTCATGTCATTTCCAGCGTTTCACAATGGACCCAGCTCTGGGCACAACGTTGTGAACATGGTGCTCTGAAAACAGACAAACAAAGTTGAGAGTTTCACATAAAAAGGTGAATTCTAATCATCAGTACATAGATTGCCCTATAAAATAACAGAGGATCTGAGTTTCTGACACACAGATATATTGTGTACTGATATAAAAGAAGGTCTCCTGGCAATACAACATGCAGAAAGTACTGCCTCAAAATGAATTAAACAACACAAGACAGCACTATATTGCAGAATCTGATATTTCCCAGTTGTTTTCACCATCTCTTTTAGATCTAAACACAATGATCTACAGTTAGATGTATGCTATTATAGCCAGAGAAGGAACTATGGAATGTGTAAATGTGTAATTTTCTATAAATCACCCATCTGATATTTAGATTATTTAAATTACTAGGAACCTTTGCAACTAACTTAACAAAAGATCAACTTGCAATCACCTTCACTCTAATCAGGCTTTGCCCCGTGTTCTCAAAAAGTTTTAAGTACCAACTCAGGCTCAAATATGAGTATCTTACTGACATCCCTTTTGAAACTTATAATGGGCTTAGTTTTGAGTCCTAGTGTAAAATCATACCGAAGTACCATTAATTTTCATATATTTTTGATAACACAGAGTCAGCTGTATCAATATATATTTAAATACCATTGCTTAAGTACATTTTTTTTGTGGGCTCAGCGCAAAAGGGTTGTAACATATGTAATAAAGAACAAGTTGAGACTCTTCTGCACTGAGCCCTCGTTTTATGCTGGAAATATAGACATTTAATTTAACATAGACTTGAAATAAAGCCTAAGCTCATATTTAAAGTATTTTTGAGGACTTAATTTGTCCTGACTCCTGGTATCTGATTATCTCATCAATTATATATCTAAAAATATGCAAATACAAGCCATAAAAAAAAAGTGTGCTTAGTAAATATTTAGTACATAGATAGGAGGTCTTTCAAATTGATTTTGGGTTTATGCTGGCCTCTCATATGTGTTATATGTTGCCCACAGTGTTTATACACAGAGAGATAAATATTAGCAGAAAGAATGTGAAATCCACAGGGGAAAAATGAGGACATATCACAAGGTGCAACCCCCTGGGAAAGTGGGGGCATACATGTATAAAAGCATTATACAGACATCATTTAGCCATGTGAGTATCCCTGAGTCTGTCTCATGATGTACTCAATTAACCCTTTACCTTATGAATATTCATGTACAAATTTATGACTTGATGAATATTAATTAACTTAAATGGTATATGGAATCATGAGTTCTTTTTTGCCACACAGACTTTGTAGAAACTGAGTTATGTACAGTATTGTATGGACTAACAGAGCAGACCCCGATCAGACAGCTGTGTCTGCTCTGTTTGCCTATGTGTCAAAAGTCTATACGAAATAAAGGGTTAATAAAGATCCACTTTTTTAGCCAATTATGCCACAGTTTGTTTTTTTTTCCAGTCAAAATTTAAAAATATATGTATTTTCGCATATTTTTTATGTTTGTTTTTTGCCCCCCAAATATATAAGACTAAATGAACAAAAGTTTTATTTTAGTAAAATGATTCATCACCTTATGGATGGTAAAAGGATCATCATCATCATTATCATCATCATCATCAAGCCAATAAATTAAGTCAAATAAAAGAAACAGCTATAATTCAAGTTCAAAGCAGAACAATCCATTTTGAACAGGTTCTGATAAGACAATTATTGCCCTCTGCAGTAGCCACATGCATTTATTATGACACATTATAAAACTAAAACAAGCACAAAACCATCCTCCGAATAGAAAGATGAAACATTTTTGAGCTCATTATAATGCTCTACGACCATTCTTCACATCTCAATGTCACCTTTTTGCAAACATCATTCCACTAGAAGTCTCCCAAGTGCCAGAGGAGAATATGAACTTTTATAGGATTCTAACAGCATATATTAAAGATAAAGCTTGAGTTATGGCATGCATTAGAACTACCTGAATAATGTTGGAAAATAAACATGTTTGGTTAAGTTTTATGACTCTTTTCAAAGTGTCCATGAACTTGAAATCATGTTTTATAAAATGGAACATGTGTTAACAACCATGTTCTAAAAATATTCACTAGCTAATACATGGTCAAAGTTTTGATTTCTAGGAAAAAGGTAGGGCCGCAGCTTTCAAAATTCATGGAAATTTACCCACCAAAATTGCAAACATTGCATGGAAATTCACTCATGACAGGTATGATTTTATTAAAAATATATTGGGAAAAAATTCATTATTCTGCTATATTTTTGTTGTTGCTGCTGTTTCCAAAACTTTGGGGAAAAAAAGGGCCAACTTGCAGATGTCATTGATTTTGAGGAAAACAGCATTAAATTTTTTAAGTCTCAGAAAAATATCACTTTTCATCATGAGGAATAGTTACTGTTTCAGGAAAGAAACTATTGCTTGTGATGCTATATTTTACATACAACCAATTGTTTAGTTACAGGCAAATTTGAGAATGACAATTTTCTTCATTATTAACAAAGTGTCAATATAGTTTAAACTAGAGCTGTAACGAATACACCAGGTAGTGAATATGAATACACATCATAATACAGGGTCAAGTATATGAATATCTATTTGTGAATATGAATACACTCTGGTATAATGCAGAAATAAAATTAATTCAGGTTGCATTCAGGTTGCACATATTTTGAAGTGATTCAGTGGTTGATATCTTGTCAATCATGAACTGAATTCCTAATGATCAATGATTGAAAGAAAATATTTGAGGAAATATATGATAAAAAAATAATAATAATTCTTTGAAACATGACCAAGCATTTCTATTCTTAAAATAAGAATTAAACTTGTGTTGGAGTGAGTAAACACTATTGAAAATGGCATTGCATGTGATTTAAGTTTTGATGCAAAATATAATTACAATTTTTTTTTATTTTTTTTTGATATAGCAGATGGTCCATATACAATGTTAATACCGGTAGTTTTCTTTTACAGATATATTCTATTTTTTATATTTATCATTGTGTGTTTCGTATTTTTTAGCAACCTGTCATCTGTCGGCGAAGATTTATATTTTAAATCTGTATTAAAGCTTATCGTATACAATGTATACATGCCAGAAAATTGTTGTCTGTGTGTGATTTCTAAAATATAATAATTATTATAATAATTTCCTAAGCATTTATTTCACAATTATTGTGAAATAAATGCTTAAAAAATCATTGTTCATTTTGTTTATATTGCTGTGAATCACCAAGAACTCGTTCAGTACTGTACTTTAAGTTTATATAATAATTAATTGATGACATAAAGCCAAATGCAATATTCGCATCGTCATTACTGATACAAACCATGACTGCCATTATATTATGATTATACAATCAGTTTATTGTTTTTCGTGCATTCAGGTGATATTCTAGCTAGTTAGTTCCATTTTGGACAGAACTGTTCGATTAAAGATAATTGTGTACTTCAAATTCCAATTGGAAAGGGACTTTCAACAAACAAGCCACAAGGTGTCAAGATTTGAAGACTTGCTCTAAAAACTATTGGTCGTAATGAACATGAATGTAACAATGCAAGCTGAATGTGGATTATAATCGTTGCATGACTGACTTTCGGAAGCAGTAGAACCTTTGTTACCTGTAGTTCAATCAAATATATGCAAAACACACGCAGCTAAACAAAATGGCGGCCTCCTCGATGTACAAAGAATGAATGTGCATTATAGAAGAGAAATAGATTTTTACCAAGGTTTTGAACCTCAAACTCAGGATGTGCACTATACAATCATGAGTGTTAACGATATGTCATTGTCAATACCTAATGACTCTATAATGAGTATTGGTCAATTTGGAATCATTGTTAAATAATAAAAAAAGAAAACATTTTATTGTAGTTTATTACTATTATTAGCAAAAATAAACAGATGTTAAAATGTGTACCCCCAAAATTTGTTTTGTACCCCCCAAACTCAGGTGGAGTATGTGAATGTACCCCCAGAAAAAAAAGTCAGTGGGAACACTGATATGTGCTACATGTCTTTAACCCTTTCCCTCATATAGACTCATTTTGATGCACTCAATAGGTACCACATAATGCCTGATCTGCAGAAAACCACAGTTAAACCTTACCAAATTTAATTACAAAATCCTCATTTCCAGACCACTGAGGAGCAGCGAATAGCATAAAACCTGATCAGCCTGTGAGTTACTCGCAGGCTGATTTGGTTTTATGCTGTTCGCATAGGTCTTTTCATGGTTTCCTCTATGAGGGAAAGGGTTAAGATTTGAATATTTGTTTGTCTATACATGTATTTAGTTACAGTATTATACCGTCTATTATATAGATGTACGTGTTCATTATGTATATATTATTCAATATACTTTATTTCAATAATATATGTTAAAATGTAATAAATATTTTTTCTTTTAAATACCACCCAAATAACAGTTAATAATCTGACACATACAGGAGAAATAAATATGTATATATATGTATTCTGATATCTCAAAATTCTCTTACGTCAAATTTTATGTTAATGTCCCCGTGACTTTAACATAACAAGGTTCGATTATACCTGTGGATCTAAAATAAGCTACCAAAGGCCAATGAAATTGACAAGACAGTCAATTTCACACCTACACCCTTTGACAACATCCTTAATTTTTCACACAGTCAGATGATACACTGGAGACATAAACAAGTAAAACCTGTCACCCATTACAAGCAAGCCTCTCTATAAACAGTCATAAAAATGGAAAAAGAAAGACCTGCCCTGATCCAGCCACTACAGTAAATGACTAAGGTTACAATTTCCATCGACTGTCTGGCAGAAGGCCAAGTGACAAACCATCAGTCTCTATTCCCTGAACTTAACTGAATAATTTGTTCCGGATTTTGTTTGATGGCCTGGTTCCTATCTGCATGTAGACTGCAGGTTTGTACTTAAAACTGATACAAGTGATAATTCCTAACGTTTAGGCTGAGTGAAACCAAGTGCATCCTGCTGTAAAATCTAGTCATCTACTAGCAATATCTACCAGTTAATTACAGTATCTAAAATGAACTGTCATGTTGTATTTGACATTTACTTTAAAAAGGTGTCTACTTGCCAAGCTATCCAGCGTTAGTGTTCACTGAAAATGGATTCAAAGGCTGGGATTTTGAAGCAAGAATCTTTCACTTCTCTTCCTGACAAAGTACTAGTCCAACCCAACAAGAGGAAATCTACATGTAGCATTAATTTGGAGTTCATCTTATAAGACGACTATTCATTTGAATATATATATATAATTATATATATAACCTTACATTCTGTCATTCCTAACTGCAGTTGACATCAGCAAAGACAGAAACATGTCTGACAAACTTCTTAACCTAACAAACCAAAACAAATTTTAGGAGTTTTGGAGACTTGGACTTCACTGACAAAATTGAAGCCTTCTTTCCAGTAAACAAAAAAAG
>CM037777.1:5013434-5038301 GCA_021229015.1 Solen grandis
CACTATATCTCGTCGTTGGTTTCGAGTTTAGTCGTCGCCGGAAAAGTATATAGCAGTTTTATACTGACGTCCGGGTGATTACAAATGGAGGAGACCCCAAGTGTACAGAACCGCCGACTTATTTCAAGTCACCTGGACGGTCACGTGATATATCCGAGAGACCAGACCGGGACTCGAACTCACCTACGTATTGTGTCGACAAGGAGGCTCGCATATGGCTATGGGTTGATAACAAATTTATATCAAATCACCTGTATACTAAGTAACAAGCATACAGTTAGACCAGTGTAAAAGGTCAACATTATATATCAAGGTGTCGTTTTATTTAGAAAATGACACACTCTCATCTTCAGCTGAAAGACTTGTCTCTCTTTCTTTCTTGTTTGAGCTAAATGTCTCTATCCCCGTTTTCTCATTGATCTCTCCCTGTCTAAGTTGCATTTTGTTTGAGTTCTGCTGTCTTGTTGTTGACGTCAGTTTTGACTAAAACTAACTTGTTCTTGTAACATTCCGACAGAATAACGGACCGGTGAAGATGTCCGACGATTACAACGTTCGGTTCTGTGACTCCTACCTATATGGTACCAATGTTCTTTTATTTTTAACCCAAACCCGGCTGCCAAGGTACAGTGAATTGCATAAAAACTCAGTTTCACCCAGGCCTTCGTTAAGTCAAATGTATTTCTTTCTTACATGTGCTTATTTCCGAAATATATTGACCTATATGGTGCCAATGTTCTTTTATTTTTAAAGTATTATATTTAAATTGGTTTATTTTACGTCGATTTGGCAATAATATCTCACAACTTTTACCAATTCCTCTCGACGGTTCCTTGGTTAAACCAGTACTTGGGGCCGAGGAAGGCTCATAAAAAAAAACTGTCTCGTACTGGAAAATACAGATATCAGACTTTTCTTTGCCACTGAGAATATACATTGTTATTGTAAAACCATTAGTGTTAGTAAATGTCGTTGCTTTCATGAACGTATTTGTTTTGCCATGCATTGTCTGTGTGATGATATTAGGAAATGAAAATGTTTGTAAACTATAGAAAATTACTACTGTGTATATATGAGGGGACATGGGAGGTAACTACAGCACAAGTATGCTTAACTCCACACAGCAGTTACTTTCCTTCCAGTTTACGCTAAATGTTTGGGTAAAAAGTTGTTATCTCTAGCTGAACTATTTGCTTCATATACACGAAATTATAATATAGTTTCCTTCCTTTGATAAACATTTTTTAGATGTATAATATGTATATAATGAGACCTGTTTCGGTCCGAGTTATAATCTCTACTTATGACTTAAAGATTTACTGACCCTAAACAACATATTACAGCAGCAAGAATAAAATGGAAAAAAGAGACTTTAATATTCATTTACATTTAATTTTGTTCAATTCGTGATCAATACATTCTTGCGGGTTTATATAATCATTTTTAAAACAGGGGGGATAAATATCTGTGGATACAACTATCCACGTAATCGACGAAAACTAGCTCCAACGAAAAATGATGCTTTTCGTGATATTTCATGCTAATGTGATTGTGTTCTTTCAGTTGATATATTGTCATGAATCTCCAGCATGCCATTTTATGATTCAATATTACTAATGGTAGTGTAGTGATTCTCATAGAGTCTCTCTATTATTAATGTCTTTGAGATAAATGTTCAAACCTTAGTTATAATGCAATAAAATGCCGATGTATTCTAAATACTCGAGATGTTTTCGGCAGAACGTGTTTATGCATTAGCTTAGTTTAGGATCCGTACTACAAGAAAATAATTAATGCCAAGCATGCATGCTGTGTATGTCAACATGGTAATTATGTAACCATACTAGCTATAACTGAAACATAATGACATAAACCATTTACATGTTTACTTGTCAGCCATTATAGCTCTTTCATTCTCTAGCAGAAGCTATGTTACAGTATTTTTCAATGTTGGTTTTACAAGTTTGCCTCCAGTGGTGATAATGATGATGATGATGATGATATTTAACATTAAAGATTAATAAATAACTATGATTGAACATGTTAAATTTTGCATGAATGAAATATAGATAGATTAATAAGCCCAGGGATATGCCAATGTGTTAAAAGGGGATTACGAGCAAGATATTGGGCTTAACAAGTTAAAAAATATTTCAGAGAACAAGGAAATGAACACTTCTAATCAGTTCGTTGACTCTTATCATGTTGTGTTAATAATTCAAAGCAAAGCAATCCATGCAATCATATTTAGGAAAACGAGAAGTTTATACTGAGTGTATGAATTTTCTAACGGCAATATCCTTTGAAAATACTTTTCTCAAAATTAACGAAAACAGGTAATTCTATGATTGTCTCACGCGAATTACGGACTATCTTTTGTAACAGTTCATGGAAAACTCATTATACTCGTACATCCAACCATTATACCCGTCCAAACGGCTCACACGATTGTTTCAGGGTTCCGGGGGGGGGGGGGGGGGGGGGGGGACCAAGCGCCGTTCTCATTTGCGAATCATCTGCGTGCACGCAAATCAAATTAAGTCCATCAACTAATAAACCCTTAATCTAGAACCCTTATTACTTAAGCAGTCTCAATAAAACATAGCCAGACTTGAAGAATATGTTAAGATCGATTTAAAATCATACTTCATTTCTATGTTAATGGTATAATTGTCTCTTATGATTAACAATTGCATTTTTCAATTAATGAATTTATCATGTCCTCTATCATCGAATTGTAGAGCAAAGAGGGCATTAAAATGTTATGTTGTTTAGGATTTTCCTTTCATCCACAGAATATCAGCAGAAACCCGCTATACTCTATATTTATCATGACATGTTTGTCTTGAGTTGTATGATATTTATATATGTATTATTTTATTCATTATTTAGGTTTCAATGAAAAAAAATGATAATGATTTGTAATAATGTGTTACTTATATATTTCATTTACTTATTTATCTATTTGCAATTTATTCGATTTCACATACCACGGATTAATTTAAGTTCTTTACTTGACACAGAACAAAACAGAAGTTTATTGATTGTCATAAGCATACACATGTCATTGACATAAACATAGAAATTCAATATGCATGCACAAATGTAGTACTGACACACTTCTGCATGACCATCGAGTCCAGAGATCGAACATCTCCATGACTGACGCTCTACGCACTCGGTCTAACACTATACATATTAAACTTTTTTAATTCTATCATATTGATGTAGATCATCATTACGGAGATTGTGGCAATATTCGTTAAACTTACAAGCAAATCACCCCCTCCCCTGAAAATAGCGACATTATTGTGTAAACGAGTGCCCATGTAGAAATGTAGGAAAGCCAATCATTGCTATAGGCCTGCAGGTCTCAATCATAATCATCAATTAGAGTCCTATATTATAGTGTGTTTTTTAATTTCATAAAAAAGATGTAAAAGTAATTACATTATAAGTATGTTATCGTTTGTATTTAAGCATAATTTTGACAATTTTATAATCAAAGCTTTCTATTCAATGTACGAACCTACACGCTTTTAATGAATGTGCTCTATTCATACTGATTAGCCGCTTGCTTATACTGTGTAGCCTACTGATGATATTATCATATTCATATATTATGTCGCATATACAACGATGGTTTAATGGTGATTATGTTGATAAAGATGGGGATGATATCAACAACGACAGGGTCATTCGGATTTTCATGTGAGGAAGCCTTCTAGGTGGCTTGCGGTAGGTCGGTGGTTCTACCCGGACGCCTCCGTGCATTCGGGGTCTTCCTCCACCTGTAATTAGCTGGGCGTCGTTATATGACTGAAATACTGTCGAAGCGACGGTACACTCAAATAGTCAAGTCAAGCAACAACTACAACATAAACTGCTGCTATCTTTGCTCCTTTATTTTATCCAAGTCATCAAGAACAGTACAGAGCAAATATTGCATATCAAAATATCATTTCGTCATGTTTGTTTGATTCAATATGGAGACATAACGAAATCAATTTAAGTATGCTATTTTTGTATGAGCATAATTTGAAATTTTTAATGAAGGAGAACAAATCCACTATAAGAATATAAAAAAGCGGTTATTTTCTCTAGTATAGAATAATTCTGCTTTATGATTCTGAAATTTTATTAAAATACCTTTAATGGTAAATATTATATTTCTTGGTAAGTTCGCTGTTTACCTTGATATTTAATTATTTTTAAAGAATAAAGGAGTCGTTAAGTTTAAGCAAAGTAAATACGGGTCGAGAACAAGAAAATCCATTTTTTTCTGCATTCAGTAATATCATAGACATTCGTTGAAATTCTCTGTAAGTTGTAAAGTACAGGAGATAAGGCAATTTATAAAGTGTAATATTTAGAAAACGAGAAATATATATAGGTGAAGTCATTTGTGCGGAAATCCTTGGATAACATTTGTCTCGAAATCATTGAACATGTAAACGGTATAAACGTGACTTTATGGTCCGCTCACTGCCTGCAGTTTCTCTGACACGGGGTTGTAAACCGTCTCATCCGTGCTGGTCATATGCTCCAGCCAGAACATGAAGTAGGTCTCTATTTTGATGAAGCCTGGCTCCACTTGTGGGAATTTCGCAATAAATGACTCGTCCAGTGTGTTATTCACGCCCCTTGTGCTTAAGACAACCATGAGTTCCTCAGGGGAAATCAGCCCGTCGTTATTGACATCAATAATTTCTGCTATTGTTTTGAAACTTTCTTTCAACTCTATGCGGAGTTCCTCATGGTTCGCGTTGAATTTTTCCGTCAAATTTGTAATAAATTCTTCCTTTGTCCCTGTCTCACCACCAAGCAGAACAAACGTCTTCCAAGCTGAACGGTACTTATCTCGAACTTGTTTTGTCTTATCCTCGTCAAAATTATGAGCAGCTGAGAATTTTTCCCTGGAATGAAACCAGTTTAATAGGACATCAACTGGCTATAAGACCAACGCATACAGAATTTGCAAATATGATTAAGAGGTTAAAGTTATAATATTGTTAAAAAAATGTATAAATTAATGTGTAGTTAGTGCCTTTTTCCAACTAATGAAAAATTATCGTGATAGAAAAATACTGTTTAGTTTCACTTATATCGTATCATGACCCATTCCGAGGATGTCATCGGATAAAAAAAAATACACAAAACTTCCGTTTTAAATTTGAGCATGTTTGATTGAATACGTAAATGATATTTACAAAAAGTAACGGAATCTAACGATCTTTGGCGAAAATAAAATCATTTTTGAATATCTCAGTCAAATTAGAGTTAAAAATTAATGTCGAAGGAATATACATATCGACTTGAATAAAACCACACTGCTAGTCATTTCTGGTGAATAATTAAAAAATTAACGTTTTGTTGACATATGAAAAAGTGATTTTAAACAATATTTTTTACTTTCAGACAATATATTGCAATTAGCAAAAGAACATCCTAGGTTATCTTAAAGTCCTTCCGAATTATCGAGGTTTGTAAGTAATCTACCCCCTCCCCCCCTTCCTCACTCTCTCTCTCTCTCACTCTCTCTCTCTCTGATAAAAGAGAAGGGAGAGAGAGAGAGAGAAAAAAAGAGAATATAAGTAATATCAAGCCTTTTTATAATCCACCACTATATATAAAAACTGTAATATTTATATATTCAAATAATTACTTTAAATGAATAGCAAAAGATAATTGCATAGTTGTGAAAATTCGTGCACGAAGTCCTCCAGAATTCTCGGGGTATGTAAGTAGTCTAGTCTATACAATTTCAAATTATTACTTTAAACGAATATTGAAAGATAATCGATTGTTGCAGGGATCCGTAATTACACTGTTAAAAATTAAAATATCGTTATTGTGTGATAGGTGTCATTTGAGTCCATATACACATGAGTTGATGCAATGTAAAAAGGACAACGTGTGACATAATAACAAATACATTCAGATTTAACTTATCCGTACATTTATAAACAAGACACAAAATCACACTTAAAGTCAAGTAATTTTAGCACCCGATCTCTCTACCAGTACCTACTCTAACACATATTACGTTTCCCTTAAATAAAATATGGATATTCATCATATCTATTAATTATATATCTTGACATCTGATTGTTGCAGGTGTGTCCTTGCCGGTTCTCGCTCTACACAGCACTTTGGCATATTTCGCTATTTTTTACATGTATGCATTATTATACCATAAACATTTACGTCAAAAATAAAACAAACACCATTAAATTCAAAATTTTAGACATTACTTTGATTATTACTTTTATAAGTTATAAATTTTCTAATACATATTTGCTGTAAAATGGAACAGGCAAACCTATGCTAGAATATAATGTGTTGATAAAATAGATATAGACGAATAGCAATATTTCATTGTATAGATGAAACCCCCATTAATGTAACGAAATAATACAGAGTAAATATGTTTGACAAATCAAACATACATAAACAGCTCAAGATCTAAAGGGATGAATCATTTGGAGTAATAATATATTATATAATGTAAAGATAGTGTTTTATTTAATGCTTTTCGTTGGATTATAGAGAAATATCAATGGATTATATCCTGATAATTTCACTGTTTTGAACAGTGAAATTATCAGAAAAACAGTGAATTATCAGGAACTTGAACCCGACCAAATCTGATTAAAATCAGCTTCTAACGTCACTCCGCTATGCTACGCTGCAGTAGGATCTGAATGTCACCAATAGGAGGTTAACTTCTCGTAACCTTTCAATCAGCGAATCAGCGTCGAGCTTTCATTTTTAGACGGCGATAAGCCGTCTTATGCTGAAAATCGAAATCAGGCCTTGCTAATTTGCATATTTTCCACAACATTTTTAACTGTACCTCTCCGCGCTTAGTGCGGATCCATGCAATGCGACTCTGCACTAACGAATACGAGTTTAAATCATAACCGTAACCGATTTTAGTGTGTTACTGTTTGTTAACATGTTTTCTTTTGCCATTATTTTGCACTGGAAGCATCAATTTTAAGCGTGAAAAAAATATACGTGACATTTCTTAACCAGAACAGCAACCCATCTTACGTACATGAAGATATACTCCTGTAACAAGAAAAAGTAGTGCTCCGTATGTATGTAATTGACCTAACGTAGTCCACACAATATTTTGCATGATGGCGAGTTAGGTTCCTCCCAGGGCATTTCTTAACTTTGAAATAGATAGGCAAACATTCTAGTATCTTAAATAATCAAATACCTGGTCAATTTCTACACATACAAAACAACAGATAGAATTCGCTAGTACAAGAGAAAGAGAATGACCTACTAAGGTATGCAGCTCTTTATGAATGAAAGGTTCATGACCTTTACTCCGGATTATTATGTTACAAACAGAACCTCTGTAGCAACAGCGGTGGGGTTTTTGTCGTCATGTGACTGCTTCAATAACTTCAGAAACGCTGGGTTTAGAATGTTAATCCCGTCGCCGTCTCTCAGCGCACTGTGCGCTTTGATTTTTTTTGAAAGTGAATCAATAACTATTTTAGCCAATATTGGTTTCGTTCATGAGTGCCGATATTTAATCAGTTTATTTAAATTTAAGTTTTTGCTTCGAAATATATTGAAACTTATTTGGAAAAGATATTTTTTTTCAATTTCAGAAAACATTTATTTCCAACGAAATACAGAAAATCCGTTTTAAATAGCTTGTTTTGTACTGTAGTTGATTTATTATATTTTGTTCTTATTTTGAAATATCAAAATAAATACTCATCATATGTTGTTCATTTCTTAAACTGAAATCATATGTGGAGAAAAACAAAATAGAATGTGTTTTGTCTTGTTTCTTGATGTATTTCCCGAAAACGAGCCCCTTTTCGGTAATAACGGTACTTTTTACTCTAACGTGTAACAACTCGGAAGCGATGCAGGCTTTAATGAAGGGTAGCGTTCATTTTGGATAAAATAAATGCTGCTACATTATCAACGAAACAACCAAGGGATTTGAAAGAAAGGTTAAATATGTCTTCATTAACTTGTTCGGTACAATAACTTGAATTACTAGTTTAATGTGTTTTGTGTAGTTTAATTTTTTTTTTACTGTGACAACTGTCATGTTTTTTCGCGCGCCATTTTCATCGCACATGATATTCTTGAAAAAAATGTAAAACTATGTGATCGTAATAGTTTATTTGATAGACATCCGTTTTTCTAATACACTTTTTCATCTAATGAGAGGTTGAGCTTTTCATTGAGACGCATTCCATATTATTAAATCACCGTCGACAGCATACACCCATGCAGACGACTGTGTAAAGATTAGTATTGGAGAATAATAAGATGTTTTAAACTCTTTTTATATAAAATAACTGGAAAATTTTGATTTCTCACTAGCTAAATCAGTACAGAATAAAGTCCTTTTTTTCTGCTTCTTGTGTCAAAATTGTTTACAACATGTTTTCAAATCCTTACTCAGTGACCCCGTGTATTGAAGTCAAGGAGGGTTGTTACAAAAGCGTTTTCTAACAGTTTACAGTATTGTAGACAATATCTAACATAGGATATTCTTAATGCATTCATGTTTTCAATCTCATTTCATGATTATGATAATAATGGTCATCGTTTAATCCATATTGGATCAATTCCTCATAAAATATAAATTATTTTATAATTAAATGATTTTAAATAAGATATTTACTTAAATAAACAAGTTTTGAGAAAATTAGCATAAGTGACAGATCTGCCTTTGATATTTATCTTTAATATTTGTGCATATAATATAGCAGTATAATGTTTGAATTTGAATTATATTTTATTGTAGAAATGTAAAAAATATATATATATTTTATGCAAAATCCTAATGGAAATTTCTTAAACCCAAATTCAGTCATATTGTGAATTTTACTGGTAGAAAGGGCACTGTTCCCTTCCCCATTTTGTTTGGAAAACAACCCTTTTTTTCATGTGCACTATTGTGAAATAATCTTAACCATTCCCAAATGAAGAAAAGAAATTTGACAATCAGTTCTTGTTCCCAATTCATGTAGAAGGTTTACCTACTAAGTGGAAAATTGATAGGAAATTTGTATAAGAAAATCTTTTTTTAAAAAAAAAAAATGGTAATGAAAAAAAAAAACAACACTGCACATTCAAGTGTTAGAATATTTTAAACAAGTCTATATGAAATAAAATTTAAAAAATAAAGAAGTTCTGTATTTAAGGCATGCATATGATTGTATACTATTTACCAATTGAACTTATGACAGGAACAAACAAAACTGAACTGATCAAGAAAAAAGTGTTTTAAGGCAAGAGAAAAATGCTTAATATATATAATATGCAAAGAAGGAAAAATATATTTTCATGTAAACTACAAATATCTGCAAAGCACACATTTATCATTTGTACAGAGTTACTGTTAAGCTTTCTTTGTATTGGGAAGAGAAAAGATCACAGATCCAATTCTAATGTACTGTATTATATCTTTATGTGAATTTTATCTTGTGCTTGACAGATAAAGTTATCCAAATCAATGCAAAGCATAGGTGAAACAAGCAGTGAGTATTATTTCTTCAGTAAAACTTTTTCATGTAATGAAATTCACCATTCGCTTGGAACCAGTGACAGTTCCAGAAAAACGCACTTAATGACCCCGTGCGTTTTCCTTCGATATTCTTTATAAAACCGCCATCTTGAAAAAAAATCGATAAAATGAGGGGCTTTTTGAGCGCACTAGGGCGTGACCGGATCCAAAACGACCATGGGTAGAACTGTGATAGCAGACGACAGTTTTCCAAAATAACCGCCATACGTTGTATATCGGGCGCCGTCAAATTGAAGGGATTTCTAACGCCCATTGTTTTATATCTAAAAAATAAATATATATTTCGAATTATGAATAATTCATTTCTAAACAGTATTACATGTAAATTGTGTGCGTTCGTGTGTATGAAGCTATATAAGGTATTAACGTCTGTAGATCTCAGGTTTAATTCGGTACACATTCCCTGCCTGTATTTAGCAGATGTCATAAACGGTACACCTGCTCACAGGTATTATACTGTAAACGAGCAGACGACACTTTCTCTCGCTCTATAGCAGAGGACAGTACACTTCATAGCAGTACACTTTAAAAGGTGAAATTTACTCGCTGTCAGGCTGCGTGGTGTAGTGGTAAAGTAGTTGGACTCATTGGAATTTTATGAAACTAGCGGCCCGCGTTCGACCCACAGTAGAGTCAATTATTTAGGAGAGAAAAAAAAACACGTCTGGTTCAAACAATGGTTAAAATGATACTAAATTACTAAAAAGGCTATAAAATGGGTTTGACCCATAAATAGGGGTGTACATATTAAAATAATAATCAACAATACATACAACCATACAACGTATGGCGGTTATTTTGGAAAACACAGTTCTACCCATGGTCGTTTTGGATCCGGTCACGCCCTAATGCGCTCAAAAAGCCCCTCATTTTATCGATTTTTTTCAAGATGGCGGTTTTATATAGAATATCGAAAAAAAAAAACAAAAAAAAAAAACGCACGGGTCATTGAGTGCATTTTTCCTGGATAAGCGTCCCTGACTAAATTCAGTGAATGATAATTTTGAAGAATTTGGAATTAATTAGTCAAATATTTTCCCTAATTAATTTTTTTTTTTTTTTCCTTATTTACTTTACAATTATATTAAGACAAAATATTTAAAATTTTCAACAACAAAAAAATCAAATTTAAATTAAATATTCTAAAATATTCAATCTTTAAATCTTTTTAATTTAATGTTACTCATTTTAAAAAAGAATACCTACAAATCTTTATCTATTTATCTATTGTTCCTTGGCTAGACCAGTACTTTGTGCCTGGACATAGGTCTAAAGCTATATATGAAAATGATAATTAATTTATAAAAAAATGCTGGTCTTCTGCAGAGCAACTGAACAACAAACAGACCCCTACTCATTTTAATCTAAAAGGTGGGGTGGTATTATTTTATCATTCCTTTCTTATATTTTTGCTTGTGTAAAAATAATTTGATGGCCTAATAAAAAAGAAATGAGATTGACAATAACTGTGTGTGTGTATGTGTGTGTGTGTACAGATTATTGCATAGATAGATAATTTATAGGATATTGCCCTTTAAGTCAATGTCAGTTTACACCAACTAAAACTCACTGATGCTCTCTCTATAATTACATTACATTCATTTGCATTTGCTATTTTTGCTGTTTCTAACTGCTTTTGCTCGTTTAAAACTTTCAATAACTTTATTAGACATCATCATCATCTGTCTGTCTGTCTGCCTCTCTCTCTGGTTTATCAGTGAGATATATGTGCATTTGCATGTGTCTATGTTATTCACAGACTGCACCGATATTTATATATTGTAAAGATTCATTTCCATGACATTTTAAAAGAATGATTCAAAATAATTTATTCCATGTTAATGTTACGTAGATCTTTATCATAATACAGCACGTAAACAATATACTTTCACACATGCGTTCAGGTGTGATATACATATCATAGGTAAACACTATTAAAATCGTTTTACCGAAACCTCCAAACCAGTTTCTATATAAATTCAATTTACCGAACTGGTCATTTACCGAAACGACTGGCTTCCAACAATATCACCCCACTCTCTCGTTCTCTCTCTCTCTCTCTCTCTCTCTCTCTCTCTCTCTCTCTCTTTGTAAACTTTCATAACGCCCTCATTGAATAAACTTTCTGCAGATTCGAATTTTTTAACAGTGTAAATTTTATAATGACGCAGATGTTTAGAAGGGTCCATATAGCATTTTGAGGGATCATGTTATCATCATGTGGTGTTGTTATGTCATAAGGGGTTCATCATGTGAGGTTAATGTCATTTTGTTGGGTTGTTATATCATCATGTGAGGTTGTAATATCATCATGTGAGGTTGTAATGTCATCTTGTTGCGTTGTTATGTCATCATGTGAGGTTGTAATATCATCATGTACGGTTGTAATATTATTTTATGGCGTTGAAATGTCAATGTGTGAGGTTATAAATTCATGGTTTTAAAATAGGGTGGAGCAGTTGTCCTTCTGTGATGTCCGCTGGACTTAATGGGTGATGCAGTTGTTCTTCCTTGATATTCATTTGACTTAATGTGTGGTGCAGTTGTCATTCTGTTATGTTCACTTTAATTGCTGTGTGGTCAGTTTTCCTTCTGTGATGTTCAACTGACTTGCTGTGTGGTGCAGTTGTCCTTCTGTGATGTCCACTTGACACGGTGTGTGATGCAGTTGTCATTCTGTACTCATGATTGCTGTGTGGTGCAGTTTTCCTTCTGTGATGTCAATGACTTGCTGTGGTCCTTCTGTGATGTTCATTTGACTTGCTGTGTGGTGCAGTTTTCCTTCTGTGATGTTCAACTGACTTGCTGTGTGGTGCAGTTGTCCTTCTGTGACGTCAACTTGACTTGCTGTGTGATGCAGTTGTTATTCTGTAATGTGCACATGACTTGCTGCTTGACTTGCTGTGTGGTGCCGTTGTCCTTCTGTTATGTCCACTTGACATTGCAATCGGTTGATTAGTATTACATCCTGTTCAATTATATGCTGTCAAGTACAGGTAGTATGCTGTGATGTTGTTCTCTCCTATGTAGTTCATTCGGCACATGTACTGTTCGGATGAAGTCCGAAATGTTGCGCATTGACGGTACCGAGTTGGTCATTTCCTTATTTTCATTTCTTATATGTTGGGTGTTAAGGGACACACCCAAATTTTAAGATGACTATATATAAACTTGTATATTTGCCAACTTTTGAAGTTGAAAAAACTCACATTCTATTTTTTTTTTATTTTTTTTTTTTTTGCAAATTCTCAATAAAAATGCAGTTTTAGTTAAAAAATATAAACATGTTATGTTTTGCGTATTATTTTTACATTTTAAGATTTCCTTTCCTACATCAGTGGCTTTCATCTGAAAAGATAAAAAAATAAACCGCGAGCTTTGGCGAGCGTTTTAACTTTACTAAGCCGAGCAGGATAAACTTATCTTCATTCAACACATACCTAGTATTCTATTTATCCTATTATTTCAGAGTATGACTTGACTTGACTATTTGAGTTTACCGTCGTTTCGACAGTATTTCAGTCATATAGCGACGTCCAGCTAATTACAGGTGGAGGAAGACCCCGAATGCACGGAGGCATTCGAGTAAAACCACCGACCTACCGCAAGCCAGCTGGAAGGGTTAATAATTCCTCACATGAAAATCCTAATGACCCTACCGGGATTCGAACCCACACGGTGAGGGGCTGAGTGAGTGTTAAAGTCAGCGACTCTCAAGCAATTTCAAAGCAATACACAGAAAGAATGAAAATAAAGAACGTAACATATCACTTGACCTTCAACACCGTGACGTCATGCATGTAGTAAACAGGAAAGTAGTCACGGATGACGTCAGTATATATAAACAATCACGAATGAGTATAAAGCTAAGTTTATTCGATAGGCAGTTAATACCACAATGTAAGTCTGGTGATAGGATAAACTGTATTCAACAACTTTTGATAAAATATGTTGAAAATTATAGTATACAATGATAAAAACAAACTTTGAAACGACTTTTCTTTAATTAAACTTTTTTCCATTAAGTAAAAATTGCATAATAAAATGTAAACATTTCCCTTAAACAATTGAACATATAACAGATAGTTTACTTTGATTTCCATTCACTTGCAATACTTTTTACTAATTACAGTTTTGTCATGTTGTAAAATGCAATGTATTCTATCAGGAGATATTATCTTTATCTATTCAGATGAAATCCACTGATGTAAGAAAATTCTTAAATGCAAAACATAGTTATGTTTGCTTTTTTAACTTAAACTGCATTTTTATCGAGAATTTGCATAAAAACACTGGCGTAGCTTCCTATAGGCACATTAGGCACATGCATACCCATTTTTTTTCAAAGTGGTCGAACAATTTGTAAGAATCTGTGCCATGGTATCAAAGTGTTTTCGATTTATTATAAATATTATTATGTTTATATGTAACGTAAAATTATATGTTTTTCAATAACGAGTGAAACGTGTTTTTGTTTGAACATCTCAACAGTTATCTAAATTTTAAATCATTGAAAATACTGAAAATTGGTCTTCCAGTTCAGTAAACTGGCAAAACCACAAACTATATTATCTCAAAAATAAAATGACATTTACTGCAGACGTAATTAATACGCACGCAATATTCATACATGCGTAAATTATTACCAATACTGTGACAGTTATCTCTTAAGAGTGTCTCTTAAAACACATCTTATGTTTACTTAGGTAATAATAAATCTGCTTTAAGTAATTTGATTTTATGAGGCAAAATGCATAAATTTACTTTTCTCCTCTGGGTGTTTAAGGGTACATATTTTATAAACGGCAGACCTAAAACAAGTTAATAATTTTGCTTGAAACTTGTATATTGCCTTTCAGACTTCCGTTTTTTTCTAATGCAAATACACTAATGCACGAAACTATATGTTCTATTTATGTAAAATATTCATGCATCGATATGACGATGCTTAAGTGTGTAAATTATGTGTTTTCTGTTATTAAATTTATATTATAGGGAGTACGTCAATAGGATATCCATATAGGGACATGGGTTTAACTGTTTGATTAATACATAGAGGAAATGTGTTTGTTTTTAGTGAAAATGGAAAATATCTCATCGAGAAGTGATTCAAATTAATATATTCAAGAGTGCGTAGCGCGCGAAAATGTTAAGATTGTACATGTATCACCTCGAGGTGAGATGTATTCCATATTCACTCAAAAAAAAGTTTTTATTTTATGTTTACTGCTGCTACATATCCATGTACATACCCTTTATATGTAAAAAAGCAGTCCCGGCAGATCTATATCACCCACATTGTGAGATATAGATATAATCTTGATAAAACACAGTATTTCAAAGAATTAAATAAAAACTCTAATGTCAGTCCCACGTGTAATTCAAACACACACACGTAACAATAATTATTACAAATTCATGATATTAGGTGCTTACATACGACAGATCTAGATGCACGTTTGTTCTCAGAGCGTTATGAGTGAGAGTTATGAGTGTAAAGGCTACTTGTGAGTATTTAATAAGTACTTGAAATTCTACATAAAATGGGTTTATTCCCATTAAAAAGAAATACTCAAAACCAATCAAATTGTTCCCACGGCCATGCAAATATCCAAAGTCCCCCGATAGATCCTCCGCGGTAGGAAAACATACCTACACATTTAGTGAATCCAAGCTACGCCCCTGAAAAATACTACTAGAATGTGACTTTTTGCAACTTCAAAAGTTGGCAAATATACTTGTATATTATCTAACACGAGGGATCTTAAATTTTGGGTTGTCCTTTAACATACAACGTTAAATAAATGAAAACAAAAAACGTAAAAGTAAAAACGACCATCAAGTGGACATTAACAGAAGGTCAACAGCACCGAACAGTAAGCCAATGGACATCACAGAAGGACAACTGCACCGTACAGCAATCAATGAACATCATAGAGTAAAATACCACATAATAATAAAAACCCCAACAACCTCACATGATGATACAACAACCCAAAAAGATGACACAACAACCCCACATGATGATACCACGATCCCTCAAAATGCTATATGGACCCATCTAAACATCAATACCGAACATAAGACAGCTGTGGCGTTCCATAGCTGAAAATAGATAAAGAGTGTGTCAAGCAACCTGAATGAAGAAGTCATTTTATTTTCTCGATCTGTGTATTGTTTATGATGACGTTAAGTCAGGAAAATATCTTTCATACAGTGTTAAACAAACAAAATGACCGTCGTTATTAATGATTACTCTCAGTAATTCCCGAAAGAGGAGTTTAGGCAGTGTGGTTAGATAGTAAAATCATTGTGCACAGAATTGGATACGCCAAGAAAACAGTTGATAGTCCTGAATGTACAGTTGATGGAATAGTGACATGCCATAGCCCGTTGGTAATATGGCCAAGCAGTCCTTTTGATTAAATATGAATTCCAAAATTTCTTCTTGTTTAGATTTTAATCGTTCTAAACCATCTTTTCTAACACACACTGAGTGGCAGGTTCGATTTTCATGCATAACTCCAAGTTGATGAGTTCGCCTGATGTCGCTATGTAACAGACGAGTTCATTGGCTGGTTGTCGACTGGCTATAAATAGAATTATCGAAAGATCCAGATCAGCGAGAAGGTGACCTCCTATTGGTGACGTTCAGATCCTACTGCAGTGTAGCATAGCGGAGTGACGTTAGGAGCTGAATTTAATCAGATTGGAACCCGACCCTACGTTATAAACTGATCGGAGCGTCATTTGTGCTGGGTTTTACGCAAGAAATGACGTCATAAATAACGTCACGCACGCGACGTATTCCCGCCAATTTTGACGTCTTTTTGTGAATAAAAACAGCTAATTTCTGGCTTTAAAGCATTAAATAGAAAGAAAAATCGTTGTTTTGGTGAAATATTGATGTATAATTTCATTCGTGAACATAAAAAGATGCATTTTCTGTTATTTCAGTGAAATTATTAATCGACCTTACAACAAAACAAACAATTATCCTTTATATATTTCAATATTTTGATTACAAGAATGAGCAAATTCATTAATGATACTCATACATTCACCATAGAAAAGATATTCATGAATATTCCAGTTACTATAGGAACGTCGTGTTGACAAAATCGGATTAAAACAAAATCGCAATCTAAACATAGATGTTTGTTTCTATTCAGTAATTTTTATACCGTTTGAGTGAAAATGATTTTTTTGTGTGTGAATGATGAAATAATTCACCGACACACAAAGACGATATGATGTGCCAAGTTTCATTAATATTAAAAGGAATGTTACGGAATATTTTGTCTATAGGTGTAGCTTCCTATAGGCACAGTAGGTACGTGCCTACACATATTTTCTCTAAAGTGTAAAAAATGAAAATATAAACATGTTAAAATCGAAATAAATAAAGAGAAATATTTCGGATTTCCTATATTTTCACATTTTACAAAATTGTGTTTAATAATGCCAACATGTACCGAAAGCACCAACAGTACAAAATAAAAAATAAAACACCCTTCCATAGTTTATGAATGATATATGATAAAAAAAATATTTTAAGGGCTTGATATGTTTCTTGGCGCTTGAATTCAAAAATGTAAAACACAAAATGGTTGATCAAGACTCGATATTTCGTAGAACTGGGGAGAAGACGAAAGAAACGGCGGCCCATGGACGAAACATGCATGCCAATTTTAACATTTCTGGTATTCCACTGTATTAATAGTTATGTATTGTTATGCTGTAAGTCTGACACGCCATTACTGGAGTTCTTCCAGGAGTACCAACCATTCTTAAAACAATGAGATATGCAATTCTTGAGGATATATCTATACATGCTTGATTAAAGCTGGAGATCTTCTTTGAGCTAATTCTATTTTTGGTATTATGCTTTGTGAATCATTCACTTGAATGCGTTCCTATAATGTTTTCTTGTTTTAACTGACTTGACTTGACTATTTGAGTTTACCGTCGCTTCGACAGTATTTCAGTCATATAGCGACGTCCAACTAATTACAGGCACAGGCTACCGGCGTGGGACCCCCCAGTGATACAAAAAAAAAAAAAAAAAAATTAAAATACATTTTATAACAAAATTTCACAATTCAAGAAAAAAAAATATTGATATCATAAAATAAGAAAAGGTATGTAACTCTCTGTTCAAAATCTATAGGAAAATTGACATGGTCGTATTCTGAGCTTCGTATCTGACACAACTTTTAGCCGATTTCAAATATGCCGGGCTTGTTCAACGCAGAAACAATGGGCCTTTTCGTTGCCGAGTCGATTTTCTATCTTAGATAAGCTACAAAGACAATACGAGTCCCGAAACTCAATGGAAACTGTACTCGGACACGATGTGACCGAAGCAATGCATATCACAGTCAATGCTTTTTTCAATGGCAACTTCACAGAAATACAATATTTCCAACAAATACCCATATTAAACAATAAATTATGTATTTATTTAAGTCTCACAAGTTATGCTTTTCTCCAGAAGTCGCTAGTATCGATGCATTCCGCCCTCATTCCACTGTTGCGTTTTGTTATGACTGACGGCTACCATAATCGCTGGTTCCCCAATGTCATATTGTAATTATCACAAAAGTCGATAACCAATTCATTATGGTAGCCGCCAGTTGTGAGAATTAAATAAATACATAATTTATTGTTTAATATGGGTATTTGTTGGAAATATTGTATTTCTGTGAAGTTGCCATTGAAAAAAGCATTGACTGTGATATGCATTGCTTCGGTCACATCGTGTCCGAGTACAGTTTCCATTGAGTTTCGGGACTCGTATTGTCTTTGTAGCTTATCTAAGATAGAAAATCGACTCGGCAACGAAAAGGTCCATTGTTTCTGCGTTGAACAAGCCCGGCATATTTGAAATCGGCTGAAAATTGTGTCAGATACGAAGCTCAGAATACGACCATGTCAGTTTTCCTGTAGATTTTGAACGGAGAGTTACATACCTTTTCTTATTTTATGATCTCAATATTTTTTTTTCTTGAATTGTGAAATTTTGTTTTAAAATGTGTTTTGAATTGTTACTTTGTATCAATGGGGGGTCCCACGCCGGTAGCCTGTGATTACAGGTGGAGGAAGATCCCGAATGCACGGAGGCATTCCGGGTAGAACCACTGACCTAGCTGGAAGCCAGCTGGAAGGCTTCCTAACATGAAAATCCGAGGGGCTAAGTGAGTGTTAAAGTCAGCGACTTTACCCTATCGGCCACTGAGACTTCCTCTTATTTTTAAATCTGAATATGTTGAGAATGAAAACAAAACAATCATGGCCATCAGAAGTGATGTTCCACGTTAGCTATTTGTTAGATGAAGATTCCAACAATAATACAGCTAAAGCTGCCCAGTGACCTGTCACTCCCAAGACGGACGCTCTAGGTTTCTGTTGTCAACTTTTAAAATTTCGAAGCAGGTTTTATGGCAGACATTTGCGACTTAATACGAAGCGAAATAGTGATCGATCGAATAATTGGCAAGCAACTGTGTTATGGTATCA
The DNA here is from genome assembly GCA_021229015.1 of Solen grandis. Taxonomy (NCBI): domain Eukaryota; kingdom Metazoa; phylum Mollusca; class Bivalvia; order Adapedonta; family Solenidae; genus Solen; species Solen grandis. The sequence goes on from CM037777.1 coordinate 5,032,528, forward strand.
AAGTGTATTGAAGTTATTATAAGTAATATTATCTTTGCATTATGTAACGCAACGTCATATGTGTTTTAACACATTAAACCTGGCGAAGGAATACAGCCGACGAAACGTTGCGCAATAAAGTGTAAGTTGAAAATAACCAAAAAAAAAACAAAAAAACAAAAACAAAAAAAAAAATGTTTTTGTTGTAGCAATCCTAATACAATTTATTGAAAATATTGAACATTGATCTTCAATTTCAATGAACTGGGAACACCTACATTGCAACACAAATGAAGTTACAGAAGTAATTCACACCTATGTAATATTCATACATTCGTAAATTATTGCAAATATATGTACTTTTATTGTAATCTTTTAAGGGCGATAATTAATCATGGCTACACCATTCATTTTAAAGACACGCCTTAGGATTATTACTTTTATTAGTAATAACGTCACTCGTTCTGCTTTACCAATTTTATGACAGAGGCAAAATGCATAAATACATTTCTCCTATGGATGCGAGAGTGGATAAGCGGTAAATATTTTATCAATGGTTGAGGGCAGGAAATAAGTAATTCAAGCTAAAGATAACTTTCAGACCTAAAGCAAGTTATTAATTTAGTTTGAAACTTGTACATTCATTTTCTTTAATGCACACATGCACGATTTTTTTTTTAAGTTTTAAAATCTTTTTATTACCTATTTATTATAGGGAATTCGTCAACAGATCAACCATAAGGAGTCGCTTCATTGTTTGAATTATACATAATATATTACGTATTATTACGTATATTAACCATTTTCGATGCAAGAACAGTGAAAGTGATTTCGATGGAGGGCTTTGTGTCTTGTGTAATTTATGAAATAAACAACAATCACAATTTAATTTTTCAGTTAAGCGCGTTAAATTGTCCTAACAGTTTTCCTTTTAAAAATATAAAAAAATTAACATCAGACCCACGTGTATTTCAAACACACATGAAACATTAATACAAAAACATATCATTAAGTGCTTATATACGATAGATTCAGATTTAGGTTCGTTCTCAGTAATTAATGAGTGAGAGTCATGAATTTCAATATTATAGTGTAAAAACTATTTATGAGTATATATCAAGAATATTCGAGAGTAGTAAACCAGTTCTTTATTTCTTAAATATCCACACAAAATTGACATATTCACATTAAAAAGAAAGCCTCAAAACCAACCAGATTGCTCCAACGACAAAATTAATGCTTCGATGGGCCCCAAGCGGTAGGAAATCGTGCCTTCACATCCAGTTTAGCCAAGCTACGCACATGGATATAAAGATTTTTTTCCATTATGGTAGTATCTATTTTCATGTGTTAGCATAGCTGAAATATTTTTGTTTATATCTTCGAAACAATACTTTGCTTTATATTCTCTCCAATACAAAACAAAAATATCTTACATGTATAAAAAATCCTCAATGAAGTGTACTGGCATTGTGCAACATTTCACCCGTCGTTGAAAAAATTGGCGTTCTTGTAAGTTACTGGCGTATGATCAAGTTAATCTTACAACATTTTACTTTTTCGACCAAAGTATAAAGTACAGCAAAACATGAAATAAAAATAACATCGTGAAAACGGCACAAATAAAAATATTAGAAATAAAGATAACTCCAAAGGTGTCAAAACTGTTTCAACTTTAAGGTAGTGGCACCTTAGTGCATGCATTTTTAAACTCTGTTTTTTTTGTGTTTTTCTATTATATACCTTTAAAGAAAGCATTTTGTGCAATATAAGACATTTCTAACCACAGGTTCAAATAATTAATGGTTTTAGGTTTATCTAACCTAGTACTGAAATGCTTTTGCAAATTGTGTGGTTGTATACGTATAAAATCATCAAATTAACCATTTTTTTCTCATGAATTGATTTTTCATATACCTAATGCATATATAAAATGGAAAACATATTAAAAACATAAAAGCGAACTTGAATAAATGTATATTTATACATTTATATAGAAAATCTTCATATTACAGTTTGATATTTTTTCTCCATTTATAAAATAGCAACACTACAATTCCCTGTAAAGTATATATATTTTGGTACAACTCTCTCAAGACAAACTGTTTAAAAATATTCATATACTATATAAAACATAAAAATGCACAATTTTTTATGAGTTAACCATTCAAAAATATCAAATTATAACAGTATTACCTGAGTCCCTATTGTTTAAACTTTAAACACAGAATATCAGGTATTGACTGCGTCTTTTCATGTACAGTGTAAGCATAAACTTGAACTGATAATAATAATTATCGTATTTAGTGCCTTTTTCCATTCAGTTATTTATGTAAAACCATTCATTGTTTAGTGAAATAATAAGCAGAAAATGCCATTATTTTGAAGAAAAATCCCACATTTTGTATGTGAAGTTTTCTTAGAGACAAAATTCACCACTTTGTACTGAACTTAAACATATGTGCAACTACAGATTTATTTTCTTAATAAATCATTTCATTTCCAAGTTACTTGTTATTTGGTTTTAAGAATTAAAGGTCTAAGCATTCAGTAAAAATTATCTGAAGAGTTTTATACAAAAACTATTTGACCGAGTATGTTCAATCTTAGTGCGAAGGAATCAGTTTTCCGCTTTACATGAATTTCAAATATACGAACTTGCGTTACTGTAGTTATGGTTGATTTGGATACCATTTGCTTTTAAAAATTGTAATTTTATGGAAAACTTTCCGAAATATCATCAATTATCAGAATAATGCATTTTGACAGATCAAGGGGAATTCCGAAAATGACGTCACCGGAAGTAATTCGGGAAGGTGTTTTTCTTCTCTTTTTAAAAATAAGGACGATAGTTTTTCATTTGAATAAATGAATACCAATAAAAACTTTTATATTTGATTAACAATGATATAAGATACCATGAATTGAACTTCTTAATGATTCAGAAAAAGAATCGCATTCGAATCATGGCGTGTTATAACGAAGAATATCGGAGATGGGCGATCTTTGCCGACATTTACCGTAAGTTGCAAAGCCCATTAGGGTTCCTGTACCTTAATATCAGATATAATATATAAGTTTAACACACAATTATAAAAAAACATGGTGTCATATTTAACAATGCTATGACGTAATTTTGTTCTATATGACGTAAATGATACGTAGGGTTAAATCATATCGTACTTACGCAAACAGATCCGCGTCCTTAATTGTTAATATGTTGTCCTTGTCTGTGTCGAATACATGAAAGAACTGTTTCCACTTCTTAATCAAGAAATCAGTAGTAGCCATTTCCTGTGATAAAAGTAAGAAATAAGATAAAACATTGATACTATTCATTCGCCCATGCAATATGTGGCTATTTTAAAAACAGTCGTATATTTAATACAAGTTATCACCAACCGTACTGACTTTGTTGTATAACAATTGCTTATTTCTAGATTTTGTGTACAAGGGCTAGCTAGCGTTAAGCACATACGCACGTGCGTAACATTGAAATTGAAAGTAAAAATCCAGATATGGCCTAAACGATGTTAAAACTAGATGAAGAGGGTCCTTGATTACCTACCAAGTCCATTTTAATAACATTATTTACAAATCGTAGACCTAAATTTAAATTTTAAATAAAAAGAAATAGAACAAATTAAGTAGTTCGTAAGACGAGGAGTGTTTAAAAATTTGAAATCGCACCGTACACTCGAATATCACCTGTATTACGCTACACATATTTTAAAACGGATGATTGCTCATCACTGTAAATTGTGTATAATATAATATAATTGAAATCAGCAAACCGGTTCTTTTTGTAATTTCGATTGCTTTTGGCTGTGTTCGAATTAGAAAATGTTGTAAGGCCTACGTTGGGATTGAGTGTCAAAAACATATACATAATGACATACAAAATTCAGTTCCGATCTCGAATCAGACAAAAATGCCCTTATTCAGGAAGACCCATGTCTGGAGTCTAAATCCTAATATTGATTACATGAGTTACTGTCAGACAGCTAGCACAAATGGCAAACCTGGGTATACCGTATGTTCACTTCATCTGAAGAAACCTCTTCAGGTTAAGCTGGTTCCCCAATTAACCAATGAGCAGAAACGTACGAGAGTGCGAATTGCAAAGCAACTACTAAAGAAGTACCCAAAATGATTGCCGAGCCGAAACAGTATATAAGCTCTGCAGCATGCCAAACACACACACACACACACACACACACAAAAACAACAACAACAAAAAAAAAAAGAAAAAAAAAAGAAACAGTATTGCTCAGTGAATACTGAAGCAAAGAATTGGTTATACGCCATTTTCTTCTGAAATTTAGGTCAGTCATGCAAGTTGTTTTCGAAAAGTACGTGAAGCTCACAAATCCTCAACATTAATACAGTTTATGAAATCTGAAAGGTCAATATATAATCGCACCACCCCTATTCGATTTGTTTCTTCATCCAAAATTGAAAACACATACACACACACACACTCACTTCTGGTAGGAAATAAAGGTCAAGACATGCATTAGGGTCTGAGTTAATCAGTTTCTCAAGCGTGTAAATAAACGTGAGAATAAAAATTGTTTAAAAAATGATTAAAAAAACGCTGTGTTCTTGTTAAAGGGGAATATTTCGAAAGTAACTAGACAAACTTCGAATTTTGTTTTTTATTAAAAAAAAGTCAAAAGTTTTAGAACTACCATCGCTGTAAACTATTCATTGTAATCAGATAAAATTAAACCATCAGATAAAATTGAACCATACAATATTTGCCCTTGACAAAACTTTCATGGCGCCAAGTTTCAAAATGGTGCGCGACGCTGACCCGCCATTCAAAAAAAGTCATTTTATGCAATTATTAAAAGCCAAGTGAGTCTTCGTTCACCAGTTTGATTTTTCCGAACAGAATGGTTTACATATCTATATGAAACCTATAAGGCCTATATACCGGTGATTCTTTTTCACTGGATGTGACCTTCTTGCATAATAATGCCTGTCAAAAGCAACTTATTAGCAGAGGATGCATTTACGCAGGTTAAATTATATCTCAGAAACAGGTTTATCTACACTGAACAACTTTTCTGAATGTCACTTAGAATGTTTGCGAATTTCGGACAAAACAAGCAGTCAAAATCATTTTTGTTACTGTCCTTTGAAAATATATCATGGGGTAAATGCCTGTCAATATATTAATATTTAGATTTATAGTGGAAGAATTCTAGAGTATTGTTTAAGACAAATAGTGACCAATTAGTAAAGTTGTTCAGTGTATACACGTCAGTTCTTTGTTTATTTCGTTCAGGTAACCGTCCCTGGTTACGTAGAGGGGGTTGGGGTTCAACAGCGACATACTGTTAAAATGGTACTGAAAGATTCCTGTTTGGCGCTAAGCATATAAAATAGGTCAGTTGCAGATATAATAGAGCCAATATGTGCAAGAAAAACACAATGCCCAGCCCGAGTTAAACACCTTTTGACACATCCAAGGGGGTAAGATGTTAAATAATTATTGCCAATTGATTTTTTTTTATGTATTTTGGTTTACCGTCGCTGTGATAGTATTTCAATCATATAGCGACGTCCAGCTAATTACAAGTGGAGGAAGACCCCGAGTACACAGATGTACCCAGGTAGAACCACCGACCTACCGCAGGCCAGCTGGAAGGCTTCCTCACATGAAAAATCCGAAGTCCCTACCGGGATTCGCACCCACAGCGGTGAGGGGCTGAGAGATTTATAGTCATATTAATGCTCTGGCACGGAATATTGCAATTGAAAGTGAATATATTAAATGAAGAAATGTG
>CM037777.1:5038401-5054742 GCA_021229015.1 Solen grandis
AGTTCCTACATGGATCAAGTTTATTTTCATAATTTTTATGAAGGTTCACCCAAGGGTCACCCCTGCCAAGTTTAAATCAAATTCTGTCCTCATTTTCTGAGGAGATGTCGTTTAAAGAAAATTGTTGATGACGGATGACAACAGATGCAGGGTGATCACAAAAGCTCCCTTTCCATCAAACACATACAATTATGAGGCACACAATGACATATGCACAAGAGTCCTGTAATCAAGTTAACTCTTGTAGTAGTAGATTTACCATGATTTCAGCTAGCAGACTTTTGCAAGCACTTTGGCAAACAGTGACTTGAATAAGAGCACAAAGTTATTTTTCACATGTAAAGAATAAATGGTTGACAAGCATGAGTTATGCCCCAGACAAAACTTAAATATGAAATTAAACAACAGGCAATTAATTCAAAAATATGTGTAGAGTTACGGTTCTTGTGCATGACACTTCTCCTCTATAAGATCTACCGGTATCTACTTTTGAAGTTTCAAGTTAATAGCTTTTATACTTTTCTAGTAATGATCACGACAAAAATTAACAAAGGACAATAACTCCAAAAATATGATATGGAGAGTTACAGATCTTGTGCATGATGATACTTAAGAGATCTATCCATGCATGAAGTTCCAAGTTAATAGCTTTTTGAGTCATGCTCCAGACAAAAATTAAGTAGGGAAATATCTCCAAAAATGATGTGAAGAGTTATAGTTCTTGAGCATGATACTTCTCCTCCATGAGATCTATCCACCTGAAGTTTCGAGTTAATGCTTTGATACTTTTTGAGGTATCTTCCAGACGGACAACTCTGACCAAAAAACAATGTCTTCCCCATATAAATATGTTATCAAACAGTGCCACAGAGAACTTCAGTATATACAAGTGCATTTTCACTCTTGCACTTATCTTACCTTTTTAAATTGGCATTTCAAATAGCTATTTCCTGGTCTGGAATGTTTTCCCTTTTGTTGTAAAATAAGTTTAAAAAGGGCTCGTCCAGGGTTTTCCCTGGCACCCAAAATTGCTTTTTTTTTAAACCCACAAATTGTGTAAATGACCCCCAATTGTTTAATTTTTCTCTTTGTCTATATGTCAATGGGTCATAAATTTTGTCCCCCATTTGGAAATATTAAGAGAATAACCCTGTTTGCATTGGGCAACTACCTTGAAATTTTACTTGCCTAGATGAAACATTTAGTTTCTTGAATAATCTTTGCAATATATACTTGCTAAAATATATAACAAGAGTGCCAATGCTGCAACAATATACACTGCCACAAAATATAAAGATCAAGATTATTAAGGCTTCTGATATGAAAGTAGGTCAAATGGCAGTGTCAAAATGTATCCTTTTTAACTCCTGAGCATAACTCTTGCAAAAATCACTGAACAAAATAATCCCTGCTTTATGCACTTCTACCCGTTATAGCAATGACATCAAGATCCATATGGAAACCTAGAAGTTGCATTCCCAAGTTAATATGCTATAGAGACAGAGTTCTATTTGAGTTTACCATCGCTGCGACAGTATTTCAGTCATATAGCGACATCCAGCTACTTACAGGTGGAGGAAGACCACGAATGCACAAAGGCATCCAGGTAGAACCACGGACCTACCTCAAGCCAGCTGGAAGGCTTCCTCACATGAAAATCCGAATGACCCTGCTGGGATAGAACCCACGCGATGAGGGTTTGAGTGAGTGTTAAAGTCAGCAACTTTACCCTCTAGACAAGTTTGGAAAAATTGCTTAACTGTAAAATTCCTGCTTCATGCACATCTACCCATTATAGTTATGACATTGTCCAAGTTTCATATAGAGATCCATTCAAAAACTTGGGACGAGTTGCATTTACAAGGCTGCAATATCAATCGCCTTCAGAGACTAAGTTTCAAGGGACAATAATTCTTGCAAAAATCAATGAACCAGAAAATCACCGCTTCATGCACATCTACCCATTATTGTTATGACATTAGCCAAGTATTGAAAAGATATGGTCAGAAACATAAAAATTGTGTTCACAAGGCTGCAATATTAATCATCTAGAGAGACTAAGTTTCAAGGGACTAACTCTTGCAAAAATCAATGAAGTGGAAAACGGCCAATCACGCATATCTACCCATTATAGTAATGACATTGACCAAGTATTGAAAAGATACGGTTAGAAACATAGGAGTTGCGTTCATCAGACTGCAATATCAATCAGCTACAGAGACCATTTCAAGGGACATAACTCTGGCAAAAATCACTGAACCGGAAAATCGCCGCTTCATGCACATCTGCCCATTACAGTAATGACAATGACCAAGTATTGAAAAGATACTGTCAGAAACGTAGGACTTGCACTCACAAGAAATGTGGATGTACGAACAGGACAGATGGAGATGATGACGCCAATATGCGACCGCGACAATAACATTTCAAGCTTTAAAAAATTCACCATCATCATGGCATAACCATTTTGGGAAAAACAAAACCTGTTCAGCTAATTTTTTAAGCATCTTTGGTTGACTTGGACCATTACAGACTAGCTTTACTTGTCATACCAAACTTCAACAAATTTGAATTTTACCATCCAATTATCTAAGCAAACATGTAAGCGATGAAACCCATTCAATGTGTATTCATAATACATTGTGTATGCATACATAATTAAAAAATTTAAGAGAATTTAACGATAACCTCTTCCAAAAATAACACAAGCAAGAGCTGTCAAAGGACAGCACGCTCGACTATTCAAAATGCTTGTTTGTAAATAGGATCTATTTTAATTCTTGCCCTTCATATATTCCCATGCCTAGTTACTGAGATATAAGTAGAACACTGAGCATGCAAGTCTTTAACCAAGTACCCAAGTAAGAAATGGGCCTTAATTTGTATATAATTCAGTCCAAGAGTTACCCTCCTTTGTTTTCTGATGCCCCTGTCAATACCAAAAACAATATCTGAGATATAAACTGGATAAAAATTTGCATGCAAAACTTTAACCAAAATTTCTAAGTTAATGTTCCACCTTGATGCCCTGAACATATTCATATACTTTCAAGTCAATACTATAATTGGTTTTCGAGATATAATGTTGATAGTTACTTGCATGCAAAACTTTAACCAAGAGCTGCAACACCAACGCAAGGGAGACTACAATAGCTCTATTCTTCGAATAGCTGAGCTAAAAATTGGTTCCATTTCATCAACACTGTGCACATTTCATCAAAGCAAGATGAAACTAGAAGGAAGATTTCCAATAGTGCTTGCACAATATGACTTACACCAAAATCTGGTCTGTTGTAATCGTTATTTTTCCCCTTTATCATTTCAGAATAAATTCATACTTTAGTTGCCCAATCAGACTGCGAAGACGAAAAAACAGGTTGCCCTGACTCCTTTTTTTGGTTGCCCTGGGCATCGGACATCCATTAATGTCAAGCCCTTTTAAAGTACATTCATTTGAAATTCACTGAAACACAGCTTTTTCTTACATAGAAAAAATACCAAGCCCAATCATTTCATTTTTTTTTTCTTCTTTTATTTACTGCTGAATGTTGTATGTACAAGACAAGAGTTTATGAGTTGGCATTAGGTCCCTTCCTCCTGCCGAATCCCTGCACAACGTTGACGAATCTTCTGTTGTACTGCATGCGTCGCTTGGCACGGCCAGTCTTCCTCTTCTTTTTCTCTTGCTTATCTACCTGTTAACATTAAAAGTACCTTGTGTCACCAGTTTAAATGAGTCCACAAAATTTACATGCAAGGATGATTAGTTTCGCAGTACATATAAAGAATATTAACATATACTTAACACAATTTTTAACAGCAAATTATCGGTATATGATAAAGATGCTAATCAACTTCTTAAGTTCTGGAAGTAATGATATTTTTTCTCAAAAAAAAAACAAAAAAACATAGCCACACCTTTTATATTCTCAAGCCATAACTAGATCTAATATGCAGTTATATGAAAAACAAATTTTAAAATATGATAGTTTGCCAATAATTTCAATAAATAGTGTCTAAATTTTATTTTAGATATATTCACAATACAACTGCCATAAACGTGTACAAATGCACTCAATATAGTTGTATTTCATATGTTCATTATTTAAGAGTATACCTTTGCTGTCTGTCCCTTGACCTTTCCAGCACGAGCCAGGGAACCGTGCACCTTACCTGCAAGTTAAATAAATACCGAATTTACATTTATTAAAGAAATCTATACCCAAAGTTGGTCAACATACGGCTCTACCATTTTCTTCATAAAAACATAATCACAAAGTTTGTGATGGCTGTAGAATGGATTAAGAAAACAGATGAAGCAATTTAGACAATATAAGCAGAGCATATATGAACCAATCTGTATTGGCCTCATACGTTCTTCAACCTTGATCAGGCCATCAACTCTTTGTCAATATTTTGAGATAATATTTTAAGTTCACATGACATGAAAGGCACAACTTTGTTTGAATATGGTCAAAATTTTAAATAATCTGATTTGTTGTTGTAAAATTAGAAAAGAAACCCAGGACACTTAAAAGGAAAGTTTGGTAATGAAGATTCAAGTTATTCCAGTCTATACAAACACATTTTCACCTTTCATCTTTTTATACAGATACATCAAACATTTAAAATCAAACATTCATTAAGACTAAAACAGACATTTGAAGCCTAATTTTAACTACAGCTACTAGCAAATTTGCTATCCTGAACTATATTTCTACCCATGCATCAACTAAAAAATGAACTTTCTGTAAAACAGGATGTTGTGACAATGCATATAAATCCTTTCTTGATTTGGGATATATATAACAAGGATTTAGAATGCAAATATACTCTTCTTTTTTTTTTTTCATTGGTGTGACCTTTGTCCTATGGGGGAAATGCTCAAATTCCATTTTTCCCCTTTAAACTGACACCAGTGATCTACAAATGCAATCCATGCTCAAAACTTTGATCATCTGTTAATCCATACAGTTTTTTTTTCATCCTTAAAAATCTAGGTTCATGAAGCAAAGCTTTTCAAATCATTAAAAAATAAAATAAAAATAAATTCAACCTTCATTGAAATGAACGTTGGAATTGATTGATGCATTTCATTAATATTTTGTTTTCTTTTTGATCTTTCATTCTTCCCAAATCCGTTGTAAACACGATATTATCAAAAAGTGCTGGAAATAAATTCCCTAGGAGTCAAATGTAAGTTTAATGTAATGTCCCACCTCCCAACATTCTGATGTTGACTTCGAGTGTGGTCAGGTCCTCGCACATGTTGGCCAGCAGACCGCTGTCCAGAGGTTTGCCTCCATACATCACAGTCTGTTCCTCTACAGGGAACCCTTCCTTCTCAGCAATAAGGGCCTGGAATAAAACAGTACATGTATTGTGAAAAGGTTAACTAAGGTGGGGCAGAGGGTGACACAATCACTGGTTGGTTAGCCATCCTCACTAGTTTCCTTCCGTAATTAGAAATATTCAAAGATCTTTGATTGTTCTGCTTTGCAAGGATGGTTCTTGCATGTGTATGGGTTTCATTATCTTGCATAAGTCTTTATATATACTCTATTGTGCCTTTGGGGTCATCAGGCCTTTATTTCAGACACTGGGGAAGGGACATTCATATCACATTTTGGGGAAAATATTGTATTTTTTTATAGGGAAAGAAAAAGCCTGGGGTATGGTGCAAATTTGGGGAAAAGTGCATGAATTTAAAGAATTTTTCAGAGCGGAAGGAGCCTATGATCAGCCCCTGATAAAGAAGGAAAAAAGCCCTGGTTATAGATATTTTACATTGGATTCCCAACTCCCCTAACTCCACACTCTTACTCCAGTGGAAATCAAGTTTACGAGGTAACACTCCAGTCAATATTTTTATTTTTATTGGGAATAAATAAAAGTCAATCTTCTATATAAGACTGAAATTGTGGGTCGCTGCAGATTGTGGGCCAATCTGAAATCATGGGCCAAAATGATGACATCATTTATAGATCTTAGACCAATTTTGGAACTTGTACCCTTTAAACAATTGAATAGTAATTAGTTTAATGATAAATGATAAGGTAGCGATAGCCTGTGATTCTAACACAGCTTGGAGATAGTTTCTTCTATGCCAACATATGATGACTTTCTTTGACTTCTCTGGTTTCCTATTTGCGCTCATTTTTATTTTTTTTTACGAATTTTTGTACTTTTTATCAGGCTTTGCATTCCATGAATAGATGTTTTGGTCCCAATTTCAGGTTGTGCTTTAAATCAAGCAACTTTTGTTATCTTAGCCCAGAACAAATATGAACAGCAGCCTTATTCTTTTTTTGAAACAAGTTAGAAATCAGTCCACGATTAGGGAGAAATTTGTTCTCGCTTAACTAATTGGCCTAAGATATGGAACAGGCCCTTGAATCTGAGTTACATATACTTAGTATGTGATCATGCAAATACAGCTGAGTTTTATCAAATAAAATTAACTAAAATTTAAAAAAAAAAATCAAATTTTTAGATCTACTTCAAGTTATGAAAATTAAGAGGGAAAAAAAGAGAGACTCTAGTCATTTAAAAAACAAAATTTTATCAAAAAAGCCACATATAACATCCTTCTTTACGCCTTAAAACTATTCGCCCATAAGACATGACCCTTTTCTCACTCCCTTATTTGTGGGTTTTTGCTTTGACTCCTCTTGTAAGACAGGTTAAGAAATCCTGAATGCACGATGAGCATTAGACAGGCATCGTTGATTGCTAATGTAGAATCAGAATTATTTTACCTCGTACAAACTACGATCGACTGGGGACATATTAGTGAGAAAAAACTCCTAAAACATATTCCATGTTCTTTGAAATCTCATGTGATTCCTGTACTATCACCAACTCAACTAAACTTTTTGAGGGAGGTTTTTCATTGGAGAATAGGATTTCTTTCAGTTTCAATAAACTTATTATGCAAAAAATCATGAAGACTTAGCCCATCTATTTTTTCTACAAGTAAGTCAAAGATACTGATTAAACTGTTTCCTTGACACATACTTGTTTCACACAGTTGCTTCCAAACCAATTTTACAAGAGATTGATACATTATGAAGCTAATGAAAAAAGAACTGCTGTGCATTATGCCAACTTACCTTGACATCCTCAACAGTCTCGGTCCCTGTGACTTGGACCACATGGGTCTGTGTACCATGGATAAACAACTGCATTCTGCTTCTGAAAAAGGAAGAAAACTATTTAGAAGTTGACTTTCGTAATGAATATAAAGGAAGGGATTGCAGATCTCAGTCGTTAGTGATAAGGCTAACATTTAAATTGACGATGGTACAATCAATATTTCAATTTAAATCTCATTTCAGTGAAAAATGTATTACAAAAAAAATTATATTCAATAATTGACAGCCAAAATAAGATTTCACTACAGTATTTACGCTGTAAGATTAGATTACCTAGTGTACTTTCATCAAATTTTTTAGAATATGGGGCGATCAATTCATTTCAAAATCACACAATATTCTGAGGGGATGTTTTGAGTTTATATTGCATAAATCACACTGATAATATTGCACTATCAGCTGAAATAATGATGAAAAATAAACTGGTATCTTACACGTGCTTGTGCAATTTCTGAGGCACACTTTCAAAGGAAGTACGGAACGCGCATGCGTTGAATGCCCTTAAGATTGGTTACCGGCTTACTGACTATGTTGATGTCTCGGCTTCGGTACCAATTTTAACAACACATCAAATGATGACGTTTTAAGCACGCGCGATAGGTCTTGCTTCGAAAGGAAGATTTATTTATGTTTACCTTTAATAAATGTTTGATGTTTTTAATAAAAAGCGATGAATAAAACAAAAGAATGTTTAAAAAGAATTGGGAGCAACGTAAAAAAGTACAAAATCATTGATCTGGACGGTAAAGATGAGGTATTAATGTTTAGTCCTGAGAAGTTTCGCACCCAAAAGTTTCATCAGGATTATCAAGTTCTCAACACCATAAGAAGTTAATGCTATAAAGATTAACAAAACAATCCCTCACCTTCATATTCAATTGTATAAGTTACTGAATGCATCAATATATTCCCTCAAATTGTAATAAACTGTCAATGGTTTTTGAAAACAAATTTCATATTTAACTGACAAAAACTGGCAACAGTCAAAAAGATTTTCAAAATGGGGTATTGAGTTCTTATTGGTCTGTCATGAGTATGGTGGATGTAATTATAAAAAATCTATAAACAACCATTTCATAGGAGTAGGGTGGAGTTCCCTCGTATTGCGGTGCTAATGACTGATACATCTTGGAATTGTATTCAGGACAGATGTTCCCTATATCCTGATATCATTTCAACATTAAAAAAAAAAAAATCAAAATATTATTTCCAAAATGGCATCTTGAGTTCTCGACAATGAACTGAAAATGAATCTGTTATGAGTATGGTGCAAATATAGAGACAAAATTTGTAAAAAAACAGTTGCAATTAAGTTCTGTGTTCTTCTTCACAGCACAGATTGGTGTTGAAAATACAAGATGATCGAAATGAGAACAAGAAACTCTATCATACTCACAGTGTTCTTGTTATTATAGGGTGCCCTCTGAGTTTTGTAACTGGGGATACAATTGCATTTTCCTTAACTTTGTGTCCTTTCATATAAAGAGTCCTTATAATTTTGGGGGTTTATTGCCGATTTGGGGGCTAATGGCCTAAGTTTTTGACTTTTCTAGCATTTTTCTGATTTACTGCACCTCTTGTTTCATTGTATCTATCTGTTTTGATTGGACAGTATATATCTTATTGAAAGTGTTTCGTTCAATTGAGTACGCTTTTAATTTTCATTTGCATTATTGTCACTCTGGGCGATTGAGTTTTGTGAGGTTGATGGAATTTGGTCAGTGACTGAGGTTTCATTTTCAGAATTGTTGTAATATTCTTTTTCTTTTGTAATGGTTTCTTCTATGCCGAATTTAAAGATGGCCTTTGTTGTGGAGTGTAGTGCTTGTTTACTGGTGTGTATGACGTTTGTTTTTTGGTCGGCCATTTTTCCAATCCTCAGTTAATTGCATATGTCAGTCCATGTCAATCCTTTTTCTGCTTTTTTCAATTCCCTTAACAATTTTATGTCCTTTGATAAATACATATTATTTATTTTTGATGGAAATGAACAAAAGAATGATGGTTGTTTGCCATAAGTATTCAGTGGTGTATACATTTTCAGAGTTGATGTTTTGATGAACTTTCCATTTTGATGGTTTTAGAATCTGACTTTTGGCTCACATTTAACTTGCTGGATGAACGTTGAATTCATCCATTCAAGAATAACATATCATTCAAAATTGCATGTATTGTTTTTATGCATTTGGCTCTTAGATAGTAAATGTTCTCTGTGATTTCATTTTCAAGGTAACAATTGGTCGCAGTCCAGATGTCACAGTGTGCATAATGTCTGTGAGAATTTCAAGATTTCATGCAATTTTGAAGAAAACAAATACAGGCGCATGGACTATCAAAGATAACAAGGTAAGTGTTATGGCCTAAAAATAACCCATCAGTGGGAGACTTGCATAAGCTGTTTTGCAAGAGTTATTGGGTTCAAGACCTGGTCAGGCAAAGCCTGCATCTTTTTCTCACCTAATTGCATAAGTATTAGGTGTAGCATATGGATACAATTTAGAAAATGTTGGTGGGCAAATCAAAGCAAACCAATTATGACAGTCTGAGTGTGTATCATGGGCCAACAACTTTGGAAGCCCTTTGCCTTCATGCCTTAATAACAAGCTTACTTAATGTCTTTGTGTAAGTAAACTGAAGTTTATTATTCCTTAAAAAGCATAGGCATACATTCCTAATATGGATTTCCCTTTAGAATTGTTTTAGGAAATGTTTACCTAAGTGTAGTTTTTCAGTTCTTAAATCATTGCATTTGTATTGAAGTAATTCTTACAAAAAAAAAAAAAATATATATATATATATATATATATAAATTTTTTTTTTATATATTTTTATTTTTTTTGGCAAATACAGTTGATGTCAAACTCGCTGAACTTGAATACACTATAAGTCAACTTGATTGTTTGGTCCTGATTTTAAACTATAATTTCTATTGTGATTTTTAGCTCACCTGAGCACAACATACTCATGGTGACCTTTTCTGATTGCCCTTCACCCTGTGTCTGTTGTTGTCTGTTGTCCATGTGTGGTGTAAAACATTTGTTTGTGAACACTCTAAATCTATAGTTTTGACCTACAGGTAATTTTGACAAGACTTGGTCAGAAAATTTGTATTCATAAAATTTTGGATGAGTTTGAAACTAGATCACTTGTGGTCAAAAAGTAGGACACCCAATTTAATCCTTGAAAACCTTGTGAGCACCAAAGAGGCTACATTTTTGGCCCAATCTTTGCACTGAAAGCTAGGGTTCTTAGGTGAGCAACTTAGGGCCAACATGGCCCTTTTCATTATTAAATGCCCATCGAATGGCAGGACATATTACAGTGTGGCACCTTCCGTAAATAACTTTTGAAATACTTTTTGTATTGAATTTATATGCAAGTATAAAATAACAAAATACAGGTCAGGTTTGGTTTTGGTTGCAACTCATTGATTCATTACAGGGTATTGCACCATTTATAGGTGAATTTTATGTGAAATGACTGTGTCCGTACAATAACTTTGAAAGATTTTATGTATTGAATTCATATTTAGTATGTGTACGATATCAAAATATTGGTTACGATCCACTGATTTATGGTAGAGTTAATTGATAATTTATCTTCTATTACTAAATTCACTTATTGTAGAATAAGTAATTTTTGAGACTAAAACTATTTTTTTTCTCCATATTTCTGAAATATCATCATCCATGTCATTTGCAATAACAACAAAACTGCTACCCCATATTAAAAACGGTACTTTTTACTATGATTCATTCATATGAATTTGTCCTAGGGTGTATATTGCCCTGCCTCAGCAGTGTAATGTTATTGGACTCTAGCTAGACACTATTGTTACATTTTCATTGTTACTAACCTATTATAGATACAATTAGAGATTATAACAGGACCGTTGCATTAGTTATGCAATGTCTGTCTCAGTTGTGACTGTCGTTAATACATATTTGTTATTATTTAATACATATGGTTACTGTCTGGCTGGATGGTAACCAACCAATATGTAAGCTGACCGGTCAAGGGTCTAGCTAGAGAGATCTTGTGGGATACCTAGAGAGATCTTGTTAGAGCCTCGAGACTACCTCCAGCACGACCTTGCCAGATACCTTGGGGACTGAATAAATCTATTGCCAGCCACCACCGTTTCGTGTTAGTTTATTCTGGCCATAACACTACAGCAGCACTCTTTTTGTGGTTTTTTTGGTTAAATTTGTTTCATATATGTTGAGATTTTTATAACTAAATATTTTTATAACTAAATCCACAACTCTGGTCCCAAGATCAATAATTCATCACAAAAACAATGGATTTATAAGTCAATTAGTTCTGACAGAGATCAGGTTTGAACATGAACTTAGGGTATATGGTCAGTGGCTTTGCAGCTGTGCATGATTTTGCAGACTGAAACCAATTTACAGATACCAGTTTTTACTTCGGCATATATGAGTGATAAATGGCAAATGTCAATAAATACCTGAAATAAATAGTCACTGTCATTATCTCTCATGAACTTGATGAGTTTAACATGTTAAATCATACATTAAATTCAGTTGTAGCTTTCATCAGTCCCAAGGAAAAATGAAATAAGGAAGTTCAGTTGAAGCTTATTGTTAATGGTATACTCAATATCAAAATACAGCAAAAAAAAGCATCATGTAGGTTCATGGACAAAAGGTATGTTTTTTGGGTTTTATTTACAATTTTGTGACCAAAAGTGCTTTAGTTCAAGCTACTAGTGCTTGGTGTATTAAAAAGCAAAAGAGGGGGTGTAAAACTTGTACTTTAGAACCTGAAAACCTATGATTGATTTATTTCCAGAGTTTGAATGGAGTGTTTGTCAATGATGTTAAATTAACACCTCTGGAAGCACATGAACTTTGTGAAGGTGATGTCGTTCATTTTGGAGTAGGGACGGAACCTGACACGCCCCCGGAGTTCCTTTACAAGTACTACAAGTCTCTGGTGGTGAAGTGTGTCCGCAAACCAGATGATATGGTGGATGGTGGACCAGAACTGAAAAAGTTTAAAACAGAAACTGAGGTAGTGTTATCCAGGATTAAACACTCAAAATCTTTGTGCTTAAATATATTCATATATACCTTAGATCTACTTGCACATTTTTGTTTCCTGAATTTCTAAACATATTTTTCCAGCTAATGCAGACAAGAATAAAACAATGACTTTGGAAGTAGATACTCATTATAAAGTTCAAGATGCATTCGGTCCAACATTTATCTCAACTAATCTTGATAGAAAGTTGCATGTTGAAACATTGTGTAAAAATATAGTGTGCAACATAAGTATTTCCAGAAAATTCTTAAGATTGAAACGAACAAAATTATATGAACATAAGAAAATCTTGAAAAATCACCGACTTTGAACTGCTGACGAATGCACACGGAGATTACCTTACAGTCAGAAACAGTCTGATTGCATTCTGAAACATTTGGAAGGTCATGAATGTTAATGTGACAAAAAACAGGCTGCACACTTTTCTCACTCATTTACATTTAGCTGTAGAGGACTGACATAAGACAAGTTTGTTTACATAAGGCAACCATACAGAGTTCCAGTTCCTTGTCTTTCTTAGATATTGTCTATTACTTTAACAAAGGCAAGTATGAATGCCTCCAGTTCCTCATACCTATATTGTGATTTTAAATATTAAAATAAAGAAAAAAGTTTGTAAGTGAGAAAAACACCTAAAACAATTCAATATTTCATAGAAATGTACATCTGGCATTTATGGGCCTTGATGTGTCTTTTCTTTGTTTTTCAGCCTTTCTCCCTTATATAGAACCATTTATGTTGTTCATCCTTTTTGCATTGGTGACCTTTTGCCCCACAAACTTACGGTATTGTATTGCATAATTACCAGCAAGCCTTTCCAATTATGGCAAACACATTTCTGTTAACTCCTTTGCCAAGTTGGGTAGATATGTTTCTTGAATATACTGGTGTCACCAGCAGATTTATACAAGTATGTTTACACAGATATCATTTTAGAGTGTTAATGTATCAAAATGTGAAGATTTACCATGTCCAATATTAATTTGAAAGTTGAACCAAACCATCTTTCAGAATGAAAATTGTAATGTGTCTACAGTTTTTTTTTATCATGTGCTCAAAATGAGTCATTAGGACAGTGATCCATCATCTGTCTGTCCGTACGTTGTCCACATTAGTTTGTCTTCATTTCTTAAGCAATTATCTTCAAACTTTATGACAGTGTATATAGCAATAATCTCTAGGCCAAGTTGGATTATGGCTGATATTGGCCAGTTAGGTCAGGAGTTATGGCCCTTTTACTATTAAAAACTGCCTTACTTCACTTTGTTTGCATTCGAGTATCTTCATTTCTTCAGCAATCATCTTCAAACTTTATGACAATTTTTATAGCCATAATCTTTAGGGCAAGCAACTGTGGCTGATACCAGCTTATTAGGTCTGGAGTTATGGCCCTTTAATTATGAAAAATGTCAGATTATACTTTGTTTAGGTTCTAGCAATTTTATTCTAGCTATCATTTTGACAGTGCTTATGGCCATAATCTCTCAGTCAAGTTTGACCTCAAATTTGGACCACAGGTTCTGTTTGTTTGTGGAATTGAAATGATCTTGCTGTATTTCTGCATCAGTTACAACTATGCTATAATATAGCAACTTGTTCAGATAATAAAGTCAATGTTTTTCAGGTGAGTGTCCTCAGGGCCATCTTGGCCCTCTTGTTTTAAGATACTTTATAATTACATTATTTGATTTTTAGGTTTTAATGGAATTGAAATGAACCTGTACATGCTTTTAACCCTTTCCCTCATAGAGGATACAATGAAAAGACCTATGTGAACAGCATAAAACCAGATCAGCCTGCGAGTAACTCGCAGGCTGATCAGGTTTTATGCTGTTTGCTGCTCCTCAGTGGTCTGGAAATGATGATTTTATAATTAAATTTGGTTAGGTTTAACTGTGGTTTTCTGCAGATCAGGCTTTATGTGGTACCTATTGAGTGCGTCAAAATGAGTCTGTATGAGGGAAAGGGTTAATGAAGATTCATATGATTGAAATTCTATTATGGTAGACAATATAATTATATCATGGTTCTGTGAATAAATAAATGTTTCAGGTGCCTGGTACAAGCAAAAGTGAGGTAAAAATTGAGCAAAAAGATGAAGCTGAGGTCTCAAGTTTAAATCTTCATCTGGGAGCTCTACCCAGTCCTAAGGGAAACCCCAGTCCATCAAAACACAACACAGCATATCAGCAGTATAGGAAGAAATTGGATGAACAAGAAACTAAAGCAACTGCCAAGGTTGCAGAGTTTGAGGCCAAATTGAAAGAAATGCAAAGATTGTTACAGGTGTGTTGTTTTCTGGTAGATAACACTCACTCAACATAATGTTTTTGACTAGGCATTGTTTGTCATGATTCTTTAAAATGCATATGATATGGTATCTTCTATACAGATTTGATGCAGCGGGCAAGTATATGTACTAATTTTCAGAAATCAGAGTCATTCATTTAAGAAAGTAAGAAACTCTTCTATTTTGAGTGGGTCATAAATAATGTAAGCAGCAGCAGTACAGGGTATCTTCCAGATAATTATGTTATGCAAAGGTTACAGAATTAATTAAGTCTTATAGATTTTAATTTTGTATTGTTATTACCCATCATTTAGAAAATATTGTCATATTTGGCTATTTGTGGTTGAGTAATTATGCAAACTGACAGCCTATCTACTCTTTTGCTAGAGGTATGTACTTTGCATTCAAATTAATAATTTTTTCCTTTTATTTACTGTAGGAAAAAGAATCTGCACAGAAGGAAATGGCTGAAGAGTTAAAGGAAGAAAAATTGAAGCGTGAAAGACAAGCACAAATGGTTGAGTCACTGAAGCAAAAGGAGGAGGAGTTGAAAGAGGAGTTAGAAAAGAAACAAGTAAATTTTCCTTGACATGTTGTAATTTAATAGTTTAACCCCCGCTTTACAAATTGAAGTTGGGATATTCAGGTAGCATGCACAATGTTCTGTTGTTGGTTTTGGGTTATATTTGATATTTGTTTATAATATTTAGTTCTGTAATTTTTTCTCCTAAGTTCTGTCTTGAGAGGTACAACTTAAGACTTACTATTTATGGAAAATGGGATAAGATAACATTAACATACTATACCAGCACTAAATAAAAGCCATAAATAGGGATTCAAAATTTATCAAAAGTCATGATTTATTATTGATTTTTTGTTTGAAACAAGTGTTCTCATATGTATACATGTATATGTTTTTTTTTCTTAGTTTTTGTTTTTTTGTTTTTTAGAAAAATGGAATCATATTGAATCCAAATGACCTCATTTACCAGTAAATAGAAATTTTTTGTTTGTTTTGAGTTGATATGGAATATATCTCATTGAGATGTGATACAACTTTATAATTTAATGAGCATGTAGTGCGAGTGAAAATATGATAATTGTACCACTTCAAGATGAAATATATTCCATATTCACCATAACTAACACATTTTCTTTTTATTTATGCTAACTGCTGCCACATATAGTTTTACTCTATATAAGTAGAAAAATAATTACGGCAGGTCTATATCCCTCACACTGTGGGATATGGATCTTATCTCACTGATAGAACACAGTATTTCATCAGGTAGAATAGAGTAAAATGTGTTATTTGTATAGAAATGATCAGAGAGCTATTAATGTATTATGAAAGAAAATATAGAAACAGATTAATTTATATACAATTTATTATATCATTTTGTTTAGATGCCCATTGTGAATTTCATTTGCAATTAATGGTTGCTCTGCAACTAGATCATTTTTAATCGGGAAGTACAATAAATTACTGGCAACCATGGCCACAATGAATAAGTTTTCAACAGTACTCTATCCCGTAATCCCTAACTTGAAGGTTGGAATTAAAGTATATGTGATTGATATTGTCTTTATTGCAAATACCTGCAACCTTTTGGTTTTGATCATGGTTACATGTTGTTGTGGTCAGTGCATTTTTTTTTTTTTTTTTTAAGGAATTTTTATTGAAAGAGAAACAAGAAATGGAAGAAAAAATGAGAGAAGAACTGGATGATTTATTGCAAGTGAAGGAAGCATCTTTATTAGAGGGTCTTGAAAACCAAAGACGAAGTAAGTAAATACCGGTACATATACTCATTTTCAGTAACCAACCAA
>CM037777.1:5054842-5104842 GCA_021229015.1 Solen grandis
TAGATATTAGCATGAAAGTACCTTGCATGCAAAACTGTGATAAAAAAAAATTTAAGTTAAAAAGGGGCCATAATTTGTAACATATTCCATCAAAAGTTATCTACCTTGGTTGTCTGATGCCCCTGAACATATTCATTAACTTTCAAGTCAATACCATGAATGGTTAATGAGATACAAGCTGGATAGTAGCTTGCATGCAAAACTTTTGGACCAAATTTTCTATTGCATGCAAAACTTTAACCAAAATTTCTAAGTTAAAAAGGGGCCATAATTTATATTAATTTCAGTCAAGAGTTATCTACCATGGTTGTCTGATGCCCCTGAACATATTTATAAACTTTCACGTCAATACCATAAATGGTTATTGGGATATAAGGTTGACAGTAACTTGCATGCAAAACTTTAACCAAAAGCTGCAATGCCAACGCCGACACAAGGGCGACTACAATAGCTCTCATATTCTTCAAATAGTCAAGCTAAAAATGTTTTAGGTATTGCTAAGCGCTAAAGAAATGATGATTGAACTGAAAACAGAAGAGATTATTAGGAAACGATATCAAAAGATTTTAATGTGCAGACAGGAGTCATAATAAGAGTGATCTTTGGCACTTGTGTCACCTGCTGATGCGCAACAGAAAAGTGATCCCTATGTGTCCCCTCTGCTTACAACAGGTGACACAAAAAGTAAGTTAAGTAATACTTAGTGCTATGAATTACTTAATTTTTTTAAGTACAGATGTAATAAGGGCTTGACAAATGCAGCACTGTTACCCAGTGAACAAGTTTCTATAATGGATGTAAGAAATAACAAATTTCATGCATTTTTTAAATCTTTTATACATTCTTCATAAAAACAATATTTTGACAAGAAAACCATGATTTCTACAATGTCAACTTCAGGTACAACCTGCACTAAAATACAAAATAATATAAGCACCATAAATAACAAAGATGAGCAGTTTGTGCTCAAACATCACTCATGCCACAAAGAACTTCTTACTCAGTTACATGGTAAATATCACTGTGACAGCATTTCAGTAATAAAGCAACGTCCAACTTCTTACAGTCGAAGGACCCCCACATACACACAGCACCCCGGTAGAATTAATGACCTTGATGGTTATATCCTGGGAAATATCCGAGTGACCCTACCAAGAATCGGGCAAATGGCAGTAAGGGGCTTCACAACAAAGTGCAGGCTTGCAGTAAAGAAGTATAGCAACAGTGGACATTCTTTTTCCACTCTATCTTAACACTTCGCCTACTCTCTGTTCTTTTTACCTCTTCTTTATCAGAACAAGGAATATTACCCCCCACCCAATCTAGGTAATCATTAGAATAATTATTACCTTTGTGACAAATTTTAGAATTATAGAATATACAGAAAAAAAGTCATCAGTTGATATAGAAATAAAAATCAGCGTGAGACAAACAAATTTAATGAGAAAAAATGCAAAAAATTTCAAACAAACATGGCACAAATACTTATCATTCCATTCACAATCAAACATTTTTCTACACATAAGCCAGTACTTTAAACTGAGAAAAACATTTATGAACATCCATTTCTTAAATATACAACATCATTCCTTCATATATAAACAAAATGTCATGAACACTATTATAAAAACATGATGCCATTTATATATATTATTTCCAACAAGAAGAGTTACTACACTTTCTGGCTTCTGAAAGAAGTTCTATTTCAGAAACTGACTACATTAACCCAACAGCATAAAACCTGATCAGCCTGTGAGTAACTCGCAGGCTGATCAGGTTTTATGCTGTTCGCTGCTCCTCAGTGGCCTGGAAATGAGGATTTTGTAATTAAATTTGGTAAGGTTTAACTGTGGTTTTCTACAGATCAGGCTTTATGTGGTCAAAATGAGTCTATATGAGGGAAAGGGTTAACGCATGCCCACAATTAGTAAACTCTTGTAGTAATTCAGTTTATATATTTTCAATATTGCAAGATATTATTATTAGAACATGAGAATTTAAAAAAAAAGAAAAATATAGAAGAAAAACTATTTTTTAGCAGTTTTTCTTTGTCTTCTGGACATGTGTTAAGCTCAAATACAATTGTGAAAGCTAAGTTACTTTTAATTGTTCAATAATGAATTACTTTAAAGGCAGAAAAATTAACAAGAGGGCCATGATGGCCCTATATCACTCACCTGAGTACCACTGCTCTAAAGGCAACTTAAGTATTATGGACCATAACTCCCATACAAGGCATAATAATCCTTGCTTTATTAACATTATGTATACATCTGATCAAGAATGCTTTATAAATGTGGATGCTAGAATGCAAACAAAGTTAAATGACATTTTTTAGACTTCACGGGCCATAATTGGAGATAGTGGTCCAATACCAAGTCAGCCTTTGCAGGATTATAGTCATTAATCTATACTAAAACATTCTGAAATCTGGCTTGTAGTTTTGAAGAAGATGATTTTTAGTTTTCATAATATTTTTTTTCCATTGCCATGGCAACCAGAGTTCTTCATGGATCAAGTTTATATAGCAACGTTTATGAAGGTTCACTCTAGGATTATCCCAGCCAAGTTTAATTAAAATCTGTCCAATGGTTTCAGAGAAGATGTCGTTTAAAGCAAATTGTTCACGACGGATGATGATGGACGCAGGGTGATCCTAATAGCTCACCTCTAGCACGTTGTGCTCAGGTCAGTTAAAAAACAAAAAATGTTGATGTTGAAATAAAATCAACTGATTAAACTTGCTCCCAATTTAGAAATCATATATAAAACCATAATTAATAATTTGCATAAAGATTATTGCCATTTTATATAAAAGCGAGTTTCCCTTTATTGTTAATACAGCTGCCTTACTGGATGTCTCACACTTTTCTACCCATATCCTTGAATCTCATTCTATCAACACTTAAACAGAATATTATCCCTCCCTGCAATGTGACATCCATATGAAATCACAATTCTGAGTCTATGTAACAAGTTCTCATCCCTAGCTATCACTAAACCATGTCCTGTCAATCATCTGAATCCTTCACCTTGAACATGACCTTGCAGCACATGATGGTCACCATGGTGACAACTGGTGTTTGTGATCTCTAGCCCTCCCTGGACTGTCTTGGTTCCTCCCAAAAGGTGCTGGGTCTACTTCAAGAGTTGTAGTAGTGGGGGTGGTATGCCCCCCACTGGGCCTGGGGGTAGTTGTAGCCGGCCGCAGCATTCTGGAATCAGAGTTATTATTATAATGTACCACATAAAGTGTACTTATGTACTGAACAAAGGAGATTTTGGCGCTCTTTATGATCAATGAAAACCCTAACATAGTAAGAGCTTACTCTGACAAGAAGGATAGAGATTTGGTGATCTTTCTGTACCTGTTAATTGAAATAAATCCAAAATAAAATGCAAATACAGGTTACCTGGTAGTGGGCCCAGTATGCACTATAGTCAGGCACTGGAGGCTCACCCGCTCCATTTGTTTTGGGTTTCTTGTCCTGGGACTCCTCCCTGAAAACACAAACACATTGTCTTTATAACAGAGCCATTCTTTATATCATGCATATTTGCTTTGTTTTATTGTCCAACTGACAAAATCTCTGACATTTAAATTTTTTTTTCCATGCTGGTACACTACAGTATCACACCAAGGATAAGTAACATGCAATTATAGAAAGTTATTCTTACAAGAGGCAAATCAGTCCTAGATCTACCCTGCAATAAGTGAAGGCTACTTCACAAACAGGTTTCATAACAGGTTTTATCTGGCTATAAATTTTAAAACTTTAAAAGTACATAAATCATAAGACAATGTAGTGTATTTTTTTCAATTTGCAAGTAAGGGTTTTATTCCACTACTGGTAATATCTATGTTAATCATCTAGCAGTGACCATCCATGGTCAAACAAGAGGGTCAAAATGGCCCTGAAGATGCTCACCTGAGAAAATCTGCCTTCATTGCGTGTACAAGTTACTATATTAAAGTATAATTGTACTGAATACATAATCGATGAGATCATTTAAATTCCACAAACCAAACAGTCCTCATGGTAAAAAATTGAAGTGTAGCAGAGCTCTTCCTGGTTTTGTTGTGTTTTTATTTTTATCCTTTAACTTTATGAAGACTGGCTGACATGGTAACAGCAACTGTGACAAAGTGGTATCTGGGGGTATTCATCATCTTCAATGATAGTTCTTGTTTTCTTTTTTAGCCACAGTGACCTTGACCTCACCAACCCAGAAAACAATCCCAACCTCCTCCTTAATGGAACCTAACTACTGACCAAATATGGTATATGGTCTCTTTCCTAAATAGGGTTGTCATCTGGGAACAAAGTGATGCCTCCCTGGACGACATTTGCCAGTACAGTACAATGCCGCTATATCGCGGTTCTTGGGGTCCAAGCTCGAATACCGCATTCTATTGGACTGCATAGTAGGTTTGAGAATGCTTTAAATGTCTTTGTGATAGTCGTAAATCCTTGAAAAACCCTCATATAAAGCAATAAACATCATTTTATTTATAGAGTTGTTTATTTTAAATAATTGATCATTGATTCTGGGTTTTCTTCTGTTTTTTTTTTGTTTTTGTTTTTTTAACTGTAACTGCCGATGATTCAGATTCAGAGAGTAGTGTGTACAGTATGGTGATGTGAAGTGGTTACGTAACTCTTCAGCATATCTCATTATAATAAATTATACACCGTCCATTGTTTATCAAAACAATGTCAGTGTGAAACTTGCCATTCCACTACACTTTATCGCTATTTGAAATTAAGCTGAGGTGTACTGATATGAGGAGCCTTGTTAATGTTTAAATGAAACAAATTACCAGGTAACACTGATCTAATTATCATTTATTGTTTACCTCCGGTGAAAAAGACTGGCTATTTTCTGGGACTTTTTAATCCATGGTAAAATTATGCATGCTAGCATAATAAACAAAAATACTATTATTAAGGTTTATTATTAAGGACAATGTGTGTGTATTTTATCTGCTTGGTATACCAATTAAATGCTGATTACTGTGGTTGGATAATTATACCGACAAAGACTCAATTGCATAATCATCAACTGCCCCCAAACACAATAGCTTACCACCTGGGGTGTTTAATTGTTATCACTTCTGCGTGTCAGTGCACTAGCATGTTAAATACTGACTGCAAAACTGTTTTATATGCATATAGATATAGAAGGAGATAGATTAGTTTCGCGGTAAGCATATGCAAATGACGCGATATATTTTTGGGGACCATAGATCAACTGCGATATATTGGTCATTGCGAAATAGCAGTCCGCGATATAGCGGCGTTGTACTGTATAAATATCTTTTATTTTAAAAATCTGGTTACCCCTCCCCCCACATACACACACACAAAAACCACACTGCTCCTATGTTTGTCTCATTGTCTTAACCCAATCCCCCCCGAGCCCCTCCATGTGAAGCAACATACCCTGGGGTGTCAGGCATCTTCCTCTTCTTTTCTGATTGCATGTCCTTCAGCAGTTTCTGGTGTTCATCATAGCACTCCTTCAACCTGAAATGATTAACCTACATCTTGCAGATACTATTCTTTACTTTAAAAGAAAAGTCATCAAAGCAAAGACCAGTAAAAGTTTAAAAGAAAAAAACAAGAGTGTTCTTTGGAACATGGGTCATTTGCTGAAGCGTGATGGAAAAAGTAGGATACAAAAAATCATTTGTTTCATATCTTTATTACAATAAAAAAAGATATGGGCTAGTTCATCATATATTTATATTATTACCGGCTGGTAGTCTGGTACTGAAATTAGAGAATAAAAGCATCAATAATCTCAGCAAACTTACTACATGAATCTGGAGAAAGGAACTAGAGTGTGTGTAGATATTTATTTTTAATCTAGATGGTTACAAATACTGACTGTACCTGGTTTACTTCATACTTTAAATTCTGTTACCTTATTAACACACTGGTGTAATAACAAAACAGCTCAAAATATAGTTGTACATACTGCATGATGCTAGATCCAAAGTCTTCCAAGAACTCCAGCCTCCTCTGTGACATCTTTATCTTTGTGTGGACACTGAGATGGTCACTCTCGATGGCCTTAGCGAATATGGTCAGAGCACTGTCCACATTGACCGGGAACTTCTGGTACTCAATATCCAGTAACTGGACATACAGCTTCTCATTTTTCTGCAATACACAACACAGCACCACCTCATGAGCCATCCTGATCAGGATAGAGGGGAGTTAAATTTGCTTACTTTTTATTTACAACTCATATGACATACCACTTCTTAACTTGAAATGAAGCAGAGGTGATACATACGGATAACTTCTCCATCATCTGTCTGTCCATCTGTCTGTCACACACCGTCTTTCACACTTTTTTTTTCCATCACACTCCAGTGGGTGACACATAACTTCCAAGAACTCTTTTCCATAAAACTTATATTGCTCACATAAGAAACAAAATTTTAGCGCATATCAAATACTAATACTTTCCATTACATATATATCATCCTCATAGGTCACTTGTGTATTGAAAAGCAAAAAATATCTATATGAATTTGGTTAAAACCCCAATGATCTTGGTAAACTTGTTAGAATCCATGTTTTTGGATATTGTAATGTTCAACAACATTCAATGCTACATGGAAATATCTGAGTATAAAATGCCCATAACCAATCATGAAGAGTCTTAGATTAGTGTTAACCCTTTTCCTCATAGAGGACACCATGAAAAGACCTATGCGAACAGCATAAAACCAGATCAGCCTGTGAGTAACTCGCAGGCTGATCAGGTTTTATGCTGTTCGCTGCTCCTCAGTGGTCTGGAAATGAGGATTTTGTAATTAAATTTGGTAAGGTTTAACTGTGGTTTTCTGCAGATCAGGCTTTATGTAGTACCTACTGAGTGCGTCAAAATGAGTCTATATGAGGGAAAGGGTTAAGGAAATACTTACTGGGTCCTTTTCAAGAGCATCAAAGATGACTTTCTTTGCTCTTAACTCATCTCCAATTACCTAAGAAAGTAAACAATATGAACTAAGAACAACTGAGACTTGTTACTCTGAGTTGATGCCATCAATATATACAGAATTTGAGTAATTAATGAACACTTTATTTTATGAGTATTTACCAAACTCAAAATGGTATATGAAACAGCAGATGTAGAGCTTCAAAATTAAAAGATCAAACAGGGGAGACTTGACTTTTTGATATTGATTTATGTCATAAAGCCTGAATTACATTCACTGTGTAACTTTTTGTATGAATTTATTTTAAAGATAAAATGTTAATTTTAAGGGAGTGGAATCCCACCTTGGGAAAAAAAAAACTGAGGTATTTACTATATAAGGATAGACAGACAGTATAGAATAAATGTTAAATTTTTAAAAGATGACACATCGCAGCTTACCTTGTACAAGTACCGTGCATATTTGATGACATAGAAGGCCTTGACACCAAGATCTGTTGTGTTATCGATGTATTCCTGGAACAGTATCTCCGTTTTCTCCTTGTCGCCGATCCTGCGTTCCAGACTTATCCGTCTCATAGCAACCATCACCATCCCCGGTACCATACTCTCCAGGTTGGTCAGTATCCTCCAGGCATCACTGTGGCGGTCTTTACAGACAAATAAACATATGTCAATCTACGAGTTTTGTCTACATTGAAAATAAAGAGTGCTGGCTACAAAGATATCATGCCATAGACGAGTGGCAACACCTGGACAAACCCTAGTGAAACAAGAGGCCCATGATGGCCCTAAATCGCTCACCTGAGATAAATAGGTTGACCCAAGGAACATCTGTTCCAATTTATTTTAAAATCTGGCCAGTAGTTTTGAAGAAGATGATTTTTAAAGTTTTCATATTTTTTTTCTCTTTGTTGCCATGGCAACCAGAGTTCTATATGGATCAAGTTTATTTTAGGAACTTTTGTGAAGGTTGACCCAAGGATCATTCCTGTCAAGTTTAATCAAATTTTGTCCAGTGGTTTCAGAGGAAATGTTTATTAAAGTTTTCCCTATATACATATAAGGCAAATAAGCCCCGCCCCTGGCGGCCATGTTTTTTTTTACGGATCAGAATTATTTTAGCAACTTTGGTAGAGCTTGACCCAAGGAACATCTGTACCAATTTATTTTAAAATCTGGCCAGTAGTTTTGAAGAAGATGATTTTTAAAGTTTTCATTTTTTTTTTCTTTTTGTTGCCATGGCAACCAGAGTTCTACATGGATCAAGTTTATTTTAGCAACTTTTGTAAAGGTTGACCCACGGATCATCCCTGCCAAGTTTAATCAAATTCTGTCCAGTGGTTTCAGAGGAGATGTTGTTTAAAGGTTTCTCTATATACATATAAGGCAAATAAGCCCCGCCCCTGGCGGCCATGTTTTTTTTACGGATCAGAATTATTTTAGCAACTTTGGTAGAGCTTGACCCAAGGAACATCTGTACCAATTTATTTTAAAATCTGGCCAGTAGTTTTGAAGATGATGATTTTTAAAGTTTTCATTTTTTTTTCTTTTTGTTGCCATGGCAACCAGAATTCTACATGGATCAAGTTTATTTTAGCAACTTTTGTGAAGGTTGACCCAAGGATCATCCCTGCCAAGTTTAATCAAATTCTGTCTAGTGGTTTCAGAGGAGATGTTGTTTAAAGGTTTCTCTATATACATATAAGGCAAATAAGCCCCGCCCCTGGCGTTCATGTTTTTTTACGGATCGGAATAATTTTAGCAATTTTGGTAGAGGTTGACCCAAGGCACATCTGTACCAAATTATTTTGAAATCTGGCCAGTAGTTTTGAAGGAGATGATTTTTAAAGTTTTCAAATTATTTTTCTTTTTGTTGCCATGGCAACCAGAGTTCTTCATGGATCAACTTTATGTTAGCAACTTCTGTAGAGCCTCACCCAAGGAACATTCCTGCCAAGTTTCATTAAATTCTGTCCAGCGGTTTCAGAGGAGATGTCGTTTAAAGCAAATTGTTGACGACGGACGACGCACGACGACGGACGAAGGGCGATCACAAAAGCTCACCTTGAGCACTTTGTGCTCAGGTGAGCTAAAAAGCAAAGGAGATATACCATTACCATTTTTATTGACTTTGAAATTTTGTAACCCGGGATCAAACCTATGACCTCTTGGATATGCTCTAACTTTGGTACATGGTGGTATGGTAAATCTTCATTAAAATAATGAATGGCAAACATCTGCTCAATAGTCATACAAAACTACAACCACCGCGATCACTGAAGGTGATTAATTCCCCCATATCCAACCAACGTAAAGCGAAATATACTATTATTCCTATATGTGTACAATTCTTCACTAACTTAAAGTGAATGTATAAAATAAATAAAAGATTGGTAAAATGACTTCTTTATTAAGAATTAAAAAGTGAAAAATAAAAGCTCAGACAATTCAGATTATATGACTGTCTACTTAACTTCAAGTATGAGAGCTTCTGTCAGGACTAAGACCATGTCTCAGATAGGCATGATAATTAGATAACTGTTCCATAGACTATCACTTTATTGTAAACATCAATTTTTTTCTTTAGGAAGTATAGTGAAATACTCCCCTGAAGATAATGATTGCAAGCAAATTGTTTGGAACATACTCTGTCTCTCCTCAAAGGCAGCCCAGGCCATGTGGATGTAGGGCTTCTTAGGCAGGTGTACAGTGCAGGCTCGTCGATACACGCTCCTCACCGCCTCCAAACCGCTCTCTTCCTTGCTGCTTCAACTGCTGTACATAGAGACCATATAGCTTCCTATAGTTTTTGATTGCAAGTGGTACAGGAGAAAATTTGCAAAAGTTTTTAAAGCCACAAGTAAAATTATTATCCATGACCACAAATAAATTAAAATGTTACCTCGCAGTGTAATAAACATTTGCTACATTAAAGCTTTTGAAGTCTCAAAAAGAAACAGGGCATCACACGCATGACTCAAGTGTTATTCCCAAAAAACAAAGTGAAGTGGATGCTTCGTAACAAAGGTTTCCAGACTTTAATTCCACCAAAAAGCCCTCAGTAATACTTAAAATTTGGTAGGAATGCATTCAACCTGTTAAACACAAGATGTGTTCAAAAACACTATGTCCCCATCTGAGCTGGTCAGATGTTAAATAACTGATGTCAATTAAAAGCCACTTATGAGTGGAGTGTACAGACTTTATTCCATATAGTAATGGAGTAATGCTTAAGATAAAAAAAAATACATTAAAAAAATAAAGGGAGATAATTAAAAAAGCAATGATCCTAAAAGCCCACAAACACTATGTGCATAGTTGAGCTAAAATGAAGACAATTTAGGCAATATCAATTCTATCTTTATTTAGAGGTACTTTGAAAAAAAAATTCTATAGCAAATGTGCTTCTGTAGGTGGTTATAATGATCTGAAATTCACTTCTATAGGTTGTTGGTCAAAATTAAAAGTGCCTTCTTCCCCTGTATGTTTAAATGGTAAAGCCCTTAATGGAATTTCAGAGACAAGTTAACCCTTTCCCTTTATCTAAAGTACTTTTAAAGAAAATCTGCAGAAAACCACAGTTAAACCTTACCAAATTTAATTACAAAATCCTCATTTCCAGACCACTGAGGAGCAGCGAACAGCATAAAACCTGATCTGGTTTTATGCTGTTCGCATAGGTCTTTTCATGGTGTCCTCTATGAGGGAAAGGGTTAACATACATACCTCTGTCTGATCTTCCTCTGCCCCACTCTTACACTTGGTCACATGTTCCTCTAGGTACCGGGCATACTACAGTCAGACACAAACTTCACATCAGTATCACAGTCTCTACCTTCTACATTACAATCACGAGAATCTTATATTCAATGTTCAGAAAATAATCTACTACTACTTCACACACACACACACACACACACACACACACACACCAAATGCTTTCTATCCAATCGCACACTTAGTTATGTGTATTTACAATTGGGCTACTTTCACTGTCAACATTAATTTTTTTTTAACAAACCATTACATGTACACATTTTTGAATTCTAAACCCTTTCCTCATATAGACTCATTTTGACGCCCTCAATAGGTATCACACAAAGCCTAATCTGCAGAAAACCACAGTTAAACCTTACCAAATTTATTTACAAAATCCTCATTTCCAGACTACTGAGGAGCAGCGAACAGCATAAAACCTGATCACAGCCTGCGAGTTACTCACGGGCTGATCTGGTTTTATGCTGTTCGCATAGGTCTTTTCATGGTGTCCTCTATAAGGGAAAGGGTTAAGAGAAACAGGTGAGATGCATATTTGCATAATTCCTCAAACAAGACCTGATGATATTATGGACAGGTTTTTGGGCTTTTTTCGTCCAAAGTAGGTCAAAGGTCAAAGTTAACTGCATAATGAAAAGGTCCATCCACTTCAGCAACAATTCAAGTAATCCAATGAAGCACTAAGTAGTTATAGCTAATAAAAATCTGAGCGGTGCCCGACGTCTGCCTGTACCTAATTCATTTAAAGGACAAAATTTTTCATTGAAAACCCGACTAAAGAAAATAGACAAATACTGATTTATTTCCAAGTTGATGTGCAACGAAACTCAAATTTAATGTTGGAAACTCAACTCTGTAAGCCTTATGTAACATTACTTCCATCCTAGCAGATATTAAGTACTACTACTGCTTAGAATTGATATGACCCACTTATATCAAAACATTCTTAATCTAGTGACTTAAATATAGCTGATATTGCTACTCATGTCATAGTTGTATTTAAATACTGTGTATGTCAAAGAAATTAAATGACATTGCAACATTTGCTTAATTTCTCCATCATTTTTAACAAATAATCATTGAATGGGTAATATTCAGTTGGTTAATTGAGCTTATCCTTTCCTTAATAACTCATAGGCAATATTAAAAAATTATATGCACAGACGCTACAGACACCAAAAACAGAAAGGCAACTCATATGATTAAAGGCATTAAATGAAAATGATGACAATCACCTTGATCCAGAAGTCCTCATACAGGGCCGCCGCAATCATGCACCTCTCAAACAGCACCACGATGCGTTCATGTGTACCATTCTGGATTTCAAAGTCAAGGTATTCTCGCCAGTTTTTCAGCTGAGATCTCTCTAGTGGCTTCACATGGAAGTATGGACGCTTGATCTGGAAAAGTCACATTGGCATTGCTGATCTGAAGGTTACTTCTAATGTCCAGTTTATGGATCTTACCAATATTTCCCTTTGGGAAGCATGAAAATCAAAGTGACCTTACTGGACCTCAAACAAACAGCAGAGAGTGGAAATAAGATATAACCATTTGACCATGGAGACCTCTCACAGTCTGAGTCAAGTTGCTCTTATATTGCGGAAAAACAATGTCACATCTTTCCCTTTCCTATCGTCATACTTAGTGCCTGATCTGGTTTTATTGTAACTGCTTAGGGTATTTTACTTATTAATTCATAAATTTCAGGTAATCACTACCCCCAACCCATCTTGTCGTCATGTAATGTCAGTGTGGGACGTGACTTGATGGTACATAAAGTGACATGACAAGCATGATTCCTAGATAGCCATCACTTCTGTGAAGCAGGGATATGATAATACACACCCTTACATTTGTTGATATTGACAAAGGTGAGTAGACTTTACAAGTTTTACAGATCATTATACCCCCACCAAACAAAGTTTGGAGGGAGTATATGGGAGTCACCTTGTGGTTGGTCGGTCTGTTGGAATTTTTTTGTCCAGAACATAACTATAGTCAACATTGTTTTAAGAGACTGCTCAAGGGACTGCCAAAAAGTGGTCGCTTAATGAAATTGTCTCTTAATAGATATATTTGGAAATCCAGGCAAACAAGTCATATATATACAAACTGTAAGCTAAATAGTATCGTAACGTAATATTACAACATGAATACGATGTAAACTACACAATGTTTAATACAAATAAACTTTAACATGCTGGGACTTGGTTTATGTGGTCGCATAATAAACTAGAACTGTGTCCAAAGGACACGGATGCCCCCACTGTGCAGATGTGCTCGTAAACAAGAGCAGCTTCATTTAATGTCTACAAAATTCTGTTCTTATTATAGCGTTTCAGTTGAAATTTCCTCAATTATGTATTAATGATAAAAAAGTTACCTAACTCTTGAGGCATCATATTTGGTTTCTTTACAGATGGAATACAATATTAGTGTCTGAATAAAACAAAACTTTGAAACACATGTCTGGTCTCCTAAAACTGCAGGAACACAATGCTGTGATCAGAGAAATATGTTGGGTATACAGTTACTTTTGGCTGTGGCAACTCATCTTTTACATAGACAAGATCAATAATAGATCCACTTAAGTGTGTTGGTAATGTCACACACTGGCGATAATTAAGCAGAGATTCAGATACTCTTCTGTACCAAACTGAATCAATTTAATTATTTATATGGTATATAGTGAACAAATCAACAAAGGGCCATAATTCTGTTAAATTTGGTCGCCGCAAAAAATTACTTCCTTTACTTCCATCTACACATTAAGGTTATTCATCACTGGAAGTTTAAGCAAAATCTGCCATCTGGTTTAAGAGGAGTTGCTTTCACAAAATTTCTATATGGTATATAGTGAAAAAATCAACAAAGGGCCATAATTCTGTTAAATTTGGTCGCCACGAAAAATTCCTTCCTTTACTTCCATCTACACATTAAGGTTGTTCATCCCTGGAAGTTTAAGCAAAATCTGCCATCCGGTTGAAGAGGAGTTGCGTTCACAAAATTTCTATATGGTATATAGTGAAAAAATCAACAAAGGGCCATATTTCTGTTAAATTTGGTCGCCGCGAAAATTCCTTCCTTTACTTCCATCTACACATTAAGGTTGTTCATCCCTGGAAGTTTAAGCAAAATCTGCCATCCGGTTGAAGAGGAGTTGCGTTCACAAAATTTCTATATGGTATATAGTGAACAAATCAACAAAGGGCCATAATTCTGTTAAATTTGGTCGCCGCGAAAATTCCTTTCTTTACTACCATCTACACATTAAGGTTGTTCATCCCTGGAAGTTTAAGCAAAATCTGCCATCCGGTTTAAGAGGAGTTGCGTTCACAAGATTTCGGGACGTACGGACGGACTGACGGACTGATGGACTGACGGACTGACGGACGGACGGACGGACGGACGGACAAGTGCAACGCTATATGCACCCCACTTTGTGGGGGCATAAAAAGTCACTTAATGGGATAAATTGATATAGTAAAAACGTTTGGGCAGGATTTATAACAGTCGTTTAATAAAAAAAGTCGTTTAATACAGGTGGTCGCATGTACAATATTGACTGTAGAAACTATTTAAGGATTTGAAGCTTGAAATATAGACAGATGGCATGAGGAGAAATGCAGTGTCGAAGAACTGTAACTCTACCTGGTCCCATTTTTGAATTTTCGCCCTTTTGCTTTTTTTTTTCTTCTGTCTAGAACATAACTCAAAAATTATAAAAAGTACCGATACTGACTAGAAACTTAAAATATAGACAAGATTGGGACTATGAGAAGTGCAGTGTACAAAATCTGTACCTCTACCTGCTCCCAGTTTTTAAATATCTCCCTTTTGTCTTATTTTCTAATTATCTCTCTTTGTATAAATTAAAAGATAGTTTGTTTGGAGCTATTTTGCATTGCTTATGATTTTTGAGTACTTCACACTACAACGTTTTACAAGGACTGGAAATGTCACAATGTTCAACAGCAGATATCCAGTTTCAACAACAAAAGATTGTGTAGTGTAGTCTGGTTGGTGTACCATACAGTAAGTAAATAAATCACTGTCTTAATGTTTGGATAAAGAACATAATGCACATTAGATTTTGCTTTTTATTCTGAATAATGATATTGGTGCAGCCAGAGAAACCTATTTGGTCAATATTTTAAAATATTGATGACCAAAGTGTGATCTTTGGAAAGAATGCATCTTCCCCATGTAGGTCACACTTATTTTTATTACACACTTACAAAAACATGACATACTTCAAATACTATGAACAGCTTCACTTATGGTTCTTAAACACTGCACTTATACTTGCTGTCTGTCTAAATTTCATCTTTCAGTCAATGCTTTTTACACTTTAAACTATTATGCCAAACAACCATAACTCTCTCTATCTGATTTAAATAAAGACTTTACTTACTTATTTACTTATCATAACCAATATACTATGTATACAGGTTTTTATCTATGCTCTACCTGGATTCTGGCTTCTCTTGTTTCAAAGCATTTTGCAGGGTATTAATTGCTTTCAGTGATAGTTCTAGTTTTTGTGACTGTCAATATGAGATTGAATTTTGATCACACACAAAATAAATACGAAGCCTCACCCCTTCTTCAAGGGCCCATCTTTTGCTGACCTCCTCCTCATTTGATCTAAACAAGGCCTCACGGGCCTGGATAATTTTCTCCCTCACTTTCAGGGCCTCTTCTGCATCCAGCTGTGTACAGAAAAAACATCAGACTGTTAGTATACCATTCTTAAAACCAGAAATGTGTCCATAGGACATGGTTGCACCCATCATTTTGTTAATTAGATTAATATTTTTGTCAAAGAATATGATGAGAAACTGGAAATATAAAAGAAGATGATTTTAAGATCAAATGCGTGCTGTGACCCTAAACTAAACCAAGCATGTGACCTTGACTTTCAAGCTAGCGACCTGGTTCTTGTTCGCGACACTTTAAGGATCACTTCAGTAAAGTTATTTCAAAACACAAAATTAAGCCAGGACACAATTTTATGGTCAACTGAGTGCTGTGACTTGGCCTTCAAGCTAGCGACTTAGTTCTTGTTTGCAACACGTCCTAATATCACTTGTGCCAAGTTATTTTAAAACACCACCATAAGTAACAAAGTTATAGCCAGGAAATTCTTGCACACACAACACACACACACAGACAGGTGTTACTCTTTATACCTGTCGCCATTTCATGGGATGGGCATAACAAGATTGGAATCTTGAAATATTTATATAAGGTATATTAGAAAACTAGCTGGGCTAGTGGCCTAATTTTTCAAGGAATCAATTTCATTTTAACAATTATGGTGAAGGGCCATGAGGTATCCATTTATGCCAATTGAAATCAAACATGATAGATAGGTTACCTTGAGTTCTGCTGTGTTGTCCACCCCAGGCGGTGGTTCATCTCCAGGCGGGGCCACCTCCCCCTCTCCCAGGGGCAGATCCCCCTCCTGGTCCTTCACCACCTCCGTCCTAAGCTTGATAAACTCATCCAGGCTCAGAATCTGCTTGGGGTGGTGCTTGCTTACATGCTTTTTAAAACTGAAACAGAAAATACCTCTTTTCTTTTACACTTACTGGGAAACATTTCTTACAACTTAAAACTAATCCCTCCCAACAGTTCTGATTGGAGTACTTCTTGGTGTCTGAGAAGGCAAATGAAAGATGGTTAAACCCTAAAGTGTGGATCCAACGGCAACAAGAATCCTCAGATCTGTAGATATGTATGTTACCATTGGCAAAGGACAATAAAACAATCAATATCAATCCTATTTTGCAACCTTTTTCTGAATCATTTATAAAATGTTTAAGAAAGACTTGAATATCAAGATCCCTCTTAGAACCAATTAAATCCCCATGTGGCATTTATTACAAACCAATCATATTCTTACTGCTTGCAGCTTAAAATTAACTCTTGATAAACAATATAAATTGTAAATCTAATAACACTGAAATTGTATTTCTGAGTGATTATATGTCTTTCTACTGGTTTGGTGAAATGTCTCTTATCATGTTTCTCCACCATACAGATCTAATCAACATCTATCGACTAGTCTGTAGTGACCTCCAAATGTAGTTGAACCACAAACATATTTAACTCTTTAATAATTCTTAATGATAAAGACATGCTTTCAGTCAAACCATATAAAACAGCAACCATGTCAAATGACACGAAACCAGGTTTTAAGTTTGCCCTAGGCAAGCAAAACTTCTTTCATTAACACTGACCTCGACCCTATTGACCTGAAAATCAATCCCAATTTTCCTCATCTCATATGTATCTATGTACAAAATCTGATTATCATACCTAACTTCTTAAAGAAGTTATTTGACAGAAACAAAAAATCTATTTTTAGAAACAGTGATCTTGACCTTGTTGACCAAATCATCCTGAAAATCAATCCCAATCTTCCTCTTCCCATAAGGTATCTACCTACCAAGTATGAAAACAGTATCTCTATTCTAACAGGAGATATTTGGCGGAAACATACAAAAATCCTGGTTGAACATTGATTATCTTCACATAACAATAACAATGTATGGATGATCATGTCTGAAAAAACAAACAAACTAGAAATGTGTCCACAGGACATGGGTGCCCCAACCATTTTGTTTAACTGATATTTTTGTTAGTGAATATGATGAGAAAAACTGGTAATATAAAAGAAGATGATTTTAAAATCAAATGAGTGCAGTGACCAAGACCTCAATGAAGTGATGTGACCTGGTACTTGTTCACGACACATTGTTTTGTCAATTGTGCCAAATTGTTTCAAAACATGTCCATTCACAACAAAGGTACAGCTGGGACAAAATTTTAATGTCAACCGAATGCTCTGACTTGACCTTCAAGATAGCAACATGGTATGTGCTTGTAACACATTGTCTTGTCCTGAGATCACTTGTGCCAAGTTGTTCAAAACAAGACCATTCTCAACAAGCAAAGTTACAAACAGGATAAGACTTTAAGGTCTGCAGTACTGTGACCTATAAAAAAATGTTAAATTACTTTAATGAAGGGAGATAATAAACATTTTATATACAGAGTATATTTAACAAAACTAGCCAACCCCCTTGGGGATTCATGTTTCTTGGGATTAACATCATTTTAGCAATTATGGTAGATGACTATGAGGTTGACTGTTTGTGTGAAAGGACCATTGTTTTCATAAGATGATTTTTTTTTTTTAATAAAATGATGTTGGTTGCCATGGCAACCAGAGTTCTGCATAAATCAATTTTATTTAGCAACTTTCGAGAAAACCTATCCAAAGATCATTCTGCCAAGTTTCTTTAATATCTACATAGTAGTTTCAGAGGAGATATTTTAAGCAAATTAATGACAATGCACAACGATGGACACAGAGTGATCACAATAGCTCATCTTGAGCATGTTTCACTCTGGTAAGCTACAAATAGATAACATCTCAAGAATCCTGTACTTGGATAATCCCTAAAGATGACAGTGTAAAGGCAAATCAAAAAGAAATCACTGTGTTCATAGCCAGAAAGGAGCCTCACCTGTCAAAGTGGTGACTGTACAGCTGTGTGGGGATGCGCAGCAACCTGTCAAACAGGGCGGTCACTTTCTTCAGGTCTCGTTCCTTTTCCCATGTGATGTAGTTGTCCCACAGTTTGTCTGATCTAAAGTCTGTCCCAGCTGCTTTGATTGCTCTCTCATACAGTCTGTAAGAAATACATGACAATAGGACTGTCTGATCTGGGTCTGCTCTGTTTATCAAGACATTAAAACATGTCTATAAGAGGAAAAGGGTTCACAATAAAATGTTGCGAACTTTATTTTTTTTGCATTCTGCTTGACTAAAAGGAATGTACCCAGGTAGAAACACCCATTTAAGTTATTGATAATTTTATTATTTCTTTTATATAAAACTTTATTGCCCAATACACAAGAAGATAAACAACATATCTGATACAGTGCATGTCTTGAATCATATCAAGGGCTATCATGTCAATGAAACTTAGAAACCTTGGTGCATTTTCACAAATCCTATATTTACCTAGATATTTAAGCCTTCAAATCAAACATCTAATTTATATCTTCACTACAGATATATTTTATTTTTCAAAATTTAAGAATGACAGAGACAAAATACTCTCTATCAAAAACTATTGCTATCACTGAAGGTGATTAATACCCCTGCAAAATGCTTTGATACAGGAGAAGCCAGACTCCAGGTGGATCATAGATAAGAACCTGTATATATAGTATATTGGTTATGATAGTAAGTAATAAGTAAGTAAAAATTTTTTTTAAAGTGGATAAAGAGTCAATTATGGTTGTTTGGCACAGTAGTTTAAAGGTAAGAGTTACAGTTCTTGGACACTGCACTTCTTCAAGTCGCCATCTGTTTACATTTTAAGTTTCAAGTAAATACCTTGTATAATATTCGAGTTATGTTTGGGACTAGAAAAAAACTAGAGCTATCACTGAAGGTGATTAATACCCCCGCAAAATACTTTAATGCAGGAGAAGCCAGACTTCAGGCAGAGCATAGATAAGAACCTGTATACATAGTATATTGGTTGTGATAGTAATAAGTAAGTAAAGTTTTTATTTAAAGTTGATAGAGAGTCAATAATGGTTGTTTGTCACAGTAGTTTAAAAATATAAGGTTACAGTTCTTGGACACTGCACTTCTCCTAGTCGCCATCTGTTTACATTTTAAGTTTCAAGTATATACCATGTATAATATTCGAGTTATGTTCAGGACAAGAAAAACAAGGAAAAGTAACAAAGGGAAATAACTCTGTAATTACTCTAGATAGAGTTATGGTTCTTGTGCACTGCACTTCCTCATATTGTGGTTGACCATTGTATGAAATTGTTTTGAAATCCAACCAGTAGTTTACAAGTTATACTCTGGACAAGGAAAAGTAACTAAGGTCAATAACTCTGTAATTCCTATAGATAGAG
Source organism: Solen grandis (assembly GCA_021229015.1). Lineage (NCBI taxonomy): Eukaryota > Metazoa > Mollusca > Bivalvia > Adapedonta > Solenidae > Solen > Solen grandis. The sequence goes on from CM037777.1 coordinate 5,074,535, forward strand.
TTATGGTTCTTGTGCACTGCACTTCCTCATATTGTGGTTGACCATTGTATGAAATTGTTTTGAAATCCAACCAGTAGTTTACAAGTTATACTCTGGACAAGGAAAAGTAACAAAGGGCAATAACTCTGTAATTACTCTAGATAGAGTTATGGTTCTTGTGCACTGCACATCCTCATATTGTGGTTGACCATTGTATGAAATTGTTTTGAAATCAAACTTGTACTTTTCAAGTTATGTTCCGGAAAGGGCAATAAAATAAGTTCCTCTCCATGTGCTTGATCATTGCATGAAGTTGTATTGAATTCCAACTTGTGGTTTTCAAGTTATGCTCCGGACAAGGAAAATGCAACGGACCGCTGGACCGACCAACCGACCGACCGACCACCGGGTGACTCCTATATACCCCCCAAACTTTGTTTCGGGGTATAAAAATTACCAAGGGATATAATTAAAAATGGGCGCAGGTAAAGTTACAGTTTTTGGACACAGCACTTTTCCTAGTCACCGTCAGAATTAAACAAAGGGAGATAATTCAACAAGAGCTGTCAGAGGACAGCACGCTCGACTATTCAAAATGCTTGTTAGTAAATCAAATGAAATCTATTTCAATTCTTGCCTTTCACATACCCTGTACATAATAATAGTCAAAAATGATATACCTTGATAGTCTGATACCCCTTAATATTTTTATGATGTCTAAAATCAATCCCATGCCTAGTTACTGAGACATAAGCACAATAACACTGTGCATGCAAAAATCCAAGTTAGAAAAGGGCCATAATTGGTATAAAATTCAGTCCAAAAGGTATCCTCCTTAGTTTTCTGATGCCCCTGAAGACACACTCCTTAACTTTCTAGTCAATTCCACAAGCAATTTCTGAGATATAAGCTGGATAGTAGCTTGAATGCAAAAATTTAACCAAAATTTTAAGTTAAAAGGGGGTCATAATTTTTAATATATTCCATCAAATGTTATCTACCTTGATAGTATGATACTCCTAAATATATTAAAGATGTTTAAAATCAATTGCATGCCTGGATACTGAGATATTAGCATGAAAGTAACTTGCATTTTCTAATAAAAAGGCAATAATTTGTAACATATTCCATTAAGAGTTATCTACCATGAAAGTATGATACCCCAAAAATATTAAAGATGTTTAAAATCAATTGCATGCCTGGATACTGAGATATTAGCATGAAAGTACCTTGCATGCAAAACTTTAACCAAAATTTTTAAGTTAAAAAGGGGCCATAATTTGTAACATATTCTATCAAGAGTTACCTACCATGAAAGTATGATACCCCTAAACATATTAAAGATGTTTCAAATCAATCCCATGCCTGGATACTGAGATATTAGCATGAAATTACCTTGCATGCAAAACTTTAACCAAAATTTTTAAGTTAAAAAGGGGCCATAATTTGTAACATATTCTATCAAGAGTTATCTACCATGAAAGTATGATACCCCTAAACATATTAAAGATGTTTCAAATCAAACGCATGCCTGGATACTGAGATATAAGCATTAGAGTATCTTGCATGCAAAACTTTAACCAAAATTTCTAAGTTAAAAAGGGCCATAATTTGTAATATATTCCATCAAGAGTTATCTACCTTGGTTGTCTGATGCCCCTAAACATATTCATAAACTTTCAAGTCAATTAAAAGTAGCTTGCACGCAAAACTTTAACCAAATATTCTATTGCATGCAAAACTTTTCCATAAATGGTTATTGAGATATAAGGTTGATAGTAACTTGCATGCAAAACTTTAACCAAAAGCTGCAATGCCAATGCCAGGGTGACTACAATAGCTCTCATATTCTTCGAATAGTCAAGCTAAAAATGGGACCAAGGCAATAACTCTGCCATCCTTGAGACAACTCAAGTGAAATTTATGTCAAGCACCTTTCAGCTGATGATGAATGCACACACAAAATTTGAACTGAATTGGTTAAGAAATCTAGAAGAAGTTTGCGTCACACAAGATATTTAGAGTCAAATCAGGGGCAATAACTATGTAATCCTTGAGATATCTCAAGTGAAATTTAAGTCACTCACCTCTAAAGCTGATTATCAATCAACACACAAAATCTGAATTGATTTGGTTAAGAAATGTTAGAAGTAGTTTGCGTCACAAGTTTTTGGGATGGACGGACAGATCGACAAACCAACAGACTGACTCCTATATACCCTTATTCAAACTTTGCTTGCGGGGGTATAATGACAATTATCACTTTTTCACTCAACTGAAAATTACAATTTTAGATGCTTTGTAAATACACCCAAAGAACACAGAAATATACCAGCCTTTAAAATGGGGAGCTACTTACTTCCTGGTCTCATCCTCAACAATGAACTCCCGTATGTAGAAGCTGATGTAGTGTAACCACAGCTCGGAACTTAGCGGGATAGCCTTGACCCCTCTCTCGAACACCTGTACATCAAGACACACACAGATCTGACATATTTACAGTCAACATGAACATTTCATGAAATAATACCATAAATACAAATTTCAAACAACAGTATTGCAGGCATAACACAGTATTTCAAAGATATATACACATGTCAGATGCGGAGTAACAACAATTCAATTCAGGCCCAAGCGCGTTGCCGGAGTTACCATTCTTCAACGGTCTTCTTAACTGCTGTCTAATCGTCCCATGTTGTGTCGACTCAACATCCCTCGGGTGTCAACATTTTAATGTTGTGCCCAAGAGTGTTAAGTAATTTTTGACCCCCACGTCATCAGATCATTGCAAGAATGACCTGACATTAATGTTGGTCTCTTATCTCTGCAATGAAAACAATGAACATGACAGCAACCCTATCTCTTAATTACTACCCAAGAATCAGATGGCCATAATTACTTGAGTAAAGCAGATAATGGGAAATAGGTCTTAGTCTTACCAAATATGAAAATAGATATGGGTATTTTTTTATGAGTGAATATAACAATGATAGAAACAAGGAAACCTCAGCAGACAAGCAAAAGCATAAAAACTACCATAATTAATCCTCCCCAAAAGAATAAAGACAATCATAAATTCAGCAACAAAAAATCTTCGTAATAAGTCCCCTTCCAATCAAATTGATTGATTAAAAGTAATGTTATACATGAATAATATTCATATAAAATAAACCAATATGTTCATGTCAATGTGTGTGTTTATTCAAATAAAATATGGTATTTTTTATCACGTTTTTGACACAGAAACCACACAAGGGCATTTCATTCCTAGCAGTGTTTTATATTAAAGAGTTAACAGTCTGACAGCAGTAGTCACCATATATTCATGAACCTTCCAGCTGTATATATACGGTACTTGCACATGTATTTAGCAGTGGATGGTCATCTGCTATCGACATCCCATTTATGTTACCAGCTAAATTGATTATAACGCCCTTCTACCCCCCCCCAAAATTACCTTACGATCAGAGGAATTGATTCACTGTTTATTTATTTGAGGAATCACTCAATGAAAATGGAAAGATCCATTAAACTGAAATCACCTTACCCTACCAGAAACAATTTTTTTCTCCATTCATTTGACCATGATAGAAAGAAATCTTCTAAATTTAAGGTTTAAAAATGTTAAACTAGCCACTTGCTTATGTGTGCTTAAGCATGTTATGTGTTACACATTGACTTATTTTTTAATTTCTTCTCTTTTTTTTCAATACATTATGCATGATGAAGTTTGCCATGGCAAAACATAATAGTACATATGTTGAATATGATTTTATTAAAAAAAAGAAAAAAAGAAGAAGAATATGAATTTCATGCTTGGTACTAAGTAAATTTTAAAGTGCTCAAGCTTGGATTTGAAAAGGGTAGTTTTGATCAAAGGACTGGTTGTGGGGTGAGAGCGAATCTTTGCTAATTGCTTATACATATATATATGCACATAGCCTAGTTTGCTTTCACCCTTCCAGGTGATGTTTGGGAACAGGTGATGCACCCTTCTATTCAAGGGTAGCTGGAATGCTCTCTGATTGTGAAAGTAAACTTGAATTTCTTAATCTCACCTTCATTTCGAGTACTCAAACATTTCAGAATGTCCTATAAAACTGAGTCTTAGATTACCTGTAACTTACTTTCACTGGGATATGTTGTAACCAGTGGTTGACCTGGTTTACACAAATAACATAAGTGATTATGATCCAATTTGTGAGCAGTTAACCTAACAATATGAAAATTGTTTTGTACTCAAAAAAAGCTTATCTGTTCCTCTTCATGACGAAAAATTGATGAAATGTTTTTTAAAGTTGTTAATTTAAGCATACTGTCTTGTCACTCACTCATCAAACAATGAGTACAAGTCAAAATGAAATGAAATTTGAAGAAATGAAATTTGATACACCCCACCACACACAACAAAAAAAGGCCTGGCAAAAACAAAGCAAAACTAGAAGTACTACCTGTAAAAGGTGGAGGATGTTGAAAATAAGCTATGTCTTACCTCAATTGCCTTGGTCAGGTCATTGTGCCTTTTCTCCAGATCAGCATACTTCTTCCAGTATCCATAACAGTATGGGTACACATTCAGAAATGCATCATATGCCTCTCTGGCAGACTCTATCTCATCCTAATATAAACAACAAGAGCTGTCAGAGGACAGCACGCTCGACTATTCAAAATGCTTGTTGGTAAATCAAATGAAATCTATTTAAATTCTTGCCCTTCATAGTAATAGTAAAAAATGATATACCTTGATAGTCTGATAACCTATTATATATTATATGATGTCTAAAATCAATCCCATGCCTAGTTACTGTGACATAAGCACAATAACACTGTGCATGCAAAACTTAAACCAAAAATCCATGTTAGAAAAGGGCCATAATTTGCATCAGTCCAAAAGTTATCCTCCTGTTTTCTGATGCCCTTGAAGACACACCTTAACTTTCTAGTCAATTCCACAAGCAATTTCTGAGATATAAGCTGGATAGTAGCTTGAATGCAAATATTTAACCATAATTCTAAGTTAAAAGGGGTCATAATTTTTAATTTATTCCATCAAGTGTTATCTTCCTTTATAGTATGATACCCCTAAACATATCAAAGATATTTCAAATCAATTCCATGCATAAGCATGAAAGTACCTTGCATGCAAAACTTTAACCAAAATTTCTAAGTTAAAAAAGGGGCCATAACTTGTAATATTTTCCATCAAAAGTTATCAACCTTATAGTATGATACCCCTAACATATTAAAGATGTTTCAAATCAATCCCATGCCTGGATACTGAGATATAAGCATGAAAGTAACTTGCATGCAAAACTTTAACCAAAATTTCAAAGTTAAAAAGGGAAATAATTTGTAACATATTCCATTAAGAGTTATCTACCATGAAAGTATGATACCACTTAATGTATTAAAGATGTTTCAAATCAATCCCATACCTGGATACTGAGATATAAGCATGAGGGTATCTTGCATGCAAAACTTTAACCAAAATTTCTAAGTTAAAAAGGGGCCATAATTTGTAATATATTCCATCAAGAGTTATCTACCATGAAAGTATGATACCCCTAAACATATTAAAGATGTTTCAAATCAATCCCATGCCTGGGTACTGAGATATTAGCATGAAAGAAACTTGCATGCAAAACTTACTAAGTTAAAAAGGGAAATAATTTGTAACATATTCCATTAAGAGTTATCTACCATGAAAGTATGATACCACTTAATTAAAGATGTTTCAAGCCATGCAAAACTTTAACCAAAATTTCTAAGTTAAAAAGGGGCCATAATTTGTAATATATTCCATCAAGAGTTATCTACCTTGGTTGTCTGATGCCCCTGAACATATTTATAAACTTTTAAGTCAATACCATGAATGGTTATTGAGATACAAACTAGATAGTAGCTTGAACGTAAAACTTTAACCAAATTTTCTATTGCATGCAAAACTTTAACCAAAATTTCTAAGTTAAAAAGGGGCCATAATTCATATTAAATTCAGTCAAGAGTTATCTACCTTGGTTGTCTGATGCCCCTGAACATATTTATAAACTTTCAAGTCAATACCATAAATGGTTATTGAGATATAAGGTTGATAGTAACTTGCACGTAAAACTTTAACCAAAAGCTGCAACGCCAATGCCGACGCCAGGGTGACTACAATAGCTCTCATATTCTACGAATAGTCGAGCTAAAAACTGCAATCTTAGACCCAAGAAGCTTCCTAAAAGGTTGATTTTGGTGTTCTTGGTATTGAAGATTTTTTCTAGGTCCCTATAATTCAAAACCTTCCAAGAAAATTTACTGAGTCCAAAAGTACTTTATATCATTATGTATTATTTTATTGCCCTGAGCTGAAATCGAACTCGGGACTTTCTGTATGCAAATCGAACTCTACCATGTTGCCACAAAAGCTTGCTCAATGGAAAGATAGTACAAGTGCCATTTTATACCTCTACTTCACATATACTACATACAATGGGTATGATTTTTTGTTGCTTTTTTTTTTAATTGTCATTCAGCAACATAATTTTTGGCTCTTCCTTATAGATAGTGAAATGAAAACTACCTGTTTAGTAGGATGAACAAATTTGAAGTTCATTTTAAGACAGCCATTACTCACGAGGCATAAACCCCCCCCCCAAAAAAAACCTGTTAGTGCACAATTCTTCCAACTAAAGACTTGACTATCTGAGGTGTCTCAGTATCACTTTTATTACCTCTTGCTCCACATACTGTAGTAGGTAGGTCCAGCCAGTAAAGTCTGAAGGGTTCTCTTTCACTGGGTGCCAGTACTTGTCAAGTTCTGTGTCTGTCTTTTTTTTCTCCTCTGCTGATTTCGCAATGGATTCTTCCCCTGTAAATGTAGTAGCTGATATTGATCTTTTTTTCTCTTCTAATAAAATCATTCACGCTCAGTAGTACCTATTTTTTTTTTTTTTTTTACTGATGATGGGATAGGGGACTTGAACCATATTTAAAGGAGCAAAAGCATCAATGTCTCAAGTTTGGGTACAAGAAAACCCTGGATTTGATAGCAAGATTGTGGAAAACTGTATGTATTGAAAGACATTTTCTGAAGGGAGGATGCCCTTTGAATGGCCTCTGATAAATAGGGGAAAATAGCCCTTTCCCTAAAGCATCACATTCTGATATTTTTTAATTTCAGGATTCTGGACTTTACAGCAAAAATCTAGGAAACAGCGTTTCCAATGTTTTAGAATGTAAAGTTATTACTACATGTAAAAGAAAATGGGAAAAATATAAAGCATAAAACTGGAATATAAAGCATCAAACTGAAATGAAAGTTATGCTAATCCGTAAGAAAAACCTGTTATCTACACAATAGGCCAAGTTTTAGGAAGCTAGTTGAAAAAATGATAAATGAGCTGGCAAGTGGTATTTTGAATGTTAAGCTCTTTATAAGAAATCAGAATGACACAAGCTTAGTCAACGATATTGTGATTCAAGTGGGTATCCTGGATGTTTAGCCCTTAAGAATGGATATGAGAAATCTGAATCATACAATCATTAGCAATGGTAATGGTCAGCAATATTATTTAATCTGCAGTTTTTGTTTGTTAATAAACTTATTCGCAATATCCCTGACCATATCTGCAAAATTAAAATCATTATGAAATGTGAAATACTGGTTCAGGTTGTTGTCCTTTCAGGGGATTTGCAAGTACTTCAAATGAATAAGCAGACAGTGAAATAAGTTTTATGGTTCTTCGTCACAGCACTTTTCCTAGTTGTCATCTACTTATATATAAAGTTTCAAGTTAATACCTTGTATAGTTTTCAAGTACTTCACAATATAGAAAATAAGTTACTATCTGAACAGAAATTCATTTTAAAATTAAATAATTGGACGTAATTAAAAAATTAGTCAAGGTAGAGTTAGTTTTTTATTATTACACTTCCCAATCTCACCACCTATTTATATTTTGAGATTCAAGTCAATACTTTGTATAGGTTTACCATACGTTATGCTCTTGACAAAAACTGAAAACTAACAAGAGGGCCTAGATGGCCCTGTGTTGCTCGCGTAAGTTAGATTTCTGTGTTAGTCATGATTATAAAAAATGTGGCATCTAAAGTATGAGCAATGTTTTCTAACTTTTAACTAAGTGACCTAAATTCTGATCCTACCAAAATTTGCACTCATCCGTGATTTCATACAGTCATCATTCTTATCAGGTTAAATGAAGACTGGCACAAAAATGTTTTTAAAATTTCCCGGCATACTTTTTGACCCCATTTGATGTAAACAAACATTCTGACCAAGTTACATGAAGGTTAGGCCAAAAATGTGGCTTCTAGAGTGGTCATAAGGTTTTACTAAGATTTACCCAGGTGACCTACTTTTTCCCCCCTTTTTAAACGCTACTATGACGAAACCTAGTTTTTGGCACCATGTGATCCAATTTTGAACTCATCCAGGATATCATGTAGTAGAGTTTCAAAATCGGCTAAAAGTCATAACTGATGATCGGAAATAACCAGACAAGACATTTCAATCAATCAATGATTATGTAATCATTTTGTTTATTAACCATCACTTATATGTAGAATGTGACTTTGAAAGCAAAAAAATATCTTAATTTAATAGACTTAAGTTCTATCAAAGATATTTTAATACAAGAAAGAAGAACTAGCAGGCTATTTATGTAAGATTAAAAACCAATTGCAAAAATATGAGGGAAAACATACAAAAAGAATTCAGAAATAGTGTTTTGAAACAGAATAGATTTAGTGTTAATATTCTTTTTTTTCCCCTTTTAATTCTTGGTACACATACTCTTAATTTACCAACAAGGAGAGAAATTAGATGAATTGATTATGAAGAACACAATCGATGATCGCCAACCTAGACAGCAATTGATCAATCATAGAGTATAATCCTAAATCAATTTGAACTGCTGAAACGAGGTAGGGTTATCGGTGTAAATTTCCTGAAGCTTTTATAGTTGACTAACCAGTTTTCGGGGTATTTTACCTTTACACCGTTTGCGCGTGAGGACCTGATATGACGAGTTGTTTTCGCGGTCCCATATGATCAAAACAAATGTCAGCTATGCTCTAATATTCAAATTAAGACACCATGTGACTTTTTGTTTTATGATGCAGGCAGGCCAAATTCATTGAAGCTTGAACTCGTATTTGAATAGCTATTTTGTAGATCAAACTTGTCTGAATTATTCAAATTTACATATTTTCAAACCAAAAACCATTTATAGTTTTTATTTAAGTTGATACACCTTACAGGTTTAGTGTTTTGCGCAGAAAGCAAACTAATTGTTATCAATTACCCGGATAGTAAGTCACATGATGGCTTAATTTGAAAAAAAAATGGCAGATATTTGCTATGAATTTTAAGGGGTTGGAAAATAGCTTGTGTGAGAGTCTTTTTAAGGTGTGTAAAGTATATGTTTTGTGATGAATATGTGTAAAAATGTTTCACTTATCCACATGTGTCATCAATGGTAACTGTCATTAAGTTTGAAAGAAAAAAATGATCGTAAACAGGATGGGTGTAAGGTTAGTAGTTTTCCCCGGATAAAGTTGCAACTGTTTTCCAACCGTGGATGCCAATCAGAAAAAAAAAAAATAACCAGAACAGCATCTCAGACGAAATAAAGGCTCTATAAATATTAAATCATAACAGCATTATTTCCCTGAAATGGAATTTTGATGTATATTTAACTAACAGAGTATGTTGAGCTTAATTTTAAAATACCCCGAAAACTTGTTAGTAACTTTTTATGTAGTCACCGTTGACCTACATTTGAAGGAACGCTGCTCTGTTTTGATCAGATAATTTTAAGATCGCAAATGTGACAAAATTTGTTATTGCACCCCTTTATTCTAATCAATTGAAAAATTTAATGATATCTGATATGCAAATATAGATTGATCTCAATAGTACTCCGAAAACTTGTTAGACCATCATATGTACGGCCTGGGTAGAGATCCAGGAATCGTTTTTCTGCTTATAAAACTGAGACCAATATTCGGCAACATCCTGTATGCCAATACTATCCAAACTTGATGAAGGATAAGTAAAAAGAAAACCATGAATACCCTCCTAGAGTAAATTTTAAATTTCCCATATTTTCCATCATAAACAGGACTTTTTAACTGTACCAACCCTGAAAATTGGCAAATAAAACCTGCAGTCCAGTTTTGTTCTATTTTACATGTTCAAGGGAGGTAACTACAAATAAGTAATATTAAAAAAAAAAAAAAAAAAGATGAGAAAAATAAAAGCAGGGCTACAGATATGGTTTGAGGTCAATTGGGTATATACTCATCAAGTTTTCAAGAAATTGGGTTTTCACAATTTTAATTGAGTTATGAAAATATAGTTACTCCATCAAAATTAAGTCAATTGCTTTTTTTTCATCAACTTAATTTTGGAACTGAAATAACAGTACATGTTCTTACTGGTATATGCACCTGCTGTTCTTGTATGCAACAATGTCAATTAAATAATTATAATATGAAGGATTTATCATTAGCTCCACAACAATTAAATAAAACAAAACAAAACAACAATCAATCTAATTTGATCTTCCTGATCCAAAGATTCAGCACTTTTAACTATTGAATTTAAACAAATTATTTACTGGTGTTAAACACGAAACAGTGGTATTAAACACGAAACATTAATGGTATGGATATATTTTGAAAGATAATAAATCAATTTAATTGTCCAGACCAGAAAAATCCCTTTTAAAGCTGTCAAAACAATTATTCCTGTATCGGAGAGGTGGGTGGGGTATGGAAGGCATTGCATTCCTGGTGTTTATTTATATATAGAGGGGTCGATTTTTTTTAATTTTTTTTTTTTTTTGACTGAATATAAGGTTCCTGTGCTCAGATGAAATAAAGGCTCTATAAATATCAAATCATAACAGCATTCATTCCCTGAAATAGATTTTTGATGCATATTAAACTAATAGAGTATGTTGAGCTTAATTTTAAAATAACCCGAAAACTTGTTAATAACTTTTTATGTTATCACCATTGACCTACATTGGAATGAACGCTACTGTTTTGACCTAGTCCTATAAATAAGCCATAGCGTATCGATTTTACTATTTTGACATTACCTGATACGCTATGCTATGTCTTATGGCTCGTCGTATAAACTGATGTAGCAAACTCCGCATGAATTCTAACGCGCTACATTTCCATTTATCATAGGCATAAAGATTGGCAATTCACTATGAAAACACAATAAACTTATAGCAGACATCATAATTATCCCTGTTAGTTAAGGAAATTGTCATGCACAGACATTAAGAGGGTGAAATACCTTATCAAAAACTTCACTTTCCTTTTTTGCATTTATATCCTCCATTACGTACAAACAACACAGAGTGTCCCGAAAATAATGTTTACAGTCAGGGTTAAACTGGGGATACGAATTTTGGGTAGATGAAGTTTGTCTTGTAAACTATATCGTGATTAAAGTCCAAACTAAACAATTCCAATGTTGGAAACATTTATATCGTGTAGTGAGAAATATGACAGATGATAATATATCAGTGAATGAGAATTGTCCCACTGAACATCGTTAATTTGACTTTGATTTATTTCGTCTAAATATTTTCGGCTATTCCGTATATTTTACATAACACTGACTTACACAACAAGATGGTGGACAAATGACTACATCAATTGATGTGTTTTCTTTCTTTCTTCCGCTACTGTCTTCTATCAATTTCTGATAATTACGACAGGGTGGAGGCATATATGCAGTTAGAAACTGTATAAATAATTAAAAATAAAAGTTGAGTACAGTTCACAAATAAAAATAAAGGGTTACATCTGACCTCAACATTAAAAACATACTAGCGTAATGAACTAGTCGAGTTGTGTCTTGAAGGAATCTACAGTGGTCAATGAAACAGTAGATTCTGGCAAGGAATTCCATATCGGTATAATTCTTGGAAAGAAGGAAAATTTCAGAAGATCAGTGGATGCAGTCAGTCGGTTGTATTGTTGAGAATTCGATAGTCTTCCAGAACGTCTAGTTGTCATGTTTGTTGATAAATAACGGTCCCTGTCAATGTCCACTAGTCTATTATGTATTTTGTAAAATAATGTCAAGCTGGTATTTATACGTCTATTTTCTAAGGTTGACCATTGTAGCTCGTCGAGCATTTCCCCTACATGACTGGTATTATGCCATCTCCTACATGTCCATCTAGCTGCGGTTCTTTGAACCATTTCAATTTTCCGAATGTTAACCTTGGAGTGGGGATTCCAAATGGGAGAGGCATATTCTAGTTGGGGTCTAACTAGTGTCTGGTAAGCATTAACCTTAGTTTCCCTGGGGGCAAGTGACAAATTTCGGCGCAAAAGACCAAGAGTTTTAGTTGCCTTGCTGGTTATATTATGAATATGCGGCGTCCAGTCCAATGTATTGGTGATAGTAACCCCCAGGTACTTTGTTTCATTTACTTTGTCAAGCGTCTGTCCATGTAAGGTGTAGCTGTGTTGTATCTGTTTGTCAGGTCGATGTCTGGATATTCTCATTGAGTGGCATTTGGACACATTGAACTTCATGAGCCACTTTTGCTCCCATACACCAAGTTTTGATAGGTCTTCCTGTAGTTCAATGCAGTCCTGGGGAGAGAATATGTTTTTATAAAGGACACAGTCGTCTGCAAAAAGCCTAACATTTGATAATATACCATCAGGAAGATCATTTATGAAAAGTAGAAAAAGGATGGGGCTTTGGCAGGAGCCTTGAGGGACACCGGATATAACTGGGGCTGAGTCTGAGTGTGTTCCGTCGAGTACTACGTCTTGTGTCCTGTCAGTTAACCATGAGGCAATCCAACGGTTGGTTGTCCCTCTAACACCATAGTGTTCAAGTTTGTACAGTAGTCGTTTGTGAGGTACTTTGTCAAATGCTTTGGCGAAGTCCATCACAATAACGTCAGTCTGTTTGTGTCCCTTACCTCTGTCAAGATTATATGCAATGTCATGAATGAATTGGACGAGCTGTAAAATTTTTTGTAATGCTTCATGATATTACTGACAAGGATATGTGCAAGGACCTTACAGCTAATACATGTGAGTGAGACTGGCCTATAGTTTGAGGGGTCATACTTTTCCCCTTTCTTAAAGATAGGAACCACATTGGCTTTACGCCAGTCATCGGGGACTTGTCCAGTTTTTAATGACCTATTAAATATAGCTGTAAGGATGTCGCCCAGTTCATTGCAGCATTCTTTGAGGATGCGTGCATTGATGGTGTCAGGTCCTGAAGCCTTATTGGGATTAAGTTTACTCAGGTAAGACTTGACACCACTGGGGTTTACGTAGATGTCGTTCATTTTGGGGAATTGACCTTTACTGAAGTTTGGGAGGGTTGATGAACCCTCCTCAGTGAAAACTGAATGAAACTGATTGTTCAGTATATTAGCTTTGTCCTTACTATCAGTCTTAAGGACACCGTTTTCCCTTAATGACGAAATGTTGTTTTGACCATTCCTAAGGCTATTTATATATGACCAAAATTTTTTAGGGGTAGCCTTAGGGTTTTCGTCTTCATTCGGGGTGAAAATATCATTCACATATTTCCAGTGGGCATCTCTTATTTTCTTTTGGACATGAGACCTGAATTCTTTAAACTTTTCTATGTCATTAGGGGAGTTTGACTTTCGAGAACGCCTGAAAAGCTTTTCCCTTTTTTTCAGGAGTCTCTTTATGTCAGTGTTGATCCAAGGGTGACCAACATGTGTCAATTACATAAGGATTTTTTGAAATTATAATGCTAATATTTCAAACTTTAATGTGATCAATCAATATGTTTTTGTGTTTGTTTTCTATATATGAGAGTTATTTTGTCAACAGGCACGTATACTTAATTTGATGTTTTGCTACATGGACCTCTATGGGAAGCCATAAGACTTTGCATATCTGTTGAAAGTAAAAATGTTAAAAGTCAGTCTATGAAACGTTGAAGGGGAATTATGATATGCGAAGGCTTATTTATAGGACTAGTTTTGACCTAGTTGATTTTAAGTCCCAAATGTGTACAGGGGGTGACAAAATTGGTTGTTGCACCCCCTTATTCTAATTAAATGAAAAATTTTATGATATTTGATATGCAAATATGGATCGATCTCGTTAGTACCCCGAAAACTTGGTAGACCATCATAAACAGCAAGCATAAACAAACCAACAGCTGTTTGGCTTTCGTCACCGTTTTTTTGTTGTTTTTTTTTAAATCATAACGACATGCACTTGTCTACATAGTAAATTTCATTTCATATTAACAATTCCTTTCAGCAAAATTCGTTGTTAATTATTGATGTGTAATGATATACCTTGATTTTCGGTTGATTTAATATCTGTTTCAGATTTGTCTTCTGTAGACGCCATCTTTAACCGGAAGCGGAAATTTAAATTATAAACAACTATGAAAAGGGGAGACAATTTAAATTCACGCCCTTTGAACCTCATGACTGTCAAACCTGAAAAACTGGATATTTGAAAACATGGGTATTGGAAATGTAGCAGTTCTGTCACAAGTGACAGCATTGACCTTGTCGTTCATTATCTCGTTTTTCATTTTCATACCACTTGCAGTCAACCAAGATGAGTTCAATGGTCACTGTTTGCTCTACTCCACTGGAGTCTGGTCCAACACAACTGAAGGGATACAGCTGGTTGATATACACTGGGGCCTTAGCAGTAACTGTGGGTTCATCATTTTCATGGGAATAATTGTTATGATGCTGTCACTGTTCTACATTGCTCTGTATTCCTGCTATCTCATCAGGAACTCAGATAGGTAAAGTCTCTATCAATATTTTACACTAAAGGATTTTACTTCACATCTTTCCACACTCATATTAGGCATTATACCCCTGTTTCCTATGGTGTGTTGCCCATCCCATCACATACAATCCTGCTTTATGACGCTGCATTCAATGTTCAGCTCCAGGATGGGGCTGGCAGGCATACACGGTGTTTTTGACTGAAGACCTACCTTCCCTACAGACAGGAATCAGATTTTGACAGACAAAATGGGACCGAGTCCCATGAAATAGACATTGACAAGCATATGATGTAGGGATTTCCACAAATAGCCAATGGCCTAGGTTGGGTAGTCCAATGAATGAGCTGCTGTCTGCGCGACTGTGACTGGTTTCACTTTTGCAGAAGGGAACAGTGCCAAACCAAAAGTAGAATTATTTTTTTTATAAATTATAGACATTGGTGCATTACAAAGAGTCTTTTCTTATTGCAGTGAGTAACTTAGCTGTGCATACTGCTAACCTGACCAATCACCCATAACCCTTTATTTAATATAGACTCATTTTTGCTTGTACAATATCGTAGCTGATATTCTACACAGTCTGCATAGCAATTGAAGTAAATCTGTCATTTTGAATACCATCTAAATTTCAGTAAATTAATATTCATTTTAAAGAAGATTCATGACTTGTGAGGTAAACAGGGTTACTACCGACAGGAACCTTGAGGAACCATCTAGAAATTTATGACAGTGTTTTTAGGCAAAAATGGTGTTAAAAACTTATAGAAAGTTGTCCAGCTATTTGCAGAAATATCTATATAGGTAAATGATAAAGATACTTTATGAGTCAATTTTTAACGAAATATCCTGGAAGATATAGTTGTTTGCTAGGGAGAAATATGATTTAGGTAGCTTTTAACCAGTATTAATGATCAATATTAAGTTTAAAGCATTATAAACTAACAACAGGAAGTTTTCAGGCAATGTGCGTAACTGACATGAAGTTTAAAAGCATAAATTACAACTGATAGGTAATTGTTAGGTTGTATTAAGGACAGATGTGTAGTTAAAAGGCATTATTGATAATAACACTGAAGGTAATTCATGCTGCCAAAAAATTCCTGTCCGTGTTAAACAATGTTTTTTAATCCTTATGTTAGTCATTCAATAATATTATTAGGCCTTAAACTTTTTGGTGAAAAAAATTAATGTTATTAAAATTCATGTAGGTAATTTATACTGCCTAAACACCTCCTTCCACTTTATAGAGTAGATATCACATTATTTTGGAATGTCAGTCAAAAAAATCACAAAATAAAGATATTGCTATATATGGAACAATTTATATATATATTTTTTTGTTGCATTTTTGTAATATATGTAATAAGCCAGGCTTTTTTTCTTCAGATGATTGGGAACAGGCCTTAATATTGAGACCAAGAGTGCTGGTTATTGCAAAATATGCCTGTTCCTGCCATTTTATCAATTCAAGGGTTGTAACTCAGGAGTGTCTGATATATTCTGAATGGTTTTCAAATTTGATTGAGATATTGTGCCAGTACATATTATGACAAAGTTTGGTAACTTAGAAAGATGCGCATTTGTCAGTGTTAGAGAGCAGACTGTTAATTTTGCAATTTTTGATAAATTGAAGGGCCATATAACTTTGGAGTTTTTTAGATTTATAAAACCTGGTTAAGATAACTTGCCCATTTACTTTGTACCAAGTTTGGACAAGTTTGGTCAGTGTTTGTAAGAGTAAGATCGCGGACTTCATTTTGCAATTTTTTTATTAATTAAAAGGGCCATAACTCTGGAGAGTCTGAGACACTCTGGCTGGTTATTGAACCTGGTCAAGATATTGTGCCCATACACATTGTGACAAAGTTTGGTAAAGATTGGTTCATGTTTATTAGGGTTAAAGAGCAGACACTGATAATAAACAATTTGTCATCAATTCATTGGCAATAATTCATGAGTTCCTGGGACAATCTAGCTGGATATTGAACTTGGACCAGATATTCTGCCTATAATTATGCATTGTGACCCATTGGTTCATGGTCTTAGCTCACCTGAGCACATGTCATGTGCTCAGGATGAGCTATTAGGATCGTTTAATGTCCATTGTCTGTCAGTCACCCACAATTAGTTTGTTTACACTCTAGCATCTTCCTTTCTTAAGCAATCATCTTTAAACTTGGCAATGTTTATAACCATAATCTCTCAGTCAAGTTTGATTATGGCTGATATCGGCCTATTAGGTCAGGAGTAATGCCCCTTTGATATAATTAAATCCCATATTTTACTTTGTTTACACTCTAGCATCTTCATTTCTTAAGCAATCATCTTCAAACTTTGTTACAATGTTTATAACCTTAATTTCTCAATCAAGTTCGATTATGGCTGATATTAGCCATTAAGGTCAGGAGTTATGCCCCTTTTGATATAAAAAATGCCAGATTTCACTTCGTTTACACTCTAGCGTCTTCATTTCTTGAACAATCATCTTCAAACTTTATGACAATGTTAAAACCAATTTTAATTTTTTACACTAATCTTCATTTCTTAAGCAATCATCTTCAAACTTTAGAAAATATTTGTGACTATAATTTATTGATCAAGTTTGATTATGGCTTATATCGGCAATTTAGGTCAGGAGTTATGCCCCTTTTAATATAAAAAATGCCAGAGTTCACTCTGTTTACACTCTAGCATTTTCATTTCTTGAACAATCATCTTTAAACTATATGAAAATGTTTATGACCTTAATCTTTTGATCAAGTTTGATTTGGCTGATTTCAGCCTATTAGGTCAGGAGTTATGCCCCTTTTGATAAAAAAATGCAAGATTTCACTTTGTTTACACTCCAACATCTTTATTTCTTCAGCAGTGCAGGTAATGAAGGCAATGTTTCTCAGGTGAGCGATTATAGGGTCATCTTGTTTTAGAGTTATAGAGCAGACACAGTTAATTCAGCAATTTTTCATCAATTCAAAGGCCATAACTCCAGAATGTCTGGGACATCAAACTTGGCCAAGATTTGTGTTTGAAGTTGGTTCATGCTTGTCGAGTAGGAGCGACACTGTTATGTACATTTTTTATCAATTCAAGGGCCATAACTCTGGGATAATCTGGCTGGTTATCGAAAGGTTCTGAGATATTTTGCCCATATGCATAGACTGGTGCCCTTTTAGTCACATTATTTATAACCCTTTAACATTTTATTGACAGAGTTATCTACCCTGTCTCCAGTGCTTTTAAAGGCTTGGAAATACAGGGAATAGGTCAGTCTGATGTTTCATCTACTGGGTTTCAGTTTTTGTGTGTGGATCTTGATGATAACAGAGATGATTTAGGTGTGTAACCTATAAGTTTTGTGTGAGATCTTGGCTCAGTGTTATCAATTAGGGTTGGCTTGTTCAGCATATAGTGTTGAGAGTGAAGGCATTTAATGATTATATATTTTCTTGATGTGTATCCCAGGGTTATTTCAGAAACTTTGAAGCTGTCGGAAGCTTAGCTAGCCTACATAATATGTAGCTGTGTTAAAGGGGTTCTAGGTTTTTACACAGACTGTTTTTACAATGATTTTTTTAGTGGTCGGGGTACTTTTAGATGGGAGGAATGCAGTGTGTTGACACAAATTTGATATATATTTATTCTAAATCTAATCCTTGATACGCACATGAGTATCATGTAGCACACAGAAACTCATGAATGAAATTTGTTCATTGTAATGTTGACAAAACAAATACACACAAAAATCCAGGAAAATATTACCCTGGTACATGTTTCATTTTATAAGGATGATCGACAAAGTTATTTTTCTGTTTTTGTACAGGTTTCTTCTTCAAATAATTTATGAAACAAACAAAATTGAACAAAAAATTAAGGGAGAGGCCCTTTTCTTACAGAGTTATTGCTCATTGTTAAAAAATAATATCAACAGCATAATATAGGCTGATGGTAGTTGGTTCATATACCAATTATTTAGAAACAATGTATGGCAAACAAACAATTCTGAGAATGGCCCCTTTTTTAGCTCATGAGAGCAAAACATGCTAAATTATTTGCTGAATTGTAACAGTGTGTTGTGTGTCATCAACAATTGCTTTGAAAGACATCTTTTCTGAAACTGCTGGGTAGAAGGTAATGAAACTTGGCATGAATGGTCCTTGGTTAGCCCTTCACAAAAAAAAAACTTGATCAATGCAGAACTCTGGTTGCCATGGCAACCAACGCCAGTTTATTAAATAACAAAACAAAAAAACTTCAGTTCAAAAATTAATTCCTCTGAATCCAATGGTCAGAATTTAATTTTGCACAAATGGTCACCTTATAGTCCTCTATCATCACTGTTAAAAAGAAGTTGATTTCATGAAAAATGAGGCCCCGAGGGGGTTGGTCAGTTTCCTTAAATACATTCTGTACATTCCCTTTATTAAAGTTATTTTGATATAGCAGTTGTAATTATCATGGGAATTGTTTCAAGGGTTTGATTTGGTTCATATGAGTTTGTTTGAATAAATCTATTGTAAATTATAGCTAAGCTAGGAGTGTTGTTAAAGGTGTGGGTTTTTGTTAAATGATAACCTGGTGGAAAGATACAAACATTGAAGATATAAACTACTCTACTGATAACAGATTCACACTTTTAAGACCATATCCAATGTAATGAATGGTGAAAAGCTCAAAGGGCTACAGTATGGCTTAAAATTTTGTTTAATTATGACAGTGTTTTGCTTGTATCAAGTAATCTATGCAACAAACTTCATAAAAAATTCTCTTCTTAAATTAATGCACATGCAGAAACCTCATGCTGTTATTGTTTATGTGGTGTTGATCCCTTAAAATTGAGGCGTGCAGATGGTTTGCCAGTTTTCTTTATTTAGTCTGTATAGAAACTTCAGAATTGTTTGTTCTGGAATTTGAATCTAGTTGCTGCTGAAGGTTAAACCATGTAAAATCAATTTACCTGGATTTATAATTAAGCTAATGGTACTCTGCTGAGCGTTCTAGGTCAATAATAGATGACATTTCAGAGTTATCACCCTTTGTTAAAAAATAAAAAACGTTCCCTTCCAATTGTTTTGTATCCAGAGCTCTTACTTTTTATACGCCCATTTTAAGATGGGGCGTATTATGTGAACACTCACGTCGGGCGGGTGGGTGTGGAACATTTGTTGTCCGGGCTCTAACTTCAATACCGTTTGCCCAATCCTTTTAAAACTTTCCAAACATGTGCATGGCCATAATATCTCGGATGAGTTCGATATCCAGCATTATCGCGTGAAAGACTTAGAAGTTATGGCCCTTGACGTACACAAAATACTTGAAATTGGGATTGTCCGGGCTCTAACTTCAATACCGTTAGTCCAATCCTTTTCAAACTTTTCACACATGTGCATGGCCATAATATCGCGGATGAGTTCAATATCCAGCATTACCGCATGAATGACTTAGAAGTTATGGCCCTTGACATACACAAAATACTTGAAATTGTGATTGTCCAGGCTCTAACTTCAATACCGTTAGCCCAATCCTTTTCAAACTTTTCACACATGTACGTGGCCATAATATCGCGGATGAGTTCGATATCCAGCATTACCGCATGAATGACTTAGAAGTTATGGCCCTTGACATACACAAAATACTTTAAATTGTGATTGTCCAGGCTCTAACTTCAATACCGTTAGCCCAATCCTTTTCAAACTTTTCACACATGTGCATGGCCATAATATCACGGATGAGTTCGATATCCAGCATTATCGCATGAAAGACTTAAAAGTTATGGCCCTTGACGTACATAAAATACTTGAAATTGTGATTGTCTGGGCTCTAACTTCAATACAGTTTGCCCATTTCTTTTCGAAGTTTTCACACATGTGCATGGCCATAATTTCGCGGATGAGTTCAATATCCAGCATTATTGCGTGAATGACTTAGAAGTTATGGCCCTTGACGTACACAAAATACTTGAAATTGTGATTGTCTGGGCTCTAACTTCAATACCGTTAGACCAATCCTTTTCAAACTTTCCACACATGTGCATGGCCATAAAATCGTGGATGAGTTCGATATTCAGCATTAACGCGTGAATGACTTCCCTTGAACACTTGAATAAGTCAAAAGAGACATTTTCCTTCAAATTAATGGAAATGTTTCAACATGATTGTTTTAATAAGTAACATTCATTAACTAATGGGATTTAGGAGACCATAGCTTGTTTCTCTGAGCTATTTCTGAGAGTCCCCATACTGTGATGGGCATATTTTGTGGCAGTCCTGACCCTTGTTCAGAGTTAAGATAGGCTCTCAATATATGATTCATGTCTTCTCTGTTTATTACATATCATTATGGTCACTCAGACTATTTGATAAAGTTTTGCATGCAAGAAAAAATATAGGTATAAGTTATGCATGTAAGCTGCTATCATGCATGAAATTTGGTACCAACTTTTTGGATTGATATGGATTTGGTGGATTAATATGATACACAAACTACATACAAGTATCCATTTTGCACTTCCATTTGAAGAATGCTGACATTGAAAAGTAAAAACAGCCAGATTGTGGGGAATATTCAACCAGCCTTACCATGTTATCTTGCAGGCTGATCTAGTCATAGTTCTATCCCATAGGAGTAGCTAGGGCATTATGATGATTATAAGTGTTACTCTTGTCCACCTTCTATATTTCCATACTCAATATACATACTGTAGTTTTCCTGACCCTTTTTAACTCGCCCGAGCACAATGTGCTCATGGTGAGCTTTTGCGATCGCCTTTTGTCCGGCGTGCGTGCGTCTGGTGTCAACAATTTTCTTTAAACAACATCTCCTCCTAAACCACTTGGTCAGATTTGATATAAATTGCCTGGGATGTTCCTTGCATGAAGCTCTACCAAAGTTGTTCAAATGGTTCCGGTCCATTGCATATCTTGGTCAAAGAAGCTAAAAATAGATTTTTAAAGTGCAATCTTTAAAAGTCTTCTCCGAAACTGCATGGCCTAGAGCTTAGATATTTGGTGTGTGGCATTGTCTTATGGACCTTAACCAAGTTTGTTCAAATCATGACCCTGGGGACCAAATTGGCCCCGCCCCAGTGTCACTTAATTTTACTTAGACTTGTGTAGGAAAAACTAGAAAAATCTTCTTGTCAGAAACCACAAGGCCTAGAGTTGAGATATTTGGTGTATAACATGTCCTAGTAACTAAGTTTGTTCAAATCATGGTTCTGGGGTCAAAATTGGCCATGGCCCTAGAGGTCACTGGATTTTACATAGATGTATTTAGAAAAATCTTCTTGTCAGAAACCACAAGACCTAGAGTTTAGATATTTGGTGTGTAACATGGCCTAGTAGACTTCTACCAAGTTTGTTCAAATCATGGCTCTGGGGTCAAAATTTACCCTGACCCAGGGCTCTCTTGATTTTACATAGACTTGTTTAAAACTCTCAAAAGGGTTCTTCTCAGCAAACACAAGGCCTTTGTGTGAGACATGTACTATAAGATTTTTTCCAAGTTTGTTCAAATCATGGCCCTGGGGTCAAAATGGCCTAGAGTTTAGATGTTTGGTGAGTAACATGGCCTAACATCTACCAATTTTGATCAAATCATGGCTCTGGGTCAAAATTGGCCCCGCCCTAGGGGTCACTTGATTTTACATAGACTTGTGTAGGAAAACTTTCAAAAGATCTTCTTCTTAGAATTCTCAAAGCCTGGAGTTTAGATGTTGTGGACCTCAACCAAGTCTGTTCAAATCATGGACCTGGTGTCAGATTTGACCCCACCCCTTGGGTCACTTGATTTTATATAGACTTATTAGAGCTATGACCTTCAAAGTTTGGATGGCAGGTACAGTTTTTTTTGTTGAATTTAGATGATCTTGCTGTACTTCTGCATGGATTATGTATTCAGTATGACTGGTAATACAATAAATGACATTGAGGGCAATATTTCTCTGGTGAGCGATTCAGGGCCATCATGGCCCTCTTGTTTCTGAATACATGTTACATAAGTTCTGTGAAAATAGAGCTGAATTTTTGTTTTCTTGCAGCACTATGTTGAGGTACAGATTGAATTTGCATTTTGATTTCCCATTGCACAGTTTTTAAGAAATAATAGCCCTTTGACACTTATTGTGTTACTTGTTGAAAGCAGAGGTGACACATGGGGATCTTTTTTCCGTCATCTGTCTGTCTGTCCACACTTTTTCTGTCACGCTTCAGCAGGTGACACACGTTTTCAGAGAACACTCTTGTTTTACTTGCGACATTAATTTTGTGTGATATGAACATATTCAGTATGAAAACAATAACATTGATCCTATGGTAAAGGTAGAAATAAGTTTATACCTGATTTCTATTTCATGACAGTTCCTGGTTGGAAGCCTTCCTGTCTGCTGTGGTTTTCTTTGTTATTACGGTCCTACTTTTTACCGCGACACTTATACTGACGGTTGGTTTCAACAGGTGGTGTGACCTCATTACTGACCCAGTATCATTCATAGTATCGTAAGTATACCACCGGTAAAAGATATTGTTAGCCTTTATATTAGAGATTAGACAATGAATTTTATGAGAGATTCATAATGGACCTTTCTGACGTTTTACAGGAATACTAACATTAACCCTATAGCTACTTTTTACATCAAAACTGGGAACTTTCATTTTTTTTTTTTAATTTTGAAAGAGAGACACCAGGGCATGTGTTTCTATGAATATCAAAATCTTTACATGAGCAATGAATTGCAGATTTGTGGCAAGAATTTTTTTTTAATTTCTGAGGCAGCTTTTATATCTATAAGTGTATCCTAGACTACAAAATACTTAAGTATTAATTTTTTTATTAGGACTTGACATGGGATTAAAAAATCCTTATCAATTAAAGACATATCTTAAGACCATTCAGCTCAAGAGTTGATTGATATTCAATATTTATTTTGCAATATATTAGATGCAACTGCTATTTGATCTAATTTACATGAATATTTGCCTTCCAATATTTTCAATCAGGGTGAGATAACACAAAAATTCTTAACAGTTCAATTTGAGACGAGTTATCTAACTTGAAGTAAATGATTTGTGTAAAAATGTCTTGGATACTGGTTAATGAATTTAAATTGTTAGAGTTAAATCACATTGATATACAAATGTAATTATCTTTGCTTTCCACTTACTTCAGACTGGGTAATTTTAGAAGTTCTACTAAATTGAATGATTTCTTTCTCTTTTTCCAGATGTTCTGTGGCAGACTTCATTAGTTTCCACAAACAGATAACTTACATTGATTCAAACAACTTTTACACAGAGATGAAAATGGCAGAGGTTAGTATGCCATTTTTGTATTACAATATAGTATAAGAAAATTTAGTCATAACATTAAAACTTGAGCAGAAATTAAATTTCTCACAGGAGCATTAGGCTGTATATTTGCTTAATTATTCAATTAAAAATGGACAAATACTTAATTGTATTTAAAAAGTGGATAAGAAAACTCAGTTTGGGAGACTCAGTTAACGCTCTAGCTCTAACAAATGTGCATATTTTGATCAAGGGTTCCCCAAATTTTCTTAACTGATGACTCGCAGATTTTGAAAACAAATACATTGAGCAATTCACTGTGTTATAATTGTATTTCAAGGCATATTGGCTGGGTACTCAATTGAATTAAAAATATTACAGGGTAACATTTGCTTAATTACTCAATTTTTGTCATGGCTACTCAATTTGTCAAACAGTGATTTCTCTTTTATTTCCTTATTATGGATACTACCAGAATGTCTTGGCTCTAGCTCATAACTTTTGGAAATTAAGGTAAAAAAAACACACAAACAGAATTATATTACCAGTATTAATATCAAATATAAAATAATACAATTTTTGCTAAATGTATAATTGAAGGAATAGAAACAAACTAAGATTAACAGATTTGAATGCTGCATTCAGCCTTTACTCAAAACAGTGCTTGGCTTTCATGTGTGGATCCAGAAGAGAGTGGGGTCTCAATTGCACCCTATTACATCCACTGCATAATTAGGGGTTAAGAGGCCCTTTAAGACCCTTTCATTTTTATCCAAACATGGCTCAAGTCTGTTACTTCCCACTTGTACAGTTTAAATGAGTATAAATTCATATGACACATGTGTATATAACAACGTTTTCTCCCTTGGACAGTTTGGCAGCTGGAGCTGCACTCTGTGCTGGATATATCTGACGGTGATGGCGAGCGTAAAACTGTACCGCTTCCAGCAGCACGAGACCTTCATGACTAGTGTCAGTCGGGAGAGGGAGCGCCTCCTCCAGAAGGTTGGACACCAGTCTGACTACACAGTCTGAGCAGGGACGAGCTGTCATGAGGGGAACCAGCAATAGAGTTTTATACACAGTGTATGTTTATTGTGCAGATAAATCTTCTGACAGCATAGAACTATATCATTGTGTTCATTGTACTAGGAATCTCAACTACAGCATCATTCTTGGTCTTTTGGGAGGGGGTTGTTCTAAATACTGCTGGATTTGACTGAAATTAATATGATACCAAAATTGATATGCACATTGGTTAAACCAACGAAAAGTTGTACAAAGCTCCAACAAACAAATGCATGTGACATTTGCTTTCATTAGTTACTTTTGTTCAACAAACTTTGACAAATTTATTTTGGGGGATTTGGGGGAGGGGATATTCCTGTTTTGGCATCCACTAACTTTACTTAACACTATCAGGGTGTTTCTTTGATATTTATAAATGTGGGACAAATGACCCATTGTTATATAAATAAAGAGACAGATTTTTGTATAGTTGGGGGTCATTTACACAATATGAATGTCAAAATGGGCAATTTTGTTCACCAGGGAAAACACTGCACTATGTAATTTTTCTGTTCAGAATTTGCAGTGCAATGATTTTTTTAACCCTTTCCCTCATAGAGGATACCATGAAAAGACCTATGCGAACAGCATAAAACCAGATCAGCCTGCGAGTAACTCGCAGGCTGATCAGGTTTTATGCTGTTCGCTGCTCCTCAGTGGTCTGGTAATGAGGTATTTACAATTAAATTTGGTAAGGATTGAGTTTGGCTTACTGCAGATCAGGCTTTATGTGGTACCTATTGAGTGCGTCAAAAAGAGTCTATATGAGGGAAAGGGTTAAAATACAAGTGAAGTAACTATTCATGTCAATTTTGTCACTTACGTAAATCTTCTATAAAAGCAAGAAGGGTAATATATGTTTCTACCTTGTTTATTGTAGTACTTAGTGCTGAGAATTGTTCGTGATATTAGAGCCTGGTTTGTTTCATTAAACATCCTAAATTGGGATATCTCTCAAGATATCTAGAACTGCTTTCATGAATATGTTAGAAAATAGAAAGTTTGCATACTGGTTCTTACCAACGTGTTCTATATTAAATAATAAATTATTACTACAGAATTATTGTAATTTTCTTGATCTAAGTTACTCAGCATTTTTCAATATTTGTGTGAGTATGATATGTCAAGGCTAAGACATCTTTTAACAGTTGAAAAAATATTGGTCAAACTAGGGATATATGAGCAACTATACCTGTGCACTTAGAATTTATGGCCAGTTTCTCTTGAATGTGCAATCTCATTGAAATCAGATCCAGTATGCTAACTGGATCTTACCACATCGTATAGAGGGTCATCTCAGGCACCGAGGTTATAAATTTTTTCCAACTCAACTCAGTTTGAGACTGAAACTTGGTTTGCTGATTTTATGTATATCAAAACAAATTGTGTAAATTTGTTATTGAATTTATGTAAATTGTAGTAGGGGCTAACTGTGGAACAGAGAAAGTATAGCAAAATTTGAAATACTTAACTGACTAGAACAATTTAACTTTGAGCACAAACTCGAGTTGAGCACGAAAAATGTTTATAACCTCGGGGCCAGATTGGCCTTTGTATAAGCCTTTGTATAAGCCAACCAAATCAGCGCTACAGAATGGCTCGGTATAACCAGAGGAAGTAACTGCATTCATCTCACAATAGAGTAGAAAGATGTGTAAGCGGCCGGGTAGCTCATTCGGTAGAGCATTCCCTCTGTAAGCAAAAGGTCCCAAGTTTAGTCCCGGTCAAGCTGCACTTTTTTCTCAACCTGTGACAAATGTTTTACAGAAGTCAGTTTGAAACACGTTATTTAATTGGTTTAAAATCGAGCATATAAATTACTTTAAAGCTTAATCTGACGAGATCCCTAATGCGATGTTGTCAGATCCTAATCGTGGAGAGTAGAGGAGCACAAATTAGGATATGATTTTAATGAGATTGATGAGTGTGCAAGCTTGATCAGATAATTGTCTAAAAGTTTCTTTAAATTTTCACAAATGTAGTAAAGCATATTTTGAGATAGTTTAGTTTTTAGATTTTTTTATGGATTGCAGGTTTTTTACAAATTGAGGGATTAAAAGAAAATAATGGTGCTTTTTTCTTAATAATTGTGCCTTTAAAAGCATACTCTGTTGTTATTTTATTCTGTTTTTCTCTGACAATTAAAACCAATGTTACTGAGCAAAATATTTGTTTTTGAGATTTGTTACTGTTTTGCTTTTTTAATACTCTGTTGTTTTTTTTTACATTCCTGTAACACATATCTTATATTTGTCTATGAAATGATGTTTAACTTTATTAAATAAGTCCAGATACAAGGTATATGGTAGTCTGTAGACAAACTATGTCCACACTAATACTTGGCTTCCCTTTGCTGGATTTTATTGAACTCATTAATACCAAGCCTAGTTGTGCATATCATCTGCTTGTTGTGCCTGGAAAAAATGGAGTTTTATCATGATTTTTGTGCACTATTTCATTATACCTGGTAATTGTTATGAACATTTTTTGTTCATGTTATTTCTCTGGTTATTGTAGATCTGATTCTTGACTCAAAATGCCTAATTTCTTCTTCTGTTTATAGCCCACATTCAACATTTTGAATACACTGGCAAGGTGTACATGATTAAAAACGAAATAAAAACACTAATTAAAGAATTTAATATGGGTCCATGTGGGGTTAAAAAGTAGGTCATATGAAAACCTTGAGATGCCCTAGAGGTCACATTTTAGACCCAATTTTCACAAAACTTGGTCAGATTATTTGCATCAAATCTTAGATGAATTTGAAACTGGGTTACAGTGGGTCAAAAATAAAGTCACCAGGTCAAATCCTTGTAAAACATTGTGAACGTCCAAGAGGTCACTCTTTTTGGCCTAATCTTCAGAACTTGGTCTGAAGTTGGTCAGAATGCTGATACAATAAACCTGTCCTTTGATGCCAAAGATGAGGCTGTGTACATTCTATCTTTCAATTAGATTTATAAAGCCCACTGACGGCCAGGGTCCTAATGGCCCCTTGTTTGTATGACTGTTACTGATCCTTTCTAAACACAATATCTCTGTGTGACTATGTTACCTGTTGTTTTTTTCTGTACTTCATCTGTGCCAAGGCTATCATGTGTAAAATGGTATCTGGGGGTATTTTTCATCTTTAATGAATGTACTTGTTATCTTTGTTATGCCTCTTTATCAATTAGTGAAGATAGGGGATATATCTCTCTCTTTGTGGATTAATAAGTTAGGCTCTCTCTGGTATTAGAGCTGAAGATGAATGTGACATCATCTTGATTTGGTATTATTGTTGTTATTATTATTTATTTGTCATTAAGTATTGCTCTCACATGATTTTAACCCTTTCCCTCATAGAGGAAACCATGAAAAGACCTATGCGAACAGCATAAAACCAGATCAGCCTGCGAGTAACTCGCAGGCTGATCAGGTTTTATGCTGTTCGCTGCTCCTCAGTGGTCTGGAAATGAGGATTTTGTAATTAAATTTGGTAAGGTTTAACTGTGGTTTTCTGCAGATCAGGCTTTATGTGGTACCTACTGAGTGCATCAAAATGAGTCTATATGAGGGAAAGGGTTAAGCTACTGTTTCACAATTGTATCTGAATTATGACAGTCAGTTTCCTTAGAAACAAGCAAACAAGGAATACATTTGGATTTTATTTTTCAAGAAAGCATCATTTAATAAGAAGTAAGAGGATGCTGATGACAGTGGGTTTTTTAACTATACTAAAGCTGCTAAATCATGCAGTTTAGAGAGTTTTGGTTTACAGAGCACAGTGATCAAAATTTGCACTACCCCAGTGAAATTGATATCAGACTAGTAAAAATTGTAAAACATGTAATTACCGTATGTGTATATTCAAAAATGCATTCTGGGCTAGTGCTTGTAAGTCTGAATTTCAAACACTGCAGAGCGTGTGTTTTTTTTGTTGTTTTTTTTTTTTTTTTTTTGTCTGCTGCTGCCGTATTTAATTAGTGGACTTTATATTTGTGGCATGGGGTTAGAATTATTAAGATGTATCAAGTTTTGTCTATGTATGTGTTGAAAATGTGTGGAAATTGGCAAAACAGTGTTGTTCTATCTTTCTAGCATTGTTAGAAACAGTTAATTTGTAATATTATAATGCTTGTAATATGCTTAGGGGATACTGTATTCTATATTTAACTGATTTCACCAAAGTTACATTTACGAAAAAAACATTTCCCTGTGTAATGTGACCTTCACTTGCTGAATTTATTTGTCAGGAAGCAAAGATGTCACCAATATAAACAGGAGAGAAGAAAATATTTTTTTTAATTTCTACCAATCATTTGTGAACAAGCATAATCAAACCTACACTATTAAAATAACAGATGTTGGTTTACATAAATCTGTCCTTGGCTGCTTGCAGAGGGATATCAGTAGCTTTAACAGGTGGTTTGAAAACAGATTATAAGAAGCATTTATAGTGAAAATGGTATAAAATTGATACTTCTTTACTAACCCTTTCCCTTATAGAGGACACCATGAAAAGACCTATGCGAACAGCATAAAACCAGATCAGCCTGCGAGTAACTTGCAGGCTGATCAGGTTTTATGCTGTTCGCTGCTCTTCAGTGGTCTGGAAATGAGGATTTTGTAATTAAATTTGGTAAGGTTTAACTGTGGTTTTCTGCAGATCAGGCTTTATGTGATACCTATTGAGGGCGTCAAAATGAGTATTTATGAGGGAAAGGGTTAAATGAATGTTTATATCTGCTCCCCAAATATTTTCAATAATGAAACAGTTTGTAAAAAAAGGATCAATCAATTTTGAAAATTATTGGTGGTTTCCCAGTAAAATTACTCCATTATGCATTAGTATACATAGCCTGAGAATACCAATATGACAAGAACTGAATACTTGAGGATATTATTCCATATACCCTGGATCAATCACAGGTTGCAGTGACAAAAAGCCAGCACTGACCACTATGCCATCTAAGCACCCATTGATAACCTAAATCTTGAAAAATAAACTTAATTGTTATTTTATTTTTAGGCATCATTAAGTACATATATCAAGATTTATTTTTTTTTTTCATAGATACTGATGTTTCAATACTCACCCAGTTCATACAATAGTGTTTAGCATATTTTTTCTGTATATTTGTTGGTATTAATTTAAATAGATATATAATATAAAAAATATTTTTGTTTAGATCTGA
>CM037777.1:5104942-5123261 GCA_021229015.1 Solen grandis
AAATAATTGAGTATTATTATCTTTTGATGTAACAATAAAAGTTAACTGATGATCATGCAACTATTTTTCTCTTTGAATTTTGCACCATGATCACGTCACCTATATATAATTGATAGCACCAATATTGTTACGGAGGTGAACGGTTTCGCTGTAAGAATGGTAAGATGTAAATGTTTACCCTAGATATAAAACATCACTTTGAGAACACATTAAAACATAACATACATGTATTTGCATGGTTCTTAGATAGGAAAAATGCTTCATATTGTGCAAATATACAAATATATTACTTTGATGACATTAATAAGTATAAATGCATCTATGAATATTTTTTTCACTGTATGAGCGCCAACCAGTGTCAAAGCATGTTAACTATCCTGACAAATAACACACTAACATTAACACTAACAATTAAATAACACTTACATACGAAACTATGCATAAACATGTGTATAAACTAACTTTTTTTACATAATGTCGAACGTTACGGAGGTGAGTAAATATTGACACGATTCAGTTTTGTTGCGTCATGAAAATTGGAGAAAAAACTCAAGCTACCCACAGCTATATACATGTATGCTTGTCAAAAGCGGTTTGTACTCGTTTTTCTCTTTTGAATCTAACATGAACATTCTCTTGTACTTTCCAGTCGCTTCTGGTTTCTCAATAACCGTTAATATGTCAGGTTTGTTTTACCCAAATCTCATCACGACAACTAGGGAACTTAAACAGATCACCATATTTTCCAGACTGAGTAAGAAAGTTTATCTGCACCTCCTCGTCATCAACATCTGTTATCTGTCCAATGTACTATGTAGTATCATAAACCGCTGCAACCCATTTATCTTTCTCTAGTTTCAGCACATCGGTGTCTATGTGTTTGGTGAAGTTTTGTTCTTCTACATGATGTTCAATCTGTGACGATTCAGTGGTGGTTGTTTCAACCTGAGAAATTACATCGCGATGGTCAGATTTTAATTGGGTATCATTGAGATTGTCCTTATGTTCATTTGTTTTCTTTTTCAGCGGGTGCTTTGACCATCCTAAACATTTGGTGTTCATGACGTCTGATGCACAGTCAACACAATAACAGCTTACATCTCTTGTCAGAATGGTTGTCTTGTCAACTGGAACAACTGCATGGAGTTTCAGAGTTCCAGTAACAGGCTGAGGAACAGACTTCTTATTCAACTCAGTCTCAGCTTCCATAATATCTTCAGACGTGTATTGGAAATATTCAACTCTGCTTTCTTGTCTGCTTTGAGCCCACGCGTAAAAGTCTGAACCGTTTTGTATGGAACATTTGCCTTGTCGTACCGCCATATCTGCTGCTCTCTTAACGCTGCCGCCCAACCCATCACACGGGCCTTTCCCGTGTCAAACCTCTAGATAATTCCACCTAGCCGCTACTCCATATTCCTCCTGATGGTCACACACTAGCTGAAAGATCGTTTTATTACGATATTGGCTGGTTGGAAAATCTGTTAGATAGTGTATGGTTTTCAGTCCTGGGTATTTTACTTTCATTAGTGGGACAAACTTTCTGAGGATGCTATACACAGAAGTTGGCATTATGCGTAAGGTTGTCAGACATTGCAATGTAGCTCTGGCAATCTGAATCTAACCAAGAATATACTACCATGGTATGTAACGATATCATATCAGTGCACCAATAGGGCGCTCTGAACTTCTTCTGGTGATGAACAAGTGAAATTTTCTGCAAAGTCCATCCATACCATGATTTCACCTTCAGGTAGGTTCTCACGCAGCCTTATCATTTCTGTGTACTGATTGTTTATTCTGTCAATGTGCCTTCTAAACAACTGAAGATCGTGTACAAATGCTTCTATGAACACTTTTGTCTCAACAACTTCTTCGATTTCCTTCCAACGAATTTTCCCATTCTGCTGAACACGCTTCCAGAGTTTATAACGTACTTCCTTTACATCTTGCAACTTTTTGTCCAATGTTTCCTTGACCCCCTTGTCATCTTTCTCCTCTCGGACGAAAACATCTGGGTTTGCGCTATACGTTAAACCTTCCTTACGTAAAGATTTCAACTTGAGAGAGAAATTCTGATGGTACGTACATAAGCACTTTCTTCGCGATGAAAAACTTGTCAGTAGTATGTGTTGGGGTCTTAAGTGACAGAACTGGGTTTTTGACAGTTTAATACTTGGGTTTTCCATCTTGAATTTGTTGTATATGTTATGAAGATAATCATTTAGCTAGTGGTGAGCTGATTAATCATAAAGTCAACGAATCAGTGACGAGCTACTGGTTCACGTGACGATGACGACGAAAATAATTCGTTGAAGAATTATTGACCAAAAAAGGGGGTGTTGTTAATATTTCAACGCGCATCTGATTGGGTAATTTCATTTATTTGATAAATTGATACTTGCAAAGTTGCACTTTGCACATCGTTGGCCTCTGGTTGTAACCTCTTATACTTTATCTCGGTTCAATGTTTATACATGTATTTGAATATTTGAGAAATTAACATCTATACCTAATACATATCTATATAATCTATATAGTACAGAATACTTTATTTTCATGTTGTACAGTAAGAGAGTTTTAATAGGCATTTACTCCAAACATGGTATATTTGGTATTTAATCATGATTAATCAATTAATCAGTGACTTTTGTCTCTGATTAATCGACGAATATTTTTTCGATTGATTCCAATCACTACATTTAGCACCCTTTTTTGTTCAGTAGCATTATCTATTTTCTTTGCATCTCTTTTACCTGGTTGAACTGTGCTATTGTCCTCCCTTTCCAAGAAATCTTTAACTTTCTTACCAAACTTGATCTTCATGTTTCTGTTAATCCTCTTTTTTTCAAGGTTTAGGATTTTCTTCCTTCCAACCCCCAGCTCTTTGGCTAAGCGATTCACACACCTGTATTTCTTTATCAGTGCTAAGGCGACAGTTTTGCTTTGATTTTGTTTTGTCTTGCGTTTACCTATACTCGCTTTTAGGCTATCTACAACAATACTCCCAAAACACAATTGTTTAAAAACAGAGGTTTTCTTACTATGCCCAATGCCAGATTTTTTCAAAAACAGTTTTGTCCTAGACCTTGGCGTGTTTGCCTCCTGACATATTGGGTCATCATCTGTTTTCTCCGTAGATCTGCTTTTACGCTTGTAAAATTTATTTCTGTTCTTGATAAGCTCTCTGTTAAACTCTTCTAATTTCTTTATCTTTCTGTTTGCCGCCTTCAGTGAACTTTTGTACCTTCTAGATACTCCTTTGCTTCGATTTGGGAATGCCATTTTAACTTCTAATAGATTTGACCTCCTTGTAGTGCGGGTTGATGTGGATGGTTCTTCTTGTGATGTAATTGTTTGGTTCCTACGTTTCTGCCTTTCATGTCTCCGTCTACTTTTCTCTCTGTCTTTAGTACGCGTAGCTATGAATTCATCGTTTGACATCTTGCAATGAGGAACATACGCCTTTCTTTTTCTGTCTCTCTCCTTCCTTCTGTACTCTTCTTGGTTCTGGCTTTTTTGTTTTTCACGCCATCGCCGTTGTCTCTCTGCATTGGATAAACCCATTCTGCGGAAAGACACAACTAAAGGAGTTAAAATGCATTTAACATAATGCATTGTGCATAACTCGCCTTTTATACTTTTATATTCGTATAAAATAATCATAGATATAAGTACAATGAAATATGTAAATGTTTTAGCCACTTATTGTAATCAGTTAGAATTTTGTCTCCTCCGTAACAAACTGTCACTTCCGTAACATATGCACAATTAGACTACTAAACATAATGTTATGTTAATTTTTATTGTCTCCCAATTAAGATTTTAACCATTACAGATATTACAAAGGACATCTGCTGAAGAATCTAAATAAAAAACTTACATCAATTACTTAAACACGAGAAACATTCATCAAAATATCACCTCCGTAACAACTGTTAATCGAAATTTCAAATTCTATGGCATTATTTAGGTAGCTGCACGAAGATTGAACGCTCAATCTTGAAAGACTAGCTTACATGTGTTAACAGTTTTGCGTATTTACATCGTTATGAGTTGTTATTTAAACACTGTCTAAAAGATATATTTTTGTCACTTCCATAACGGTTCAATTGCCAGAGTAATTTTATACATTATCACCGTTTATGTAGCTACATTTTCCATTTTGATGATTGCGACTTATTATTCTGATAAAGAAAATACTCCCAAATATATGCTACAATCATTTAAACTAAATACAAAAATGACAAAATTTATACATACCTCAAAATATCCAGATTTCACATGTCAAATTTTCGAAAGAAGCTTCTTGTAGGTTCTACAGACGACACGTTTTACGTAAACAAGTTTCCGGTGATTTCTGTGAAAATAGCCGATGCGTGAAAATCGCGTATGTTTGTGATCTAATAAGACTTCAAATATATTTGTTACGGAAGTGACATGTACCGGAGGTGAGAAACCGCATGTTGTTGTCGATTTGTGATCACATTTGAGTTAAAACAAACATGGCAAAGCATTTTCGTAAATCAAGCAGATGTCGTAAACATCCACAGAAAAGGTTATAGAGATATAAGTAGAGGATCTGCTTAATTTTCCCGTTACGTAGGTGATTTGACTGTTTAGGGACAATCAAAAATGAAAGTTTTAAGTCTTATTTCTTGACCTTCTCTTGTATATTTGAAAAATTAAATTTATCTTCATATAAATACATTCCTCATGTACACATACTTGTTAAACAAGCTTGAAAAAACATATATCTTCATAGCTACATATACATGTAGGCTTAAACAACGTTATGGTAGGTGATATACAAATTGTCTGACATACAAAATATGAAGCGTAGCAGTTGAAAATGCAGTTTTAAAACCCAAATATGTTTCTTCTATAAATATTTTGGACACAAATGCTACAAACAACTTATTTTAAGAAGTTTCCAAACTACAATTTACGAAAAATTCCTCTTTTAAAATTGAAATTATGCCGTCTGACATGCAGTTGTTAGCTATTTATGAAAGTAACAGCTTATACAGCTTCCATGTGAGTGCATTAAAGTGCATAGAAACATTGCAGAAAAACTCCACTATGATTCTTCTTTCAATACATGCACATGGTGTTAACATTTTTGTGTCGCACTTCTTAGTTGTTTGCCTTAAAGTCGTCTGACGCAATTTTTCGTAATTGTACCCTTATTTTGGGATTGGCTGTACTATACTCTCGCAGTGTCTATCATCAAACGAGGGGGGGGGATACATCTGCAGCAGGTGTCCGTTTCGGTGTTGTGTCTGGGTGAAACATTGGAGGCCTACTCTCAGTGTCCCACGCATTCTCAACATCAAGTGATCCACATTACTGTCTGTTCAATCATCCTTATAGATTTTGCTGGCCTGACAATTAGATGAATAGTCATTCTATAACTTTCACTATTCTCAACCAAACTACTGTAAGCAAATATATCCATGCATGCACGCGAAATATGGCAACATACCTCCTTGACATGGCCAGATTATTTGGGTAATCAATTCCTCTGAGATTGTCCGAACATCACTACTTTTAAGACTCATTTTAGACCCTTTGTTATGAAAGATTCTGAGGACCTTATCACATAGCTTTATGTTTATTTACCTTCGTAACACTGAATATTATATCTCTCTTTGATTTTTTTTTTTTTTTTTTTTTTTACAGCTTTCTGCGTTTTATTAAAAATGACTGAAATAGTATTATCTACTCAGTAATCCGTTTCACTTTGAGTGACAAATTTTTTTTTTGTGTGTGTGAGAGAATCTGTTGGACATACGGAATCGCGAGTGTGATGTTAATAGAAAGAGAATGAGATTATTGCATAAAGGAATACGATTATTCTGAATTTGATGTTGAATTCAGTAAAATAAAGATAATTTATAATACAAAGTCTAAAGTCTTCGATAATTCCCCAATGCGAAAGAAAAAAAAAGTGAAAGAAGAAAGTCAAAGAAAGAAAGAGTAAAGTAACAGCGAGTTAAAATTTCACAATGTAACATTAACGAAACATACCGTGCCCGGTACTGTTCGTTTTACGTTAAACCCAACAAACAGACAAACATTAGAGAAATAAAATTTAACTATCTTCATTGACAAAGAATCATCCTAATACTAATATCCTCTGGACCGGTAAATAATGTGAAGGTACGATTATCATTCCTTTTTTCCTGATACCTACTATCTAACTTATCAATATTCATTTGTAATTAAATGTATATAGCTTTTATTTGAAAATGTTTGTTAAATCATCTTTAGCCAATTCCTATTGTTTTTTGTTACATAATAACAAGCGTATATACATAAGAAACAACACGAAAACAACATTCAAGACTTAATCAAGACTTAAGATCAATAGTATATTCACATACTTGTCGTTTCATTGTGTTTCAACACTCTTCAGAGAAATAAAGGTCAATGTTTGCCATAGGTGGTCTCTGGGTTGCAGACATTTGTTATTTTCATAAATAAAACAGAATATTGAAGATTAAATAAAAGAAGGCGTCTTCCATATGAACAGATAAGTATGTTGCCACGTTTATATATTTCTCTAAACTCAAGTCACGTGACTAGTGGAGTGGAAGTATGGCACATTAGTTTGTGAAATTGTTATAACTTCGCTAGTGGGCCTATATAGAAATCATCCCGTCCGTGTCCCTTTGCGTCGTGCTACGTTTCTCTCTCTCACACAAACACACGCGCGCGTGCGCTCGCTTGCGCACATACATACATACACACACAAGTTTCATTTTTTGTGTCAATGCGTTGAAGCAAGATAATTATTCTATTACTTGGCTAGTAATAGAATGACAAGTATTCTTATCTGAAACCGCGTTTTCTGCAATTATGCATATCATATTAATAGGTGTTATTTGTTCATTTATATTATAAATCCTTTTTTATCAAATACTTATATAGTAAAACAAGACATATAAAGAGAATGTACACACTTAAAAATCATATGCATGTACTTAAATGTTCATGTTTCACAATTTTACTGAACTAAAACAAAATTTAAAGTCTTCAATTTACTATTAAGAAAACGTCATGAACCAGGGTCGGTATTGGTAGGTTTCTGAGATTAACAGGTTAAAAGCTTAACAATACTTCGGCCAAATTTGTGACTATTATTATGTTCATGTCCCCCATATTGTTATTATGTAACCACACTCAAACTGAAAATGGGCCTTTGGTTTCCTTTGTTTACCAGGCGTTATTTATAGTCGTGTAAGATATCTCTTCTTTAGGCCGATCAAACTATGCACTAAAGTCTACACGCTGCGCGGTGACAATCAAAGCGGGTTGTGTGAAAACATAAACAACTGTAACTTTCGACGTAGAAAAATGCAAAAATCGAGTTTACTCAGGCTTCTATTGTATATTCTTGCGAAGTTTATGATAATAAGCGCAAGTGTAAGTATATTCACTTTGTACTTATTATATGTCTTATATTGTATTTTATTATTATATAACTTAGTCTTGACTTTAAATACATGTAACAGAACATGCGGAAATGGCTTACAGATAGGTTACTTTCGGTTATTCATAGAATATTGACAGAATTACTTGCTTAACAGAACATTTAACTACAAGTGCATGTGTTATATCAGATACACTGTTGAAGACTTATGGAAGTCATAATTTTTATTTCTTAAATTATGTTTTAGAATTGTTACGGTTAAGGTATATGCCCCATAGCCATGCATATAACTTTACAATATAAGCTTTAAAATGTCAAACCATGGAAAACTTAAAGACAAATTGACAGGCTATGACATGACAGATATTATTTTATTACCTCCCCTTCATAGTTTTGTTGTCATGTTTTATCTCCCCTGAAAAATACAACAAAACGATTTTTACCATTTTCCTACAACAAAGTTTAAATGTGTTCATGAAATTTTGAATCGGAATCATATAATGCATCTTTCAATAGTATATTCACATACTTGTCGTTTCATTGTGTTTCAACACTCTTCAGAGAAATAAAGGTCAATGTTTGCCATAGGTGGTCTCTGGGTTGCAGACATTTGTTATTTTCATAAATAAAACAGAATATTGAAGATTAAATAAAAGAAGGCGTCTTCCATATGAACAGATAAGTATGTTGCCACGTTTATATATTTCTCTAAACTCAAGTCACGTGACTAGTGGAGTGGAAGTATGGCACATTAGTTTGTGAAATTGTTATAACTTCGCTAGTGGGCCTATATAGAAATCATCCCGTCCGTGTCCCTTTGCGTCGTGCTACGTTTCTCTCTCTCACACAAACACACGCGCGCGTGCGCTCGCTTGCGCACATACATACATACACACACAAGTTTCATTTTTTGTGTCAATGCGTTGAAGCAAGATAATTATTCTATTACTTGGCTAGTAATAGAATGACAAGTATTCTTATCTGAAACCGCGTTTTCTGCAATTATGCATATCATATTAATTGGTGTTATTTGTTCATTTATATTATAAATCCTTTTTTATCAAATACTTATATAGTAAACAAGCATATAAAGAGAATGTACACACTTAAAAATCATATGCATGTACTTAAATGTTCATGTTTCACAATTTTACTGAATTAAAACAAAATTTAAAGTCTTCAATTTACTATTAAGAAAACGTCATGAACCAGGGTCGGTATTGGTAGGTTTCTGAGATTAACAGGTTAAAAACTTAACAATACTTCGGCCAAATTTGTGACTATTATTATGTTCATGTCCCCCATATTGTTATTATGTAACCACACTCAAACTGAAAATGGGCCTTTGGTTTCCTTTGTTTACCAGGCGTTATTTATAGTCGTGTAAGATATCTCTTCTTTAGGCCGATCAAACTATGCACTAAAGTCTACACGCTGCGCGGTGACAATCAAAGCGGGTTGTGTGAAAACATAAACAACTGTAACTTTCGACGTAGAAAAATGCAAAAATCGAGTTTACTCAGGCTTCTATTGTATATTCTTGCGAAGTTTATGATAATAAGCGCAAGTGTAAGTATATTCACTTTGTACTTATTATATGTCTTATATTGTATTTTATTATTATATAACTTAGTCTTGACTTTAAATACATGTAACAGAACATGCGGAAATGGCTTACAGATAGGTTACTTTCGGTTATTCATAGAATATTGACAGAATTACTTGCTTAACAGAACATTTAACTACAAGTGCATGTGTTATATCAGATACACTGTTGAAGACTTATGGAAGTCATAATTTTTATTTCTTAAATTATGTTTTAGAATTGTTACGGTTAAGGTATATGCCCCATAGCCATGCATATAACTTTACAATATAAGCTTTAAAATGTCAAACCATGGAAAACTTAAAGACAAATTGACAGGATATGACATGACAGATATTATTTTATTACCTCCCCTTCATAGTTTTGTTGTCATGTTTTATCTCCCCTGAAAAATACAACAAAACGATTTTTACCATTTTCCTACAACAAAGTTTAAATGTGTTCATGAAATTTGAATCGGAATCATATAATGCATCTTTCTACCGTGAGCTTTTCCTCGAAAATCAAATACAGTTTTTCATATTCACAGAAATTATATATTTCCCATAGACTTCAATGTTACCTTAAATACAGATTATTTCCCCTACATCTAATAAAAGCTGGAAAAACTCTCGGTGAAACATTTTTATTTTTGGATGTCTTCAAATTGACAAAGTTTCATAGAAATATTTCCATCCAGTGGCAAGTTATGGGTATTAGGAAGTTATACCTTAAGTAAACTTAAATCATAACCGGATAGCAGTATGTTTACCCTGTCACCTTTTTTTCAAGCGTGTATGATTTCGACTGAATACCTGTCAGTCTAGCAAGTTATGAAATTAAAATACGAATGAATGTATTATGATAAATGATAATGATGCTTGTCTTTTTTTTTTATTTTTTTTTTTTTATTTCCATGATTTTAGAGTTTATTACCCATTGATTCATTAGAATCCGATAACATTGATAAAAATTCACTAGATCCTTGTTGAACTAGAACCTTTTATAAGTAAGCTTTTGATTTTATGATTTGTATGGAATATTTTCTTGGTGAAACAAACTTTAATGACGGCATTTGTGGTTGTTTCTTGTGGATTTAAAAGAAGATCCCACAGGAAACGAATGTGTCAAGGACGAGCAACCACCTTACCCTTTCAAGAACGAGACCGGGAATCGACCCTCAGAGGCAGTGGTGAGATTTGAAGTGTTCACTACCATACTATTCATGTGCCTATATATCATGGGACCCATAATTGCACTATTGCTAAGTTATATTATGTCAAAGAAAAATTCTAAGTAGAACAACGCATGGAATAGTAGTTCTGTGAGTTTTAGGCTATATGTAGCAACGATGTTAAATATCGCATTTGACGTTATATGTTGCAAGGCTGATGCTAAATGCCGCAATCAAGGCTACATATCGCAAAACCTCCTGCCGTTAAATTTCGTACCTGTAACGTAAAATGTCGCAAAAAATAGTGATCTTGTTTAAGCTCCCGACGTATCCCGGAACAGTGAGCCAGGGTTTAACGGGATGAACCGGGTTCCAGTCTTTACTGTTACGATTTGAGTAAAGATATGTTGTTGTTTTTTTTACCCCCCCCCCCCCCCCCCACCTCACCCCGGCATCGAAGTTAGGTGGTGGATGTATACAGGAATCAGATTGTCCATCCGTCTGTATACAAAACGATCTGCCGACTACTCCTCCGTAACTACCGGACATATTTCAATAAAAGTTGCTGGGATTAATCATTACACATTGTAGATGTGCGTAATCTATAACAGATTTGGTTATCTCCTTCTTTTTGGAAAATTATGCCCCTTTGACCCTTTGATAGCTCATGTAATTGCCAGCCACTACCATAACGATCTAGAGGCTTCTCCTACAACTACTGAGCGGGTTTTAATAAAACTTGCTTGAATTCAACATTGCACATTGTAGATGTGCGGCAGTCACAAAAGTAGCAGATTTTCCTAGATCGATCAAACTGGACAAATACATGGCAACATGGATCGAAGATGCTGGATCCGCAGGAAAGCGTTTATCGTCACAGAAACTTCTAAAAACTGCATAATGACTCGCGTATTTTGACACAGTGTTGTTAGATCTAGAAGCCAAAATATGAGATGCCATACGCTTAATAACGTGTTCACTATCGTCTATTTGTATGCCAGCCTCGATAAATTTACGCTTCAAATTCCGTTTCAAACCAACATCTGCAAAATAGACGCATTGTCATCACCTTTTCTCATTATTTCAAGAAGCCCATTATTTATCTGCAGAGCCAACATCCTGATATAAAGCAAAAATACCATTGTTTTCCAAACCTGGCACAATTGACTTATCGGGTAAATGATATACATCAGTAACAGAACTTTTCAAACAACCATTACCGTCATATAACTCAGACCAAAATTGCGCGGATTTCCATTCAGGAATCACCATGGTTGCTTTACAGGCATCTGCACTTATTTTATGCAAAGCTTCTAATACCCTATTTGGTGGTGGAACTACCCAGTTAACGTCCCCTGACCAAGACTGACTGAAACAATCTATTCCATCAGTCCCTGGTACCCACCATTTGGAATTAAACTTCTTACTTGAGACTCACACTTACGACAGGTTGTTAGATTTAATTGTAAGCCTAGAGTCCAAATATGAAAACGGCGTTAACTTCATATTATGTGGAGATCTTAATTCTCATACATCTGATTTGCCTGATTATGTAGAGAATGACAATATCTTTTTAACTGATTCATTACCAGACGATTATGTTATTGATATACACATTGATCGCGTCTCACAAGATAAAGGTAGAACAAACAGTAATGGCATGTTATTACTAGACTTATGTAAACAAACTGGACTTCGTATCATAAATGGCAGATTTGGTGATGATAAAAATATAGGAAAATACACATACGTTGGGAAACAAGGGTCTAGTGTTGTAGACTATGTAATTACAACTCCAAACCTTTTCAGTTATATAAATCATTTTAAAGTACTTGATCCAAACATTTTATCAGATCATTGCTTAATTGAATTTGGATTTGTTTTTTCCAAACCATGTATTACTTCATCGAAAGATGAGACACATAAGTATGATGGAATCACCAATAAATATGTATGGGACAGTGATAAACTTCCAAATTATAAGGAATGTCTATCTTCAGATATAACTTTAAATAATCTTGATTCTCTTATGGATAGTGTTAAAAATTCCTCATGTAAGGTTGATATTGAAAACTGCATTCAGGATTTTTCTTACCTTATTGATGATGTTGTTTCTCCACTGTTCAAGAAAACAGTTGGTAGACCAGGTCCCTCAAGTAGTAGTTCTAGTATTCATCATAAAAAAAGGCAAATGAATGTGCAATAAAAGAAGGAATTTTGTTAATTTAAAATAACAAAGATGAAAATAATAGGAAATTCATGATCAATAAAAGATCAGCTTATAAGAAATGTATTAGGAAAGCTAGATATGATTATGATAAATAAGAAACCCAAAAGTTACTAACAGCAAAATTTAAAAATGCAAAGCAATATTGGACATTACTTAAAGGGGCCTATGAAATTAAAAACCCAAATATTAAAATGTATGATTTTGAAGCATATTTTAAGGCAGTCAAAACCCCTTTTTTTCACCAGATGAGGATGTATTGAATTTTATTGAAAGATGTGAAAATAATGAATTTCAAGTAATGTTTGAAGAATTGAATATTTCCATTACTCATGATGAACTGTCAATGGCTATTAAACAGTTAAGCACCAATAAATCTGGAGGACCAGATAATTATTTAAATGAATTTTTCATACATGGAAAAAAACATTCTTATACCTTATTTAGAAGCACTATTTAATAAAATATTTGAAATAGGTTATTTCCCAGAAGTCTGGTCTGAAGGTTTTATAATTCCATTACATAGATAGTATTAATGAAGTGAATAATTACAGGGGAATCACATTACTTAGCACACTTGGGAAATTATTTACAAGAGTTCTTAACAATAGATTATGTAATTGGGCTGAAAAATATGGGGTTTACATAGAAGCACAAGCAGGTTTTAGATCAAATATGGGAACTTCAGACAATATCTTTGTTTTACATGAAATTTAAAATGACTATGAATGATGTAAATCTAAAGTTAAATTTATGAATGAGCTAAGTAACAGTTTTTATTGTAATTTAGGGGTGAGACAAGGGGAATGTTTATCACCTTTTCTATTTTCTATGTATGTTAATGATATTGAAAGCATGTTCATTGAAAATTTTTTAATTGGCATTGTTATTTTCTAAAAATACAAATTGTAAGAAATGGAAACTTATTGTTAATACTGACAAAACCAAGATAATGATTTTCAGAAAAGGTGGTAGAATACCCAATGATCATGTATTTTATTATGATGGGGTGCAGATTGAAATAGTTAAAAAAATTATATATTTGGGTATTGTTTTTACTTCTGGAGGAACCTTTTCTGAAGCCCCAAAAAACTTAGCTGGACAGTCAATGAAAGCAATTTTTTAACTTAATAAGTATCTATATAAATTTACAAATATTTCAATTAAACACAAACTTGAATTATTTGATAAGTTAGTCCTTCCAATTTTAAATTATGGTAGTGAGACTTGGGGTTTCCATCATGGTAATGCAATTGAAAAAGTACATGTACAATTTTGCAAGAAGTTGTTAGGTGTAAAAAATTCATCCCAAAATGACTTTATCTATGGAGAAGTGGGTAGAGCTCCTATTCAGTATACTATATTTTATAATATTATCAAATTTTGGATGAAAATTCTTAGATCAGATTCTAATAAATATATTTACATTATATATAATGCGTTGTATCAAGATTTGTTAAATAACCCTGAATGCAAAAATTGGTGTTCTTTGCTAAGAAATTTAGTTTTCTCATTAGGTTTTGCTGAAGTATGGTATTCACAATCTGTTGGTGATAAAAAGTTGTTTTTATTATTAGTTAAACAGAGAATACATGATCATTTTTTACAAAACTGGCACAGTCAGCTTCTCAACTCAAGTAGGGCTTTATTTTATAAAAATATTGCTGATTTTAAATTCCAGCCATATCTTAATTTAATAAATTCATCAAAAAATAGGATTATTCTTTCCCGCATGCGTGTTTCCTCACATAGATTAAATATTGAAACGTGCAGATGGAACAGGCCTAATGCTATACCTATTGAAGACAGATTATGTACATTTTGTAATAAATTAGAAGATGAATTTCATTTTGTGCTTGAATGTAAAATGTATAAAAGCTTAAGAAAACAATTTATTCCTTCATA
This sequence comes from Solen grandis, assembly GCA_021229015.1. Lineage (NCBI taxonomy): Eukaryota > Metazoa > Mollusca > Bivalvia > Adapedonta > Solenidae > Solen > Solen grandis. The sequence goes on from CM037777.1 coordinate 5,119,269, forward strand.
TTACCATTTAAGACCAAACATGTTTAAACTTACTGAATTATTTATGTCAAATAACACTGATATTATAAGAAAACTGAGTATATATTTAAGTAAAGCATCTGAACACAGAAATACTCTCCTTTATCATAGATAAGTCTCATAGATAAAATTATATCAATATTAGGATTTTTCTAAGATTAGAATTATGATTCTATAGCTATTGAATCATGTATGTAATATGCTTATATTTTAGTACACTACTATGTTACATTATTAATTACTATAACATGTGGTTTACATATGCCTCTTCTATTCAATTTCTGTTTTTTTATGGTGTACATAAACAAATTGGATGAACAGATAAAAAAAAATATGGCATAGTCTGCCAGTCCATGTATATGCATTTCATATTAAAACAATGATTTCAACTGTAAAGTAAATATACTTATACATTTTTGATATAAAGTCCACAAAATAATTCGTACTCAACTTGTTGCCATGTGTTCTTCTTTCTATCCAGCAGAAATTCAATGATTACAATATCCATCTCTTGTTTTAAAAATAGCATATTAGACTATGAGAAAATAAAAGAAACAACAACTTATCTTAAACTTTAAAATGTTTTTGTTAAGTAATATTAATATATTTTTATAACAAAATTTCACTTTAATATCCTTCTTGCAGTTGTATCTCGTGTTCATTGATTTTATCATGTATTTCGGTGTGCGTAATTTTTACACGCTTATTACAATATATTAGCATGAGTTGTATTAGCACCCCCCCCCCTCTCTCTCTCTCTGTGAATTTTTTTCTCTACGAGTCTCTCTCTTCTCTCTGTACTGATATTAACAATTATATTGACAATTTGGTCTTTATTGTTATATGTCCATTTACTTCACCTTGTTTTTTGTTTCGACAAGGGAAGTTCATCATGGACAAATATGAACAATTGTTACATATTATGTTTTTTGTCTTGTGTAAAAGCAGATTAAATGCATTTTATTGAATTAATAGGTCAACATGTTTAACAGGGGTACTTTTTAATAGAAACCTTTTGATTTGCTATTTATAATTATTTTTCTCACTCCTCTCTCACTCACGCTTTCACTTTCTCTCTCTCTCTCTTTCATGTCCATAACTTCACCTTGATTTTCGTTTCGACAAGGGAAGTTCCAACATGGACAAATGTTACATGTGTGTTTTGTATTATGTAAAGTAAAACAGGTTAATTATATTCTATCATTTTGATAGATGAACACGATTAATAGGTGTAAATTTAAATAGTACCTTTGGGTTTTTCTGTCTGTAATTGTTTTCTCAGCCTCCCTCACTCACATTCTCTCTCTCTCTCTCTCTCTCTCTCTCTCTCTCTCTCTGTACTGTTATTTTCATGGATAGTGACAAGTTCGTATTTATTTATATATATATGTCAATTACTTCACTTTATTTTTTATTTTTTTTTTTTTTTTTCGGCAAGTGAAGATGCAATATTGACAAAAACAGTGCAATAGTAAATGTTTAAATATACCTAGACAGCTATAATGCTATTTAAATGCTGTTTATATATTGTTTATTATATTTATGTTTATTTGTACTGTCGCCATGCTGTAATAACCACATGGGTCTTATGACCTTCTGGTATATATGAAATAAAACTTTGAAACTTTGAAACTTATTTTATGCAAAGCTTCTAATACCCGGTTCGGTGGTGGAACTACCCAGTTAACGTCCCCTGACCAAGACCGACTGAAACAATCTATTCCATCAGTCCCTGGTACCCACCATTTGGAATTAAACTTCTGACATTTGTTATTATAATGTGAAGCAAATCTGTCAACTGTATGAGGACCCCACCTAATATCTAGCAACCTAAAAACATCGTCAGAAACAGACCAATCGCCTGAATCCAAACATCTGCTCAAATAGTCAGCTTGCTTTTTAGACTCCCTAGGTATCCAAATAGGTGTATACTGTATTTTATGTTTTTTACAAATATCATAAATATTTACAGATATACAAACAATGTAATTTGTCAATATTACTACCGGATTGTAAAATATAAACCACATTTCTATTGACTGAAAAAATACTTAATGCGGCATTAACATGAAAATATGTGTTGGTTAGCAACACTCTATACACAGCTTCTAACTCTCGCCAGGTGGAGCTCTCTACTAACTCCTTTTCTACCCAAAAGCCTGATACCACTGACCCATCTATTATGGGATAGTTATCTACGTTCACTTCCGGGAACGTCAGATTGCCCACTTTCGGGGACTCTAATTGGACACCAACCATGTCCGAAGCCTTCGACAGTCTTACTTCCGGGAACACTGTGCTGCTTCTTTTACCTACTTCCGGAGGCCTCACGTGGCTCAATTCCACATCTCGAACGTCAAAGCTCTTTGCTTGCATACATAAAACCTCCCTACTACATTCAGACACAACATCCAACAAATAACCGCCATACCCAACAGCACTAGCGTCAGTAAACATTTCGATACGTTTTGTATTGCATGAAACCATCTTCAATGGTCTACCATCCTTGTTTAATGGTCTAGCATTACTTAACCAGATTAAAATCTCGGCTAACGCCTACGTTGACAATTCAACACAAGAATTCCAGCCTGTCCTACTTTCAACACTTATACAAATATCTGGTCTTAGGACTTACTTATTTCCCCAATACACTTTGTAAAGAAATTATTTGACCAATAATTTTCATCAAAAATCTAGCAGACACAACATCCACCTTATCTGAATAAATTTGATGCAAAAGAGACCTTAAAGACGCTTCTAAACGCGTTATTCTTACCTCTGAAACATACAACCTATTCATATTGTAATTCAATACTAAGCCGAACCATACGATATATCTTTTAAGCTGCCAATTACATTTGTTATTAGCTAACAGAAAACCAAATTTAAACAGGCTTTCCTGAACTATCTCGCTTAACTGTAAAGCACTTTTATAATCTACGTGCGCACCTATGCCATCATCTAAATACATTATAACTTTGTGCCCCTGAGATCTCCAATATTTCATGGGGACTCGCATTGTTTTAGTGAATATGTGCCATGCCGTAGCGATGCCGAAAAGAAGACAATTAAAAGCGTAAAACTTCACTAATTCACCGAATCTCCAGCTAAACACCAAATACGTTCGATGTTGTTCATATATACCAATATGATGATATGCACTTTATAAATCAAAGTTGAACATATAACTACAATACTCAAACATCTGTTCTACAATTTTTATATCTTCAAATTTTATTTTGAATACATGTAAACATTTATTAAAATGTCTGCAATCCAAAATTAATCTAGGTTTACCTTCTTCATTATATGCTACTGTTAAAGGATTCACAACACAGGGTTTGTCAGCTATTTCTGAAACCACGCCTTTTTTGATCAAGCTCGCAATTTCATCTTGTACAAAAGACGGATTTTCTCTAGCGGACTTATTGTTTCTAAGAACAATATTTTCCGGAATATCTTTCAATGGTAATTTATAACCATTTTCAACAACGTCTAAGAAATGGTCGTTATCAGATACCGACCTCCAATAATAAGCAATACAACATTTCAATCTCCCTACAGGACTACATACTACAGCATCACTCAATGCACTTTGTTGCATTTTATTCTCACAACTAGTCTTATAGTGACCTTCATGCACTACATCTACAGTACTTCGACCATCTGTTATAAGATTTCCACTGTCACACTCATGTGCAGCTTCTATTTACATTAATTATCTCAACATTACCAATATTAACATTATTACTTATCTTATTATTGGAAGGAGTGTTCTGCTGAAGACATTCCTGCTTCCAGTGTCCTGGTTTACCACACTGATAACAAAGCCCTGGTCGCTGCTTAGAGGTTGAAACGGCCCCATTTGCTGTTCCTGTCGGACGAATTCGCCCTCGCCCATACGGGTTGAAACGCTTCTGCTTTTTAGTGCGCTCCGATTTTGCCTTCCGACTGGTCCTGGCCCAGTTTGTAAAT
>CM037777.1:5123361-5166753 GCA_021229015.1 Solen grandis
ACAGAAATCAAGAAAAAACCGCCAAAACATGTGTGTCTGCAGAATATAAATCTATAAGTTATTTTGAAGGGCATGCTATCAGTTTGCATGTAGCGCATCTGAATGTGTGCACCTGTGTGTAGAGACATGTTTACTGAGATATAACGAAGCTGCTATGAGTGAACTCTTAACGTACAATAATAACTTTCAATGCAATTTAATAAATCCAAAATTGTTTTTGTATATTGTCCACAATGTATAATAGCCATAACTTAGGGATATTTTTTTTTTTCCTGTCCGCATTTGATTGTTAGATAAATAATGCCTACAGCAGCGGCAAAAGTGAACGATGCATACCGATTTCACGGCAAAATCGAAGTAGTGGTAAAATCACTGTATATCATTACATGGAAGGTCTATTGAAAATATGTATGAACTGATGATAAATGAGTTATTGCCCTCCCGTCCTACTATGACCAGCCGCTCAACTGTACGTGGTTCATCTCGGCCCCTGATGGCAAATTTGTCAGAATTGATATCATGGAGCTTTATCTCTCATATGATAAGGTAAGATTGATTTTATATTCAACGAAATTGTATTATAACAATCAGACTTATTCGGATTAACCGAACATTTAGTTATAAGGTACACTTTCGCTAGATCCCGATTTCCCTTCTTTATCTTATATTTTGATATGTTTATAGAATACCTGCTTATAACGTAATCTCGGTAAGAAGAAATCCCTTTTCTGGTCAAAACCAGCATTTTCAACTGCAATTTAGATATTTTCAACGGACTGTGAAAATCGATTTCATCCTCGCAGAAACCTTGACACTTTTGATTGGCACGTAATACACTAATTGCCACAGAAATCAAGTAAAAACCGCAATTCTTGTGTGTCTGCAGAATATAAATCTATTAGTTATTTTGAAAGGGCATACTATGCAGTTTGCATGTAGCGCATCTGAATGTGTGCACCTAAGTGTAGAGACATGTTTTACTGAGATATTACGTAGCTGCTATGAGTGAACTCTTTCCGTACAATAATAACTGTTCAATCCAATTTATACATCTAAATTGCTTGTATTTTTGTCCACATTGTATAAAGCCATAACTTGATGGGATATTTTTTTTTCTGTCCGCATTTGATTGTTAGATAAATATTGCGACAGCAGCGTCAAAACGTAGAACGATGCATACCGATTTACGGCAAAATCGGAAGTAGTGGGTTAATTCACTGTATATCATTACATAAAGGGCTAATGGAAATATGTATGAACTGATGATAAATGAATAATGAATCGCAAGAATCATACACAATTCAAAGTTTATGTGTATGAACTTATGATTTATTAGTAAATCCATGATCATAAGATAAAAACAATCCTTACATTGGTTACAAGAAACGTCGGATAGTGCGAACAAAAAGTCATGGTCCGGACTAGTTTACTATAACCAAGTTTTACGGTATGTGGAAATGGGTGAATTGCAATGAAAAATGTCAATATTACAATAAAAAAATAAGTAGTTATTATAGGCTACCCGGCGCACAATCGACCATAACACGACCCTGTAATGTCTCCAGTCAAACCTTTCTGCTTAATTCCCCCTCCCCCCCCCCCCAAAAAAAAATAAATAAATAAATAAAACAGTTCATATTACATACAACTTTTCATCTTTATCACCGTACCAATCAGCACCGAAGTCGCTGCATATTTAGCTTAGACCCATTATTGAAATATTCTTAGCTGAGTAGTTATAGAAGTAGTAGTAGTAGTTAAAGAAGTAGTAGTAGTAGTAGTCAATGTAGTAGTAGTAGTTATAGAAGGAGTAGTAGTAGTAGTCAATGTAGTAGTAGTAGTTATAGAAGGAGTAGTAGTAGTAGTTGTAGAAGAAGTAGTAGTAGTAGTTATAGAAAGAGTAGTAGTAGTCAATGTAGTAGTAGTAGTTATAGAAAGAGTAGTAGTAGTAGTTATAGAAGTAGTAGTAGTAGTCATTGTAGTAGTAGAAGTCAATGTTGTAGTAGTAGTAGTTATAGTAGTAGTAGTAGTAGTTATAGAAGTAGTAGTAGTAGTTATAGAAGTAGTAGTAGTATGTAGTAGTAGTAGAGTTATAGAAGTAGTAGTAGTAGTTATTGTAGTAGTAGTAGTATGTAGTAGTAGTAGTCATTGTAGTAGTAGTAGTCATTGTAGTAGTAGTAGTTATTGTAGTAGTAGTAGTTATTGTAGAAGTAGTAGTTATTGTAGTAGTAGTAGTCATTGTAGTAGTAGTAGTCATTGTAGTAGTAGTAGTCATTGTAGTAGTAGTAGTCATTGTAGTAGTAGTAGTCATTGTAGTAGTAGTAGTTATTGTAGTAGTAGTAGTCATTGTAGTAGTAGTAGTCATTGTAGTAGTAGTAGTTATTGTAGTAGTAGTAGTTATTGTAGAAGTAGTAGTCATTGTAGTAGTAGTAGTTATTGTAGTAGTAGTAGTTATTGTAGTAGTAGTAGTCATTGTAGTAGTAGTAGTCATTGTAGTAGTAGTAGTTATTGTAGTAGTAGTAGTCATTGTAGTAGAAGTAGTTATTGTTGTAGTAGTAGTCATTGTAGTAGAAGTAGTTATTGTAGTAGTAGTAGTTATTGTAGTAGTAGTAGTTATTGTAGTAGTAGTAGTTATTGTAGTAGTAGTAGTCATTGTAGTAGTAGTAGTTATGTGTAGTAGTAGTATGTTAGTAGTAGTCATTGTAGTAGTAGTAGCTATTGTAGTAGTAGTATTTATTGTAGTAGTAGTTATTGTTGTAGTAGTAGTAGTTATTGTTGTAGTAGTAGTCATTGTAGTAGTAGTAGTCATTGTAGTAGTAGTATATTGTAGTAGTAGTATTATTGTAGTAGTTATAGTAGTCATTGTAGTAGTAGTAGTTATAGAAGTAGTAGTAGTTATAGAAGTAGTAGTAGTTATAGAAGTAGTAGTAGTTAGTAGTAGTTGGTGTAGTAGTAGTTATAAAAGTAGTAGTAGTATTGGTAATAGAAATATCAAGTAGTAGTTGTTGTAATAGTAATAGTTGTTGTAGTATTAGTAGTAGTTGTAGCAGCAGTTGTAGTAGTAGAAGGATAAATAACAGGATATATATTTCTACCCACGCACTTCACGTCTTTTCATCTGTCATCAATGAAGTTTGCACAAGGGGTGGATGTTCAAAAACGCAGGACTCAAACTCATAACCGCCGGAACACAAACATGGTACTTGCTCTACCAACTGAGCTATCAGTAGGGATTAACTATAAACAATAGTGTTCTTTGAAACATGTGTCACAAGTGTGACTGAAAATGTGTTTTGGACAGACAGACGACGGAACAGTAATCCCCATTGGTTGCCTCTGCTTACAGCAGGCGATACAAAAAGGTCACAATTAAAATTTAAAAAAAATAAACCATCAAACAAATATGTATAAACAGATTGGGATTCAAACCAGTGAGCCCTAGCTTACATGGCAAATGCTCTACCGATTGAGCTGCTGGGCAGCCTAAACACATCTTTCATTAATGAGTCTTACTTATAAATAATAGGCGATTACATTTTATAATGATTGTGAAGAAAATTTCTTGCAGCTTTATCAATTAAACTACATAAGCACATATGATAGTGCATTTGTAATACTCAACAGAAACCTGTGAATAATAAGCATAGCTCACTGAGACTCAATTTAGAGCCTCTGGTTCATTTATAGTGCCAGCAGCTTATCCCTAACATCCGTCAAGTACCTATATATATATATATTTATTAAAGCCTCATTATGGTTACAAAAAATACAAGACTTTATGTGAATAACATAAATATTAATGAACCATGCCTTTCAAATATGAATTATAGGAGATTATCATATTTTTTAAAGAATCATATACAATATTGCACTTGATACATAATAATATTTAAGATATATACTGTCTCTATTAATCTTTCAATTTAAACACTCTGCATACTCGTATATTCATATATAAAGATGTATAGTAGTTCAATTGATAAATTCTGCATTAAACACAGTAATTTAAGAACTGACAAATGAATATTGGCAAAAACGAGCCCTTTATGAAATATTCTTAAACATCATTTATTACCCTAAATCAGATTTGGGATAAACTCATTAAAGGAGACTGTATATTGAGAATGAAATTCTGACTAGATACAAGGACATAATCTAATCTATGTACACTTTAAGAGGTCATAGTCATCAGATTTAAGGAACAAAATGCAATGCGATCAAATATCATATTTTCACATTGTTATATAGCAGACTCCTGCGTCTGTTTAAAATAAGAAGGTAGGATTTGGCAAAAGTACGTATCAAGTTTTCATTTGAAAATAAAAAAAACAAAAACTTATCATTATCATTTCTTGAGTTAAGTTGAGTGTCAACTTCAGATACCTTGGTAAAAATAATATTCCTAATATCATTATAAGTATCACATTTCATAATCACATGGAATTCGTTTTCAACCAAGTCTCTACAAAATTGGCAAATTATGTTCTCTTCTGCTAACATTTCGAACCGACCTGTTTCTATGCGCAGTGGAGCGTAACCTGAACGGAATTTACTTAAAGCTGACCTATGTTTGGCTGGCAGTATGGTTTTGACATAATTTTCAGTTCCTAAGTTTTGTTTAAAAAGTTTTTAAGTCCTTAATTTATTACCTCCATTGCCAGATATAGACTGTTCTCTATTGATTGTATCACTCCATTGGCATACAAAACATTCCAAAGCCGCTGTTTTAATACAACTAACTAGATATACATACTATTCTCTATACATGTATAACTGCATAAATCATAATCTTTTAAAATATCAGACACTATAAAACCAGTTTTTACAAGTTCGGGCAGATTTTTCAGCACAATATTTGAAGACGTGTTTATTTGTTCTATTCTCTTCCATGTTAACACATCTTGCCCAGAATGCACACACTGAATTAAGATGTCTGACTATAACTGACCCCCACCCCATATCTCCAATGATTGCTGCATCAGGTGTTTATTTACTAGTGCCTAGTTAAAACCTCATTGCTCTGTTAAAAACCGCATCAATGCACGAAATTATTCTGGTACCCCAAATAACAGCCCAATAATTAATAAGTGGCCGGACCATGGAGTCAATAAGTTTTGTAAGGTAACCCTCCCGCGCTCCTGTATTTAACAATTAATGGACCCAACTCTCTACTAGCAGATTGTGAAACAAATTTTACCATTATGTTATTATCTACTAGTATGTGTTCACTGGTGAAGACAGAGATAAACGTATTTATCTCATAGACTGACATTTTCATTTCCACACCTTAATACATAAGAAGTTCGCCTAACTGAGGATGGTCTAAAATGTACAACATTACTTTTCTTAAATTTAATGATCATACGATTGACCTGATTCCACTGTGACAATTTATCTAAGAGCAGTTGCAGATCCTGCTCATTTTCAGATAGGAAGACGATATCTTCGGCATACATTAGAATACAAAGCTTCTATTCGTTACCAATATCAAAACATATTCCCAAATTCTTTTGTAAAGTTGCTAGGTCATCAATAACATAACACAATTAAAAATGTTCGGAGAAACACAACGCCATTGTCTAAGACCCCCTGCGACATCGAACCACTCTGTACACATGTTGTTTATTCTAATACAGGATTTAACTAATGAATATAAAGATTAAATAGCATTCAACATTTTCCCTTCAAGCACATAGCACTGAGATTTTTTTCTATAGGATAGTCATGCGCCTTTCTAAAATCAATAAAAGCCGCAAAGGTAGATTGTTTCTTTTTCTTTCTGGTTTCAACTATATATGTTAAGGTAGATGAATGATCAATGGTACTACGTTTAGGTCTGAAGCCGTTTTGTTCATCATTTATAACATTTTTCTGACTTGATCCATCGAGATATCCTATTATTTAAAACAATGCAGTAGAACGTGTACATGATTGTGGCTAACGTATAACTAAGTGGGCCCGGGGGTCTGTGGTTCCAGACTTAAGTGTAGGGTTAATAACTCCTTTACCCCAGTCTGTCGGAATTTTTCATGAGTAAATAAAACCCATTAAAACGCACATGTAAAAAAGAAATAAATGTATCATTTTTAAAAAGCCACAGGCTTTACCCCTGTATGCACTGTTTGCCTCAAGTTTCACTTCAACTATAGATATACCATTATTATAAGCTCGCTCCTCGTCTTGATTTTGTTGGGTATTGTTAGCATTGGCATTTAAAGTTTGTCCATGTTGTTTATGTATAGTTCTAGCTTGATTTGACTTGACTTGACTATTTGAGTTTACCGTCGCTTCGACAATATTTCAGTCATATAGCGACGTCCAGCCGATTAGAGGTAGAACCACCGGCCTACCGCAAGCCAGCTGGAAGGCTTCCTCACATTAAAATCGGACTGACCCTGCCAGGATTCGAACCCACGCGCGCGGTGTGGGGCTGAATGAGTGTTTAAGTCAGCGACTTTACGCCCTCGGCCACCGAGGCCCCGGTTGAAGCTTGAGGGTTGTATAAATTATGAAGAAAAAAAAAGATCCCCATATTTCAAGCACAACAATACTATCTCTTAAAATCGCTCCGTCTTTTAATTTCAAAATGTATATTACTTTTCTTTGAATGGGCAACTCCAATTTTACTAATAAATTTCCAATCTCTGTATTCTTATTTTCGACAATGTTAATTTAATCATGCTGCAAGACATACCAGTATTTACAATTTGATCTTTTAAAAGCCTGAGCAAAATATTTCCTTCTAGCAACGTAGTCTGACATAATTTTACGTTTTTTCTGAGTGTACTCTGCATACTAGCCATATTTTCTCTGCTGCGCATACGCTATTCCAAAGATGAGTAAGTTGACCATTCCATCAGGGCTTCCCAACCCTTCGTTTCTTTTGATTTAAAATGCTGCAGCCTACAGCTTTACATGGTAGTTTATTCTTCAATTCCCGGTTAATTGCTTCACAGAGGGATTGATACGAGTCATCAATATCCTGTTGGCTGCGCATACTCTCCTCAAGCTTAAAGATATATTCATGTATATTTCTAATACAATTTTCATCTGCCATAAAATCATCTGGTATATTATCAACTTTAAATTTTGACGCCGAAGCCCTGGGTGATTCTGTCTTGGAGCTGCTATAAGCAAATTTGAACTTAAGAAATGAGTGGTCGAGAATACTTGATATATTCTGGATACCTGCCATATTAATAAGATCTAAAACAAGTATAACATTAAATTATGTAAAGACAGTCATGACTAACTAAACAGTAATCTAATCTACTACATAACATCTCTGCGGTCTAATACAAGTAAAATCAGTTTTCAGAAAAATTCTTCCATTTAAAATACAAAGGTAAGAATCTATTAAGAGTTGTACAAAATATCACAATAATCATTGCACGAAAACTCAACCACAGATCTAGGCGAAATATTATCAATACCCTATAAAATCGATCTCATCGCTGCATCTACTATTGAAATCAACACATTTAGAAATAGGGCCTTTTTCCTGGCATTCATAATTGCTCGATAAGAGTGAATCATAAAATTTACACAGGTCAGCCAAAGAATTCATTTTGTTTAATTATCTTCTACTTTAATTTGAAAATAGTTAATCAATTCTTGCTTAACTAAAAAACCAACACCGCCTGACCCCGCCCAAGCGTTTCTATGTAGTTCAGTTCGATTGTGACCATACCAAACATATCCGTTAAGTTCTAAGTTCTCGTTATTTCTAAAATGCGTTTCAGCCAATCATATCAAGACAAGTATAAAAAGTCAATAGCTTCTGATCTTAGGTGAAAATTGACTGAAGAATGATTGACACTCTATCCATTTACGTTCCAGAATCCCGCTGAGACCTAGTGTCTTCTACGATTCCACGGGTTCTGTCCTCGCCTACCACCATCGCGCCCGCGCACATTGTTCCCGCGTAAATCACTGCGAGTTGTCTCCCTTTGATCGTTCATCGCGCGTTTCAGGGACATGAGATATTTCACTAAATTGGGACAGGGGATACCATTTTCTCGGGACCTGTCCCCACAATCCTGGGACGATTGGTGGAAGAGGGTATTGTCCCCAATGTATTTCATCTGAGATAAATTAATATGGAAAACATAGAATATGATGTTGTGATATGGTTGACAAGCTTAAAATATTCCTTTGGGGTGAAGTAAAATACAGTAAATGTAGATTTAATTGTTAACTGTCCGACTGTGCCCCGCTTTCTAGTTAGGTCTGTTGTCTATGAACTTAAGGAAGCTCGGACACAATCAGGAATAGGCCCGTTTAAGGTTATTGAGATTTTATATCCTTCTTTCCTTTTCTTTCTGTGGCAATCCACAAATTCATGTAATAACAATGGTATAGTCCGTGAAAACACAGTAGTATTAAATAATATTAATAATAGTAGTGGTAATCCACATAAATGTCCGTGAAATCACAGTAAATATCAATATAAATTATCAGTTTATAATTGTTAAGAGTTTAGGAAACAGGAAATCCTATTAAGAGGCCCTTCCTCCTTGAAAGCCAGATTTCGAATCCTAACCTTTCACAAAGAAATGCTTCGTCTACCCGGGACGGGATGGCAAACATACCACGAGACCAGTTTAATGCGATTAATTGCGCAACGTATTAACTGCAGACATGCCATGTAACTCTGGCGTTTTAGTACACTTATCTATGACAGATAGACAAAGAATACATCATATGGCTGAGACGAAATGTTGAAAGGAAGAAAGTATATTTTTTATAAGGGAATGCTTAATTATTGCATCATATAAACATGTCAATGCCTTCCTTTTCAAACTTGATTATGGAAAAACAAATCATTAAAACAGTTCAAAGCACAAAGCTTTACCGGTGTAGCTTATATGCTCTGTGGTCTGTGTGCATAAGACAGAACATTTGCACATAAATGCTTTGGTATTTTATATTTGAGAAAAGGCGTGGAGATATGATATAAGAAATGAAAACCCCATATCACTGCTTCAACAATTTAGAAAAAAAAAATGACTAACTTGACTATTTGATTTTACCGTAACTTCGACAGTATTTCAGTCATATAGCGATATCCAGCTAATTACAGGTGGAGGAAGACCCCGAATGCACGGAGGCATCCGGGTAGAACCACCGACCTACCACAAGCCAGCTGGAAGGCTTCCTCACATGAAAATCCGAACCACCCTGCCGGGATTTGAACCCACGTGGTGAGGGGCTGAGAATTTAGAAAAAAAAACTTTTGTATAGTATAGTTTTGTATTGTATAGTGATAGTATTATTATTTACTGTGAATAGATACAGGTGCAGTGACTGTACATCTTTGTAATACATGTAGCTTCTCCAGCATTGAAATAAATTGTCTCGAGTTACACATGCACACTATTTTCTTAATTTCTAAATACATAAACCTGTCTTCAAAAGTTCTTTTTTTAGTGATACCATTTAAATCAATGGTTGAGCTGTCATTAAAAAGTATTTATATAGAAAGCCCAATCAGGGAAATTCCATTATGTCTGATGATGTGGATTTCCCGTTAATATGATACGATCATATAGTTTTGCCTATCTTTGGTATCATGTCAAAGATAAATGGCATGATATCACACCCAGTTATTGCGGGAAAGGGTTCCGGCTATATTTTAGACGAGGTGGTATATGGAAAATTATTTCAGCTATCATGATCATGTAACGGCCTATTAGTAGCCGAGTTACACTTATCAGTTTGAGATTTGTGTAAATAGTCTGGTTTCTAAGTATGTATTGCACTGACCCAGTAAGCAAAGGGTCCTGGGTTTTAGTCCCAGTCTGGCTGCACCTTGTTCTAGCCTGGTTACTTTGGCGCCAAATGTGAAGTCATTGCTATAGTCCACCAGTATTGTTTTCAAAAACATATAGCAATTTGTTTTTTCCTTGGAATCCAGAGAGATATTCCAAGAGAGTATGTAATGTTCTACGCATAACCGTTATCAGCGAGGGATTTGTGTAAGTGGTTCTGTAGTAGACCAACTTGGTAAGCAAAAGATAGTGGGTACAAACCATTGACTGGCTACACATCTTTCTCACTTGGTTACATTGGTGCCAAATGTAGGACCATTATTGTATAGCTCTCCAGTATAAGCCTCACCTTTGGTTTGTTCAAGATCATGGTGCATTATAATTTGTTATTTGTACTGTGAATTAATGGACAAATTAGCAACAACCTAAATTTATAAGTATCTCTTATAAAGAGAGATGTGTGTAGGTGGTCCAGTTTCACACCCATTTATTAAGCAAGGGTTCTCAAGTTTAAAATCCTTGTCTGGCTGCACACTTTTGACTTTTGGATATTTGAATCATATTGTATCTGTCAACATGGGATTTGCTGATAGCAACTTGTCCTCTGTCCTGTGAGTTTAAGGGCGAATTCCAAATAAGAGGTGGGTATAAATCTGTTATGGCCTTTGAAAAGCCCATACATCATTGTTGATACTTGTATAGCAGATTGGTCTGGTCCTAGAGACTGCGTCGTTAGAGCGTCTGCCCCGGAATGTGAGAGGTTTTGGGTTTGATCCCCGGCCACGACATACCAAAGTCACGAAACATGGTACTGGTATAGCTCTTGGCGCATAAAATTTAAGGGTAGTTCCAAGACTTGTTGGCCAGGTGTTAGGAAAATATGACTTAGTGCGGTGTCTATGGCTCGATTTCGCTGTTCGCAGCACTGTTTCTGTAGCAAGTAAAAAATCTAGGGCTGTCGCGATACGATTGAAGCGTACCAAGCCAAGATATATATAGCGATACGTTATGAGTGTACCGCAAGACATGCCATATCGTCATATCATAATCTAATTAGAGGTTATATCAAAAATGACTTGTTTCGATGAAATCAGCTGAATAAACTCCTGTGAATCAAATGCTCTGGAATTATATCCCCTAACATGGATTTGACCATGCTTGTAGGAGATCGCGTTTTACAGCCTTAGCAGACATGGTATCCAAATGACTGAAATAATGTCGGTGGTACATTAAACCCAATTAATAAACATATTAAGCAATCCAGTAAATCAGGCTGAAGAGAACTCACACTGGACATAATCATCTTGGGTTCAAACTCTGGTTTGGCTGCACATTTTTTTTAAGGTTTTCGTCACACAAATATTTATTGTAGTTACACATTCACTGAAATGTTTGGTGTTGAACTGCGTATAGGGATGTTGTTACGATATCGGTCTAATCTATCATTTTTTTGAGTATGTTTTTTTACATGTATAAATAATTGTCATTCTGATAATCAGGAGATTTTGATAAATAGTAAGACCATCTTTCTTCGGTAAAACCGATGATAGATATGTCTCAGTAGCCATAACTCACAAAAGACGAGAATCATGTGTAAGAAGCCGGGTAGCTCAGTCCATAGGGAATTGCCCTGTAAGCATAAGGCTCCGGATTAAAGTTCCGATCAGGCTGCACATTTTTCTCTCTCTGTGATATTTGGCACACGATGTGGAGCTTTGGCAGTATGTGCTCCAATATAATGTTCTCAATGTTTTATGGATCTTTTTTGAAATTCAAAGACAAATTCCAGTTTGATGGAGGAATATGTCAAGTTACTACAATAGTGGATACTCATGTGTAAGCGGCCGGGTAGCTCAGTTGATAGAGCATTCGTCTTGTAAGGGAAAGGCTACAGTTCGAATCTCGGTTAGGCTGCATATTTGTCATCCTATGACAAATACATTTCATTCTTGACAAAGTCGAGTAAACAATTAGAAAAGGAATCAAGAAATTAGGGGAAAAAACTCATCAAAAGCCTTAGAACGGTCTGAATCTGAATTTGATATGCTGTAGATCCGAAAACTGGGGTTTTACACATAAACAGATAAATAAAGGAATATATAGGTTATTAGATTATAAAAAAAATACAATAGAATTATTGTTTGGTTGGTTGGTTGGTTGGTTCGGTTTTACGTCCCACCGACAGTATTTCAATCATTTGCATACTATATCTACTTGAGACAGATATAGTGCTGTCACACTGCAGTATGTGAGGAAGCCTTCCAGCTGGCTTGCGGTAGGTCGGTGGTCCTACCCGGGTACTTCTGTGTGCTCGGGGTCTTCCTCCACCTGTAATTAGGTGGACGTCGCTATATGATTGAAATACTATCGCAGCGACGGTAAACCCCAATACAACAACAATACAACAACACACTGCAGTATCATACTGTTGAAATATGACATGATAACACACCCAGTCACATTATCCCAAGATATTATCCCGACACTTTTAATCTGGGCGCCAAGCAAGAGAGCTATACCAGTACCTTTTTTACAATTTTGGTATGTCGCTGCCGGAGATCGAACCCACGACCTCCTGCTTACATTATTGCTTTGATTCTAGTAAAATAAATGTAAAACATTTAATATGGAGAAATACAGCAAAAGTTCTTGCAGAGACTCAGAGAGAGAGAGAGAGAGAGATGCAATTAATAATACCTCAAGAGAGAGAGAGAGAGAGAAGGGGAGAAAGATGCATTGAAAAAATAAATAATTTTTAAAAGTAACATCAGTATTTTTTTCTGCGATCGAAAAATCTTTCTCTTGATTCATATATTTATAGGCGTTTCTATTTATAACACAACAGAGCGAAAGACAGAAAGAGAAACAGGGAGAAAGAGAAAGATACAATGAAAAGTAGAATTGGTTGATTATTTCAGTCGAATATAAATATTAAAAATGGTTTCCGCTTGAAAAGTACAGTTTCCGTATCGGTAGAAGCTGTTCCTGTTGTTGTTGTTGTTGTTGTTGTTATTTTCCCCGATTACAGTATAATTAACCACACGAATAAGGTATGGTAAATAACGTCATCATCATAATCAACCACAATATTTGTAGTGCATTAGAGTATGTTTGAATATTAATTTCCACGTGCAACGAAGCCAATTATCACGGGCTTTTTTGCCTTTTACGGACTTAACTATATAAATTGGCACACACGTGTGTTGTGGTCAGAGACTACTTTTTCTTTGGAATATTCGGATATAATTTTCTTTGTACGCTAACGTTGTAAATTGTTGATAGTAATTTTATTCTGGAAATTAAAATGTTAAAAATTGAATAAATTTGTTTTCATTAATTTTGCTAAGAATAAATAAATAAGACTCCAGTGTGACGATTTCTTGTGATAAAACAAAAGCTCTCCCACACATCAACCAATAATGTTTGCCACAATACATACCAATCTTTAAAATCGAGTCCCGAACCTAAGACTGCGTCTCCCGTCGCTCTCTCACTAGTCCTATAAATATTCCTTCGCTTTGCGATAAAGCAACGTCATATTGAATAGCCAAAAAAACACATAGCAAAATAAAAAATGTGCAACTTTCGTAATATCAGTGTTACCTCTCATTATATGATTGAATGAAACCCTAAAATTCCAAATCCGCTAAGGTTTGTGCAAAGTTACGCCAAAATGCAGTCATTTAAGCTTATTAATTTAATCCTGTTCACTCTAGAAGACGCCATAACTATCATAGTTATCGCGTCTTCTAGAGTGAAGAGAATTGAAGGGGCAGGGCGGAGATCAAAGGCGGCAGGGTGCGGCGCCCTGCCATTTCGACCTAGCTGAGCACTGATTTGTCTATAGGTAAATAAATTTTCGAATCGGAACAGACGAAAATTTTAATCAAAAATTACCGAGTACATACCGACCGTGTTTGCAATTTTACGATATGGGAATGTTTCCATACAATAACTTATACAGGATATCTAGATGACAATGACAAAGTCATAAGTCACAGGAATCACTCTTCCCTATTTCAAGTAACTTCCTTTAAAATTTCGTTTAAAAACAAATGGACAAATCAGCTATCAATATGATGTCAACATGTATACATAGAAATGGATCAGATATCTGAAGCCATAGGGGAGATTTATTATATGAATAGATCGTAATTATGTGTTATGTTTTTATGTATGGTTTGGATTTATGTCATCTTTTTCAGCTTGCTGATATAAATCTCTTATATAGTATGATGCATGTAATGCAGACATATATAATTAGAAATTATTTTGTCCATGAATGTATCACCTGTAGACATTGTAAATATTTGTCCACATTGGTTTGGCCTTCTGGATTTATATAAAATAAAATCTTTCCAATCTAAATGGAGATGTCTCCTGTCCAAGGCAAGGAATTTAAGTTCAGTTAGTGTTTGCATGTTCAGTTTGCATTTACCTTTCATCGGATATACATTTTGTTAACATAGTTATTGATTAAAACGTTTAAATGCATTAGATCTAAATCGATGTCTAATGACGACTATTTTGCTACACGTTTTTTGTAGACATCTGTTAAGACCTGACGCTACATGGAAAATGAAAAATGTAAAATATCAGATATAATGAAGAAAAATGGTGAAATAGGTTACGTCTAGGTCTTATAATTAAAATTACTCTCTCACATGCCAAAAGTAAATTATTAACCAAATACCTAAAACTGCAATGCACGTTGTTAAGAAGCATGATGGTACAAACCGATAGACCAATTCATTCCGCTCGGAAACTATAACTCATTGCACGCGCGATACACACAGAATCAAAGCACTGAGAGCACTGCCAGAAGCGAAAGTTGCATGTTGGTATGCATGTAAAAAATCAAGGTAGTTTAATCTTATTAAAACAGCAGGTAAGATAGATTATTTCTTTATTGGTTTCTCTCAAATTAAACAAAAATGGATAAGAAATAGTGTTTCTCAGTATTGATCCTCTCAATACCTTTAATACTTCATAAATTTGCTGCAGACAGAAATAATTTGGATAGAAAAGTAAGAAAAAGGGACGATATGAAGTTATTGTTCTTTGTCACTTCACATCCTTCCCATGTGTTAAGAATTATATCCATGCCTTCAATAATTTTTAGACTGCATGCGCATGCATTCTTTAGTACCACAATTTCAAGTCGATTGACGACAGCTGGCACGTTAATTTTAACATTTCGTAGTATATCTACGCAGACGAAGTTCTGAGATTAAAAATAGTTCATATTGAAACATGTCGGTTAATAGAGGAAACTCCAATGTTTTCAAAATTTCGTTCAGCACTAGACAAAATCTCATTATCTATTCAGTATATTCGCTACAGTATTTTATTTAGAACATGTAAAGTAAGCGTCACTTGTCAAGTTAGGTCTTCTTTTGGTATACCAAATGTAATTGTAGAATTACCGAAATCATATTGATACAGCCAAAATAAAAGCCACAAAAGCATAAATTTCACCAAAACTTAAAAAAAGAATTATATGATTAAACTTGAATCAAACGTGTGATGAAATCTCAAAGCTTTATTCATCTTTGATGAAAGTTTTAGTTAAAATATATAGCTATAAAGTAAGAGGTGCATTGTATTTTATCATTTCTAATCCCCCCCCCCCCCCCCCCACACACACCAACTACGTTGATAGTGAATGACAATGGAAGGAGCGAACATAATTTCCAGTTTTGAAGAGGATCTATCCATTAGTAAGAAAGATGCAGTAATTTGAAAAGTCAATATCTATTAGACCGATCGATTTGATAATCGATTTCCCCTATCATTGTGATTTAAAGGTTTGCTCTTAAATTTGTTTATATTTTTATCGCCATAACAGTCAGCTAGATCTAGTCTTTTAGATTCAAAACAATAATGTTACATTTTATTTTGTATTTATTATTTAGTAGTGTCTACATCTACATTTATTTATTTGCTTATCTTTCTTTCTGTCGATCGTCCTCGTACTTTCCAGATTTTTAGATTTCTGTTACATTTAAGCTTTATACTAGAGCTACACTTATGCAGGGCTTCTGCAGATTTATACACATACAGCATAATTGGATCAAACAATTAATTTAGAATAATTATGAACAATTATAGATATGATATGAGATTGAGAATCACAATTACTTGAATTACAATTACAAGAGGCATTTCATTGAATGATGTGAATGTAATATAACAATTTAAGAAAAACTTAATCCAGACATGGATTTGAAACCATGACCCCTCAAATGGTTTTAGTAAGAGTGGTCATGAGAATGAAATCATATTGACCGCTTGTTCTAATGACTTATTAATACATTATGGTTTTTTAAAGGAAAATAACATCCACTTCAATTTCTGAATTAATTTGGCTCTAAGGTCAAAGGACTGAGAACAAATACCTTTTTTAATCCTATGGCAACACGTTTATAAATAGTAAATGCAAAATGATCAGGTAAAAGAAATGTATAGCCAGACCAGGACTTGAGTGGGTGCACATACAAAAATCTTTTACTTAGGCCCACATGCTGCATTTAGAATTTATCCCTGAATTCACATGACATAACAAATTTCCATATTATTGACAACCGAAGGGCGATATATACAGATTAACTATACTGAAAAGGCCACCCTTTTTGGTACCGAAGGTAACCAGGTGAAACAGAATGTAAAGCCGGACCAGAATTCAAACTTAGGACCCTTGGCATACAATGCGAGAGCTCTACAGTCTGATATGCAGAATTGCTAATACAATCTCATACTGATAAAGGTTACTCATGGGCTGTTATTTTACCTAGTATGAACAATGAACAGCCAGACAAGGATTTTGATTCTAACAGGGTGGTCATACTATTAGACCACTGACAATAATCTCTTACTTAGCAGTTACATATGGACTTTTTACCTTAATTCAGGGCAGGACAGAACAATTTGCTATGTTCTTAACAAACCAAAGGCTGATATATACGCGAAAATGTTACCAAAACGGCCCCATGTTTGGCACCAAATGTAACCAATAAGTAGGTGAAAAAAGAATGTGCAGCCAGACCAGGATTCGAAACCTTACAGCTTACAGCGCGAGAGCTCTACAGACTAATCTTCAGGATTACCAACACAAATATCACACTGATCAGGATTACTAACAGGCTGTTATATTACCAGGCAAAACATTCAGCATGATCCAGATTTGAACCCAACTCAGACCCCAAGCATACAGGGTTGAAGAACCACCAGACCACAGACACAAATATCTCTCGGATAAGAATTACTTTTGGACAGTTTAATAATATACATCCATGCATAAGCCATATTTGAAATTTGTTCATGAAAATAATCTATGTTCCTGATATACCCAAGTGAGATATACTCTGGAAAATTATTACTGAAACGGCCCTTAGCCAAGGACTAGAACCAGTACCATATAGATACAGTTATCGGAATGTTTACACAGATCTCACAGCGACAATGGCAACTACTTGGACATTACATAACCATGTGTAAAACATGTGCGGATAGATCAGGATTTCACTAGCAAGTTTTGAGCTCAATCAACTATTAGCTATCATACTGCTTACACATTATAATTTTGGCTACTTGAAGTATTTGAAGGCATCTGCTGAAGGCTTGAGATCTTACTTGTTAAACAGCATGTTTCTCAACGGGCCTAAATAAATAACTGTTGAGTATTGGCACTTTACTAAAACTACTCTTATAAAACTATTAATTAAGTCACTATATTATATCCATGTGCAGCTGATGCTGTTGTTAACATAAGACAGGTTTCAAGTGATACCAGCTCTTTAAAGAATGTTTAAATTCATTTTGTAGATCAAAAGGAATTATTTGATAGATTTTATACTATCCAGACTCTATTGTGTTTCTTCTTTTAAATTTCTCTTTAGATAGGAATCAATGAACTAAAAGGGCTCTTAATTTACATTATTCAATACTTTATGTTTTTTATTAAATTTAAAATTATTTTAAATTCACCATTGTGTTTTCTTTTATTCCCATATTAGAATTCCACATTGAGCAACTGCATTCAAGATTCAGTTTTCAACAGATATTCTACTCATGTTTTTTTCTGGTGCTTGTGGTTGTTGAAAAAAAACAAAATGGAAGATGTAGTTTGCTTAAAATTTGCTTGCATCGTATGCCTCAGGTCCTTTTATTTTTACAATTGTTCACTGAGTTTGGGCTATTGATATATATGATTTAAAATATTATAGTATACACAGTTTTAACTCAATGCTTAAAATGGTAAAGCCAAGCTAACTGTGCCAGATAAAATGGCGAATTTATTTATTCATGATATCATCTTGTTATGGCATACTATCTTTAGAAATTAACATGAATAACTAATTAACCAATCGATGTCCAATCAAGACCTTGTTTACATATCAGTTAATTTACAACTGTAAAAAAACTTTACTTTTGTAATGTGACATCAAAATGGATCTAGATAGCTCAGTAGTAGAATGCATAAATCCAGGTCACAGGTTTGTGGTTCGAATTTTGACGGGTCGCCACTTACTTGTTGTTCGCCTCCATCCAGGGAACATGCAAGGGTTATTCGCGTCATGCATGTCTCGGCTGATTTATGAATAAACGCAATGATCAGGATGTAAACATGTTAAGTCATCTGCATGAAACTAACATAAAAGTAGATAATAATTTCTACATTTTAATGGAAATTTCTTATGAATCATATTACGACTTAAATAAAACTATTACACATAGATATTGGAGATATATAGATATTGATCTCTCTCTCATACCTCACTTGATTTGTTATAACAAATTATAGATTAAGGAATAGAAGCCCTGTTTTTAAGGGTTTCTCTAAGTCTCCATGACTTTGGGTCTTACTATAGCAAAGTCCGTTACAGGTGGATATCCTTACTTCACTTTGAAACCAACATTAGTGTAAACGTGACAAACTCAATATATATGTCTTTAATTTCTGTATTGGTACAGTTATGTACAACTCACAAATTTGTTACATTGAAGTTGTACATAAGTGTACCCGATGCTCTCTTTTGATTATTCTATTTCACTTAAAGTTACAATGTATACCCAGTTTACATGTAAAGAGGGTCAGTGATAGATACCAATTATGAAAAGGAAAAAAAAAATATTTTAAAATAGGTTCTTGAGGAGGCAGGTCGGCAAGCTTTTTATTTCCCTCACAAATTTAGTTTGTGGAGAGGCGGGTATATAGGAGTCACTGTGTGGGTCGGTCGGTAGCTTTTTTATGCCAACACTTGAAAAATGCATAAAGCATTGCTGCCTGTAAGTCCGTCCGTACGTACGACCAAATCTTTTCCGATCATTAACTGGATAACCGCAGGGCCAGGGTTTGTGAAACTATGTAGGGACATTGGCCATGGCTAGTAGATGAACTCTATTGATTTTGAGGTCATAGGGTCAAAGGTCAAGGTCACTGTGTACATTAGTGTAAAATCCTTGTCCGATCATTAACTGGAGAACGAAGGGCCTGGGTTTGTGAAACCTGATAGAGACATTGGCAATGACCAGCTGATGGACCAAATTGATTTTGAGGTCATTAAGTCAAAAGTCAAGGTCACTGTGTACATTAGTGTGAAATCCTTTTCGATCATTAACTGGAGAACGAAGGCCTGGGTTTGTGAAACCTGTAGAAATTGGATGACCAGCGATGAACCCTTTTGATTTGAGGTCAAAGGTCAAGGTCACTGTGTACATTAGTGTGAAATCCTTGTCCGATCATTAACTGGAGAATGAAGGGCCTGGGTTTGTGAAACCTGATAGAGACATTGGCAATGACCAGCTGATGGACCAAATTGATTTTGAGGTCATTAAGTCAAAAGTCAAGGTCACTGTGTACATTAGTGTGAAATCCATTTTCGATCATTAACTGGAGAACAGCAAGGCCTGGGTTTTGAAACCTGGTAGGGACATTGCCATGACCAGGGATGAACCCTTTTGATTTTGGTCATGTCAAAACATTTAGTATGAAATCATTGTCAGACTGGTCGAAGGTGCTTGACATATTATCATTATAAAAAGCGATTGTGGAAGCATCTGTGTCCTATGGAAACATTTCTAGTTTATCCATGCTATTTCTCATTAGCTACTGGATTGATTTCAATCAAATTTTATAAGAAGATTCACTAGCAAGCACAAATTTGCATATTGTACAGTTGTAATGATTGAATGATTTTTCTATAAGTTATGTCCCTTTAATGATTTCTGGGGCTTTCTTTATCCACGTTATTTGTCAATAACTATTTGATGGATTTCAATCGAACTTCATAGGAAGTTTCACTAGCAAAGACAGGTGTGCATATTATATAGTTTGTTATGGTTGAATGATTTTTTCTCTAATTGATTTTCTTGAAATTTCTTTGTCTGCGCTATTTTTTAAATAAGTACTGGATTGATTTCAATTGATTTCAATCAAATTACATATGAAGTTTCACTAATAAGCACAGATGTGCATATTTTGCCTTTCATTTTTTTTTCTGTTTGTCCCTTTGATTACTTGTCAGCGCTATTTCTCAATTACCACAGGAAGGATTTCAATAATTACCATCTTCTTAATCTTATTTGTCTGCACTTTTGCTAAGCACAGATGTAAATAATTATACTTTTAATACTGTTAAATGTTTTTTTTTTGTTTTTTTTTGTTTGTTTGTTTTTTTGTTTTTTGTTTTTTTGTTGTTGTTTTTTTCAATTTATTACCATTTGGAGAATATTCTCCCCTTTACCAATTCTCAGAGCAACAACATCTTTATCCATTGTTTTACAATTTGTAGCAAAGTGCACAATGGAATGTTGGCACATTTTAGGTTGCTTTGCAAAGCCTCTGTTTGATCTTCCTGATATTGTCATAGTTTTCATTATCTGTATCAAATTCTGTCTTTTCGTGGAGAGCAATTTTGTGAAGCATAGTGGGGGTATTTATCACCTTAAGTGTTAGATCCAGTGCTACTTTGTACAGAATCTCATAAGGGCTATTGTCATTGAATGTGTTGATATAAAACGCAACTTCGATACTAAGATGACGAAAACGCGATAGCATGATACTGGTCACGCGACAGAACGATGATGAAAACGCGACAATACGATAGTGCGATGATGATAATGCAACTTAGCATCGTGTTTTACGTGTCCTATCGCATTATCATAATTGCATCTTCGCGTTTGCGCAATCATGCTATGGTGTTATCTTTATCCCTCCATCGCTTTCCAGTGCGCATGTGAATGCTGAAAAAAAAGATCTTTAAGTACAGCAGTTCAAAAGGACGAGTTTGTCTCATGTAAATGCAATGTTTTTGATATTCATATGACGTCAATTTTGACACTGGAGTTGAAGTCCGCCACCAAATTCTAGAACAACATTCCTAAAATGTTCATTGGAGGTTTCAGGTATAACCCTCCCCCCACCCCCCAATACCCATATTCCATATCTTGCAATTTGATCGAAATATTTCTTTGAAACTTGGTCACTTTGAAGACATTAAAAAAAATGTTTCACCGAGAGTTTTTTCCAGGATTTATTAGATGTAGGGCGGATTAATCTGTATTTAAGTGTAACGTCAATTGGGGCTAACTATTTCTAAATATGTACATATACTTAATTGTACTTAGGCTTATCTAGCCGATGATTAGAGACCAATGATACAATAAAACTGATTATGGTAACACAAAAATCACGGGGATCAAACAATATAATCAACAAAGATTGGTTTAAAATAAATATAAAACTCTAAAATATCCGGTCATAAAACCCTACAATAAACCCTGACTGGGCTATGCAAAATTAAGGAGATGAAAACCACCTTAAAATGCTGTCTCGGGCCACCTTAATATTAATAGCTGATAAATGAAAATATCCTAGGATGATAAAACCCTACGTATATGACAATCTCTATACCGACAGACAAGCAAACGAAATTGACGCTATATGAGCTCCCAAACCCAAGTTACAGGATGTATCGGAAACCCTTGGTATTAAGAATGTTCTGAATCTTTTCGCCCCTAACAATGCCAGGTGACTTCTCGGGAGACAGAACTTGCATCGAGATACCAAAGCCTAACAATCAACAATGATATACTTATGCTATCTGAGATCTTACCCTGGTGACAGTTGACAACAGACTGACTGAGCGGACCCGCCTTATATACTTTTCTACAAGTCACGTGACCGACAAAACATAGAATCTTCCAGGGCGAAACCATTTCCGTTAAATAAGAATAGTCAGAGGAGCGTCAGCTTATACGAGATACTAAATGACCGTGATTTAAGCATTGAAATCGAATTAATGAATTAAATTAATGAAATATGATAAATTAAACTATTTACACTTACGATTTGATGCTTCTTTATATTAATGTGGCTAAAATAATGGAAACATCGAATCGGGAAACCGGAAGTAGAAACCTTGATAAACTTTACTAAAATTATTTTGACGAAAACATTTAAATTACACACTAATTAGCAGGTTTGTTTCATAAGTTAACATTGAAGTCTATGGGAAATTTACAATTTCTGTGAATATGAAAAACTGAATTTGATTTTCGAAGGAAACTCAGAAAGATGCATTATATGAATCTGGTTCAAATTTCATGAACACATCTAAACTTTACCGTAGGAAAATGGAGAAAAAAATATTTTTGTAGTTTTCAGGGGACATAATTTATGACAACAAAATTATAAAAGGGAGGTATTAAACGATTTTCTGTCATATGTTATAACATGTCAGTTTGCCTTTAAGATTCCCATGGTTTTACATTTTAAAAGCTTATATCGTAAAGTTATATGCATGGATTCGGTGGTGATTATGGGGCATATACTTGGACCGGAAGTGAATTACAGGTCACAAACTTTAAGTTGAGATGTGGTTGCATGTGTATCTGCACTTTCATTTTTAATGTATTCAACAATTAAAAGTGTATGATCAATTCAAATTTCGATCCATTTTTATTAGATGTCTTCAAATACACAAAAAAGGTTTGAAGGTTAATAAGTACTAGACACATGAAGTTACAAGTTTAATTATGACAGATATTTGAATAACTGTGTAGAGTTATGGCCCTTGAAAATCGGATAATTGAAAAAATAATCTATGTTCAAACTCAAGCTTACTCATTTGTTGGATTTCTTTGCTGATATCGGCCCAGCTGACAAGGAGTTATGGCCCTTGAATTTACTCTCTAGCATCTAACATTTATGAAGAATTTTTTAAAACACGCACTGATCAAAAAGTTATATGTGGTGAATCATTTATCCATAAACAGTTTCAATATGCATAAAGTACAGGTTTCAAAACTCATCCTGTATATGTTTTGATCGCATGCAGTCTTTCGGCGCGCTCAACGCTTTGATTGAAACATGTTCTAGAAAAAAAAACATAATTTCACCATACAAGTAAGTAATAGAGATGAAGTGACCATTGTGTAAAGCATAAACTCAATCTCTAAAGTTCTTTCTGAGTTGTGACATACAGATGCGACTAGTGACACTACAGTTATTTAAGACTCTAACAAGAAAAGATTAAAAACAAAAATATTCAATTAACGGCTTACATTAAACAAACCGTTCCCCTCGCATACTGTTTTGACCTTATAACCGAACCTGTCTATGCTCAGGACCCTCATATTACAAAGATCGACCTCTCTATAAATAATTTATATATAGAGAGGTAATTTGTTTTTTATTGTGTGTGTGTGTTTTTTTTTACTGAATATCAGGGTCCTGTGGTCTATGATTTAAATCAAAAGGTTAACAAACGCAAAAAATGGAAGTATAAAAACTAGAATTAAAAATTCTAAATATATAACCCAAGAATATTAAAAAAAATAAGTATTACAAAAAAGTCGCAGCTGGCCTAGATCTCAAGACCCCTTGCAAAAACAAAATATTGAACGACGCTTTTACCCTATTTCCGCAGCCGCAAATTTGTGGTGCAGATACGTTTATTTATAGGTAGTTTAATGAATGAAACTGCGGATGAACACTAAATTATAAACTTGCTTCGTTTACAGTTTTATTTGCACAGAAATTGTGCTTCTACCCAATGCTTTCAAAATCCTGCACTATATCTAACTTTTATCAAAACTGCAATGTTGACTTCTACTATGGAGGCTATTCGTTGCCAAAAATCCAGCCTTGTAATCATGACAATTTATACTTCGGTTCAACTAAACAGATTTGTAAAAGTATAAACGTTTATCCGAGAGGTACATATTGTGCTCGTATTGTGCGTTTTGATTATCTCGATTTAACTAGTAACGTTTTTACTTCTAGAATGTAATTTGGTAACATGCAGCTAAGATAAAATGCAAATAATATTTATAATTTTTCAAACTCAAATTTACGAAATGTACAACGACATACACGACACGTTTTACGCCGTACATCACGACGTTCGAGAATGGAGCCGCATCAAATAACACTCTAAGGTTTACAACTGCATACTTGACTTTTACATTTCTACGCGATTAACATTTGTAGACGATTTTGCAACTTCCATATATGGTAGTATCACGGAAATAGGCGAAGATTTAAAGGCGGAGCCAAATTTCACGAGCGGAAAATAAAGAGAGGTAACTCTTACACTATGATAAATCGGTAAGTACAGAAAGATTTCGTATTTACCTGAGTCTGAAAATGATACTTTGTAGATACAATAATTTTATATACATCAATTGTTAATCGTTATACTTACCTTTGGACTCTTTTAATATATACATGGTAAAATGAAAACGAAAAAAAAAATATGGTTGAAGATCTATGAAAGGGAAGTTGCTATGTACAGACATTTAAGCTTCATAAATTTGGTTTTAATTTTACTAACGTTATAAGTGAATATTAAGAAATGAAAGCTTTACATTAGAAACTGCATAGATTTTTTTCTCTTTTTTCTTATCCAGTCATACCCTAGTATTAAGGTTATATTTGTGATATAGTAATTAAATGTTACTTAATATTACTGGGAAAGGCAGCAGCCAGAATTTGGCCTGTAAAAATTATTGTATAGATCTATCTGTAGCAAATCTTCCATCTGTTTTGACTTGAAAATTGGACAATAGTAAAGCAGCAACTTAACTGAACCTTAAATATCAATTTGACTTATTCCTTCTATAAATATATTTGTTTTGCATAAAAAATCTTGACTTATAGTCAAGCAGTAATTTTTACTGTCTGGAAAAATCCCATTAAGAGTTGGATTAAGACAGACAGTTGATGGCATGTAACTTGTGTATTTTCTTAAAGAAATTAATCAATCTGCAGGTATGTATATGAACAAACACAGAGATTCAAAATAATATTGGAAGTCAGACACTTTTTTTTTTTGCATTTAAAACATTAACAAACCTTAAAGACTAAAACACAGGATCTTTTTTATACTGCCAATAGTCAATATTGGCTACTTGAGGCACCTTAATTTTGGATGTGTTCTTGAATTGTTATTCAAAAAATTGAGTCCGTTACACCTCAGCTCTGTTTGTGAAAAGTAAGCATTGTTTTTCTGAAAAAATCGACTTTTTTTATGAAAGTGGCATTGAGCGCGAATTCACAACACCAGTAATGGCAGTGGCTAGATATTAAATTTTGAAAAAAGCTCAACTGTAGTGAAGTGGGTTCTCATATCATGTGGCTTTGGTGGCTCGACTAAAAAAACATCAAAGTTAAAATCCTGGCCAGGGATATAAAAATCTAAATATAAATTTACGCCATGCTGCGCTTATATTGCTGGCTTTAATTTACAATATAGGTGGGGTACTAATCTTTTTTATATCTTCTGATGTTGATTCAATACCTGC
Source organism: Solen grandis (assembly GCA_021229015.1). Lineage (NCBI taxonomy): Eukaryota > Metazoa > Mollusca > Bivalvia > Adapedonta > Solenidae > Solen > Solen grandis. The sequence goes on from CM037777.1 coordinate 5,148,939, forward strand.
ATACAATGGCACTCATGCAACTGAAACACATGATGTTTAGTAAATAATTGTGATACTGTTTAATTCTCATAATGCATTTACCTTGAATGTGTAGACCTACACGCTGCAATACTTCCCTTATTCGTACATGGGAGATAACTGCGTGGAGATTTGCCAGGCGTTGTCGGAAAATACCGAAAGTGAGCGGACAATTACGTTTATTTACGATGATATAGTGGGCGGGGAAATGGGCGGAAATGGGCGGAGCTTATTTATCAACATTCCAAACGTGTAAACCTGGATTAAGCTGAGCCGAATCATGATGGTCTGACAATGTAAAGTTGCGAGCGTTAAAATAAGAAGGTGTATTGTAGTTTATCAAAATGCATTTTGTTGAAATACGTATTTACAACGTTGCATCGGCAAATTCAGTCCAAGAATGTATCTCTGGAATTTAAATACTAAGAAATTCAAATGAATTGTGTATTTTGTCGGAAAATAAACTGTTCAACTCAGACCAACAATGCTGGATTTTTGGCAACGAATAGCCTCCATATTCTACAACCAGTGGTACTATTTTTCAACGCGAATGTATGGATAAGTGGCGGTTATGTGATTGATATACAAATTCCACTGTCTGACTTTAGAAGCTTTCGCTTCTAATATATCGTTTAAAAACGAATTTAAAAAGGGAAATACCTTATCACACACGACAAATACGATACCTTAAATATGCGTTTACAAAAATATACGACTCACCACAAACTTCGCTATCGTGATTTACTCACATGGCCATGGAAACTATACACAAAAACAGATTTACCGTGCACGAGGATTGCAAAAATAGAAAGACACGCCCATGTCCACACAAAAGAAACAAAGTGTCAAAGCCGACAAGGAAATTGAAATAAGAAGTTCTGGAAGGGGTATAATATATATGTATAAAAATAAACATCGGCTCTGCTACTGTTATAATTCGAACACTGGATATATGTATTTGTTCTATCTTTATCTTATAGAAATGCAGGGACAAAACATGCAAAGATGTTGCATATTTTGACGAACAATTCATGTCAAGTGATTATGTGTATGGATACGTCATTATCTCAAGAAAATCAGAAATGATTGCTGGATTACGGCTGAGTGGCGATGGGTTAGACGATCCTGATTTTGTTATACGTATATCATACACAGGTACGATCAGCAACCACCTTTACATGTATTATAATTAATACTAGTAAAATGTTTAGTCGAAGCATTTATTGTCATTTTTTTTTAGAATATAATGGTCTGAATGTTTGTTTGGATTCATAACCATCTCATAAATCTATCTAATTTCCATAAACTATTGATTCTATAATGAATATGAGATTAGCTATTTATAATCTAAACAGTAATTCATTGTCGTTTAGTATTTACATAACATTTCAGCCAATTCGTTATGCTTTCTACTTATTTTGATAGTACATAGTTTGATTTTTAAAGCTAGTTATAAATGTGGAGGCACACATGCTAATGCGGGAGGAAAACATAACTATTGAGATGGGAGATAGACAAATTCAGTTTAGGAATAATGTATAAAGAAATAAAAAAAAAGAACCGATACAAATATGAGAAGAATGGTAAAAAAGGGAAAGGTTGTGAAATCAGATATTCGATGAATGATATATTGATGTGTTAATATATAAATTAGATATGATGGACATACATGATTGACATACGGTCGTTTCACCATAGCATTTTTCAGCATGGGTGTTCGAACACCTGGCACTGGACTATTCTCGTGTAATTGAAACAATTTTATTTAAATATGTAATTTTCTGTATAGTTACGCATTTTTTCTATTCTCCTGGATCACATTCAATAATCCTTTCCTACACGAAATACATGTGCTAAAGAAAAAAAATGGGCATACGGAATTCCGGTATGACGTAAAAAGAAACCCTGAAAGTGATGCTAAGGTCGATGATATTCAGGGGAACAATAAAAATCTACCCCGATAATGACCCTTATAATCGTACTATCCACTAGTCCTTACCACATACTTTCAACACTGTAACTCTGTAGATTGTCGGCAAAAACGTATCACTATGTTCCTCTGGTAAACCGCTTAACTCATTAATAATGTTTTAATTCATAATTGTTAATTCTCATTTGAAAGGTATTTCACAGTTTTTTAACTCGCAACTGTTTTCTATATTAGTGAAAACAATCAAAATTAATAAAAACGAAAGTTTAGTTTTAATAGAGATGATACCAATAAACAACAACATAATTTCCTCATATGATGACTATTCAGGTGCAAAACTATTTCTCACATATGTCATATACAGGAAACCCTCGCCACAACGAATATCGTTAAACCGAAATCCTCGCCATTCGAAGTTTATATTCGGTCCGGATTTCTTCCCTTCTTATTTTATGAAATGCTAATCCGAATATATCTAATTCTATTCTTTTGCTATTTCGAAGTAAACATCCTAGTCGAGAGAATGTGATTAATGCATATTTTTTTTATTTTTTTTTTTCAAAGTAAATTTTCATAAACTTACCAGTGTTTTTATCATCGATCGTACCCGGGTCGGTAACCAAGTTTTTTTTACGGCTGCGCCTGGCAAGTTTTTCACACCTCTTACGAGGTTTGGTTTGTCCGACCGGAAATTGTGTTTATTGCTAATCGATGTCGACAGGTTGCATATTATGCACGTGCCAGGAGATAAACCCAGTTGTCAGATCTTGAGTACATTCAATGTCGTGACGTTCGTCATCTGCATATGACGCTAACTGAAACTGCAGATTACGGTAAAACACACGTATCACTATATTGAATTGTTTTGAACGATTATGTTGAACAGAAGCACCTCAGTAGAGTATGTTAATCTAATCTTTTCTTTCGTTACTTACATATAGTATATACATACATGATATATCAAAACATAGTTGGTGATTGGCAGAACGATTTCCACGATCGATATGCACCGGTAATGAAAACACAGATATGCAGGCACACAAACAGAAATTTTCATCGGAATTTTTAATCCGATTAATCGTTATTTTCAGCTCTGAACCAGGGACTACTGTTTAACGAGGTTCTAACGAGATACACTCGTATTGCCTTCATTTATCCTTTTAGTTTAAACTTATTTATTTTACGTCGATTGGGAAACAAGTTCTTACAACTTATGCTTATCCCTCTCAACGGGTCCTGGGTTGGACCAGTACTTTGCGCATGGGAAGGTCGGGAATAATTCTTGCCTCCAACGGGGTTCGAGCCCACAACCTTCGGATCCGTAATCGGATACGTTACCACTGGACCACGGCGTCCTCAATTTATTATTTTACACACACATAAAACAACTAGATGTCATTCGTGAAAACGAATGATAGGACTTTCTGCAAGCTGTGTAAATGCAAAAAGCAGGAAATAGAAGTTTCATGTAATGATTCACCTCTGGTAGTATTTCATGTTCATGCTAAACAATTGACATTATATTCCGAAATTAGTGCAAATGATAAGAACTTAGTATTAGTCTGTGACGTAACATGATGTTATATGACGTCAGGACATGACTGCAAACTTGATTTCTAGTTTAAAGGTCCTATGTTCGAATCTTGCTTCAGCCACAATACTTCGGTTTTTCGGAATTAAGGTTAGCTGACAAAATATTCACACCTTAGTTTCAAGATGTACCGTCTGTAAAAAATTGAAGAAAATCTGATCACAAATGGCGGCTGTAGAGCGCGAATACCATTTTTCACTATTTTAGCTCTGACGTCACGTGACGTCATAGGGTGCTGAAAATGCTGTTGCTCAAAAGCGCACACTTTACTGCAATAACTCTGAAATTTTCATTATTCTGAACAACTGGCATCATGTCGAAATCATTGCCCCAAATTAAAATTAAGTGGTATGCTTATGACGTCCAATGACGTCACGATTCAAAATATTTGTAGAAATGCTGCAGAACTGCAAACTGTGTAAGTTTCAACTTTCTATCTCATCCTGAAGCTCTTCAATCCTAAAATGAAATTTTTGGTCCTATGTTCGAATCTTATTTCAGCCACAGAACTTCGGTTTTTCGGAATTTCGGTTAGCTGGCAGGATATGCACACCTTAGTTTCAAGGTGTACCATCTGTGAAAATTTGAAGAAAATCCGACCATAAACGGCGGCTGTAGAGCGCGAACACCATGTTTCAATATTTTTAGCTCTGACGTCACAGGACGTCATAGGGTGCTGAAGATGCTTTTGTTCAAAAGCTCATACTTTACTGTCATAACACTGAAATTTTCATTATTCTGAACAACTGACATCATGTCGAAATCATTGCCCTAATATGAAAATTAAGAAGTATGCTTATGACGTCACATGACGACATTTGACGTCACGACTCAAAATATATTAAGAAATTATGCAGAACTGCAAACTGTGTAAGTTTCAACTTTCTATCTCATCCTGAAGCTCTTTAATCCTAAAATGAAATGTTCGGTCCCATGTTCGAATCTTATTTCAGCCACAGAACTTCGGTCTTTCGGAATTTCGGTTTGCTGACAGGATATGCACACCTTAGTTTCAAGATGTAAAATCTGTGAAATTTTAAGAAAATCCGACCATAAATGGCGGCTGTAGAGCGTGAACACCATTTTTCACTATTTTTAGCTCTAACGTCACATGACGTCATATGGTGCTGAAAATGTTTTTGCTCAAAAATGTATACTTTACTGTTATAACTCTGAAATTTTCCTTATTCTGAACAACTGGCATCATGTCGAAATCATTGTCCTAAAATAAAAATTAAGAAGTATGCTTATGACGTCACGACTCAAAATATTTGTAGAAATTCTGCAGAACTGCAAACTGTGTAAGTTTCAACTTTCTATCTCATCCTGAAGCTCTTTAATCCTAAAATGAAATTTTCGGTCCTATGTTCGAATCTTATTTCAGCCACAGAACTTCGGTCTTTCGGAATTTCGGTTAGCTTAAAGGATATACATATCTTAGTTTCAAGATATACCATCTGTGAAAATTTGAAGAAAATTCGACCATAAATGGCGGCTGTAGAGCGTGAACACCATTTTTCACTATTTTAAGCTTTGACGTCACATGACGTCATAGGGTGCTGAAGATGCTTTTTTTCAAAAGCGCATCCATTTCTGTCATAACTCTGAAATTTTCATTATTCTGAACAACTGGCATCATGTCGAAATCATTGCCTTTAAATGAAAATTCAGATGTATGCTTATGACGTCACATGACGTCATATGACGTCACGACTCAAAATATATTAAGAAATTCTGAAGAACTGCAAACTGTGTAAGTTTCAACTATCTATTTCATCCTGAAGCTCTTTAATGCTGAAATGAAATTTTCGGTCCTATGTTCGAATCTTATTTTAGCCACAGAACTTCGGTCTTTCGGAATTTCGGTTAGCTGACAGGATATGTACACCTTAGTTTCAAGATGTACTATTTGTGAAAATTTTAAGAAAATCCGACCATAAATGACGGCTGTAGAGCGCGAACACCATTTTTCACTATTTTTAGCTGTGACGTTATGTGACGTCATAGCGTGCTGACAATCATTGAAATCAAAATTTCCTCACGTGACTAATAACCCATAAAAATTTCATCGTCCTAGGACTATTGCAACATATTAAAATAAGCGTTTTGTTAGGAAGAAGAAAAGAATAATAATAATAAAAAATGACGTCACGTGACGTCATATGACGTTTATTTTCACATAATTGTTAAGACTCCCAGAGACCTACTAACTGACAAAATTTCAACTTTCTATCTCAAATAGGACAGTTGTTATAAGCATTTAAAAATTGACGTCCTTGGTTCGAATCTTGGATCCGCCATAGATGCTTGGACTTTTCGAATTTTGAAAAACTGGACACCGGTATAAACAATAAGAACGTAATATACACATTCTGTGAAAATTTGATGAAAATCGGCCCATTAATAATGGCTCTGGACCGTGTACAAACTTTCGTAGTCAATTTCAAATGTGACGTCATATGACGTCATAGGCTTCTGAAAATTATTGAAATCGAAATTTCAGTGTCTGAATCATTTGTCATTAAATTTTCATTGCCCTTCGACCTTCAATATATAGAAATACTCTTGTTAATATTAGAAATACATTATCATATAATGACGTCACGTGACGTCATATGACATTTATTTTCACAAAATGTTTAAGACTCTTAGGGACCTATATACTGACCAAATATCACTTTTCTATCTCATTTAATTGGAAGCTATAAACCATGGACTTTTTTTTAAAAACGGACAAAAAACTTAATATACACATTCTGTGAAAATTTAAAAGGCCCTTAAAAGTTTAGATTAAAAATCTTTGAAATCGAAATTACAGCATCTGAAGCATGCGGCATTAATTTTTCATTGCCCTTCATAAATTTCAAGATATAGAAATAATCTTGTTAGAATTAGAAATTCATTATCATATAATGACGTCACGTGACGTCATATGACATTTATTTTCACAAAATGTTTAAGACTCCCAGAGACCTATATACTGACCCAATATCATCTTTCTATCTCAAATAGGACCGATTTTATAAGAATTTGAAAATTTACGACCTTGGTTCGAATCTTGGAATCGCTATAGAACCTTGGACTTTTCGAATTTGAAAAACGGACACCGGGATGCACAACTAGAACTTAATATACACATTCTGTGAAAATTTGATGAAAATCGGTTCATAAACAATGGCTGTAGACCGCGTACAAACTTTTGTTGCATATTTCCAGTGTGACGTCATATGACGTCATAGGCATATGAAAATCATAGAAATCAAAATTTCAGCGTTTGAAGCATGTGTCTTTAAATTTTCATTGCCTTTCGACAATTTCAACATATAGAAATATTCTTGTTAATATTAGAAATACATTATCATATAATGACGTCACGTGACGTCATATGACAAATATTTTCACAAAATTTTTAAAACTTCTAGAGACCTATATACTGACTAAATATCAACTTTCTTTCTTAAATAGGACAGATTTTATAAGCATTTAAAAATTTACGACCTTGGTTCGAATCTTGGATTCGCTATAGAACCATGGACTTTTCGAATTTTGAAAAACGGACACCGGGATGCACAACTAGAACTTAATATACACAATCTGTGAAAATTTGATGAAAATCGGTTCACAAACAATGGCTGTAGACCGCGTACAAACTTTTGTAGCATATTTCAAATGTGACGTCATATGACGTCATAGGCATATGAAAATCATAGAAATCAAAATTTCCTGACGTGAAAAATTTATCGTCCTAGGAGTTGCAACATAGAAAAATAAGCGATACAAGAATATAAAAGATAAAAACAATAAAAAATAATAACTAGATTTCATTCGCTAATACGAATGATAGGACTTTCTGCTAACATTGAAAAATATAAAGATTAATACCGTTAGAAAGAATATATATTAAATTCCCTACCTTTTACTTTTTTTTTCGTATGGACTTCTCATGCATGAACTTTGTGAAATAAGCCATATGGCAAAAATAAATAAATCTTTATTTTGATATCGCTTTCTTATAACTTGACCAATTTTAGTATTCTAGGTACCAAAATAAATGGCCTGAAAATCCCGACAATTCCATTGTAGCATATTTGGGTCTAGTTTTATAGGTACAATGTATTCAAAATATAAGAAATTAATCTTAAACCTCTTAACTCTGCATATCAATTTTTATTTTTTTTATTTTCGTGTACAGTCGCGGGAATAAAATAGTAAATGCTACCATGCAGTAGAATCGTCGACGCGTGTAACCTCCAATAACGCTTGTACATACGATCGAGACGACTGTATTACACAACGTTACTCCAATTTGCGCTTTTAGCTAAATTAGACAAATTAGCTTGCAGCGTCTTGAACGGATGACATGTGTTGATAATTTTGTTTCAAACGTCTACACTTATACACGCTCATGGTATCTTAAGCTGTCAATTAATTTACATTGTACTATAACATATATTTTCACATAGGTTATCATTTATCATAAATTTGGAATATAGCTTGTACAACATTTATCGATTGATGCAACAATAAAGTCGGGAAATTGCAATATTTCAACAACGGTCTAAATGACATGTGTCAAAACGCTCAAAGGATTATGGGTAACGCAATGCTGCAACTGATATGTATAAGTAACGTAAATAAAATGATTTGACACAACATTAAATCATTGTCAACACTTGTTTAGTTTGTTTGTTTGTTTGTTGGGTTTTACGTCCCACCGACAGTAATTCAGTCATTTGGAGACGATATCTACTTAATGCAGTTATAGTGCTGCCACACTGCAGGATCACACCCAGTAACATTATCCTGATATCGAACCAACCAGTCCTGCAACTACCCTTATATGCTGAGCGTCAAGCAAGGGAGCTATAACAGTACTATTTTTTACGACTTTGGTATCGAACCCACGACATCCCGCTCCCGAGGCGGACGCTCTAACCACTCGGCCACCGGGAACGGTACACTTGTTTAGCTTGTAAAATCAAAATGATATAAGTAAAACATTTTTTTTTGCAATTTATATGACTAATACATATCTGTAAACTTATATTTTCCGAAAATGCTTCAATTAAGGTGAAAGCGAAAGTAGGATATTTCATGAAATTCTTACAATTTTTTGTTTAAATTCGTAATTTTAATGTAACTTCCTTATTCTTTGATCAATTTCAAAACTTTAGGTACCAAAATAATCGTCTTAAAATTCTCTACATTTCACACGCTTTATCTATAGGAATATTTTTAATATTTTTTGATGTTGTTGTTGTATTGGGGTTTACCGTCACTACGATAGTATTTCAATCATATAGCGACGTCCAGCTAATTACAGGTGGAGGAAGACCCCGACACAGAGGTACCCGGGTAGAACCACCGACCTACTGCAAGCCAGCTGGAAGGCTTCCTCACATGAAAAAAACGAAGTCCCTAACGGGATTCGAACCCACAGCGTTGAGGGGCTGAGAGATTTGTAGTCCACGACTGTAACCGCTCGGCCACGGCGGCCCCCCAAATATTTTTTTTTATGAGATACAAGCCTTTAAACCTCCTGAAAAATGAAAAAATCACCAAAGGTATATGCACGAATTTCGTTTCTTCCCCATTACTCTATGAATCTTAGGTCAATCATTAAACTTTAAGCATCAAAAGAACGGCCAAACATTGCTTTAAAAATAATATTCATCATCATATTTTCAAAAAATCAAAGGTTTTCGAGATATAAACTGTTAAACACACTGGGCGTTACCAAATTTCTCATTTTTCCGCCATAACTCAACCGATTCAATCCCGATCATCAAAAACTAAATATCATCTGAAAGGTCTTTCTAAGCACTACAAATTATATGCATAGTGTCTCGATAGAATATTTACTGTTTTTGATATATTAAAGGCCGAAGAAAAACACGATAATTGATATATGACCTTGACCTTTGGGATTTTCCGGAAACGGAAGTGACGTGGTTCCATAGAATCTAATACTGCATCTTCAGACAAAATTTCAAGCAAATCATACAAAAAATAAAGCCTACAGGGCTTAAAAACCGTTAAGTTTTAATACAAAAGTTTTAATAGCATTATGGCATCATGTGACGTCATATGGCGTTCATCCTTTTAGAATGTAAAGAAGACCTAGAGACTAATATTCAGTCCAAATATCAGCTTTCTAGCTTTTCTGGAAGCGATTTTATACGCATTTGAAATTTGACGTCATTAGTTCGAATCTTGGATTCACCATAAAACCTTTGCCTTTTCGAATTTTGAAAAACGGACACCGGGATGCACAACTAGAGCCTAACATACACACTTTGTGAAATTTTGATGAAAATCTGTCCAGAAATAATGGCTGTAGACCGCGTACAAACTTTTTCACCTGACGTCAAATCTGACGTTATATGACGTCATATGAATATGAAATTCATTGCATCCGAAAGCTCATGGTTTGACATATATGCCATAAAATTTTCATTGTTCTGAGTCAATGGCAAAATCTCGAAATTAACACAAATATAAGAGGAAGAAAAAAAGAAGAAGAAGAAGAATAAAAAAAACAGTACAAACCCAATAGGACTTTCTGCCTGTAGGCAGAAAGTCCTAATAAACATAACAAACCCAAAAGGTCTTTCTGCTTGAGGCAGAAAGCCCTAATAAAAGTTTGAAGAAAGCCGTTATAACAAAGGCAATATGCTTATCGGTCCTGGTGTACACCATTGCATTCTAAAATGCACCTCATTCTCTCAAATACGCATCGCAATTCACCTTTCAACACGGGCACTCTTTCCTGCGTAGGAACGTCCGGATAGAGGGTAACCAACCCAATAACCGCCTTCTTCTCTTCCTTCAAATTGCCAGATTTTCATATACAAGCCCTTTCCGAAAAACATGAATATCTGCCATGTTTGTTGACGGAATCACTTGAAATTTTCAGGACATTTTGCACATTGTAGGCTACGGCATTCGTGCAAATTTCAACTTCAAACATCAACTTGCCGATTTTATATGAATTTTTTAATAATTTCTGCTTAAATATGCATGACGTTATAATCACGTGACCAAACAAGTATTCCTTGCAGTATACATCACTTCACTTTTCAGTGTGTTAATCCTGAAGAAATCATGATTTTTGACTCAAAGTTCATGAAACTACAGCGTTTCAATTTCGTTAAAAGTACACTTTTCGCCTTTCTGTCATAAGTCAACCAATTCAACCCCGATCTTCAAAAACTAAATATCACCTGAAAGGTCTTTCAAATCACTACAGATTTTATCCACAGTGTCTAGGTAGAATCTTGTTCGTTTTTGAGATACACCTTGCCGAATAAAAACACCATCAGCTCTCTAATCCTAAAATGAAATTTTCGGTCCAATGTTCGAATCTTATTTCAGCCACACAACTTCGGTCTTTCGGAATTTCGGTTAGCTGACAGGATATGCACACTTAACTTTCAAGATGTACCATCTGTGAAAATTTGAAGAAAATCCGACCATAAATGGCGGCTGTAGAGCGTGAACACCATTTTTAACTATTTTTAGCTCTGACGTCACATGACGTCATAGTGTGCTAAAGATGCTTTTGTTCAAAAGGGCATACTTTACTGTCATAACTCTGAAATTTTCGTTATTCTGAACAACTGGCATCATGTCAAAATCATTGCCCTAAAATGAAAATTAAGAAGTATGCTTATGACGTCACAAGACGTCATATGACGTCAAAACTCAAGATATATGTAGAAATTCTGCAGAACTGCAAACTGTGTAAGTTTCAACCTTCTATCTCATCCTGAAGCTCTTTAATCCTAAAATGAAATTTTTGGTCCTATGTTCGAATCTTTTTTCAGCCACAGAACTTCAGTCTTTTGGAAGTTTGGTTAGCTGACAGGATATGCACATCTGAGTTTCAAAATGTACCATCTGTGAAAATTTGAAGAAAATCTGACAATAAATGACGGCTGTAGAGTGCGAACACCATTTTTCATTATTTTTTGCTGTGACGTCATGTGACGTCATAGGGTGCTGAAGATGCTTTTGTTCAAAAGCACATACCTTGCTTTCATAACTCTGAAATTTTCATTATTCTGAACAACTGGCATCATGTCGAAATCATTGCCCTAAAATGAATATTAAGAAGTATGCTTATGACGTCACATGACGTCATATGACGTCACGACTCAAAATATTTGTAGAAATTCTGCAGAACTGCAAACTGTGTAAGTTTCAACTTTCTATCTCATCCTGCAGCTCTTTAATTCTAAAATGAAATTTTCGGTCCTATGTTCGAATCTTATTTCAGCCACAGAACTTCGGTCTTTCGGAATTTCGGTTAGCTGACAAGATATGCACACCTTTTATTCAAGATGTACCATCTGTGAAAATTTGAAGAAAATCCGACCATAAATGACGGCTGTAGAGTGCGAACACCATTTTTCATTATTTTTTGCTGTGACGTCATGTGACGTCATAGGGTGCTGAAGATGCTTTTGTTCAAAAGCACATACCTTGCTTTCATAACTCTGAAATTTTCATTATTCTGAACAACTGGCATCATGTCGAAATCATTGCCCTAAAATGAATATTAAGAAGTATGCTTATGACGTCACATGACGTCATATGACGTCACGACTCAAAATATTTGTAGAAATTCTGCAGAACTGCAAACTGTGTAAGTTTCAACTTTCTATCTCATCCTGAAGCTCTCTAATCCTAAAATGAAATTTTCGGTCCAATGTTCGAATCTTATTTCAGCCACACAACTTCGGTCTTTCGGAATTTCGGTTAGCTGACAGGATATGCACACTTAACTTTCAAGATGTACCATCTGTGAAAATTTGAAGAAAATCCGACCATAAATGGCGGCTGTAGAGCGTGAACACCATTTTTAACTATTTTTAGCTCTGACGTCACATGACGTCATAGTGTGCTAAAGATGCTTTTGTTCAAAAGGGCATACTTTACTGTCATAAGTCTGAAATTTTCGTTATTCTGAACAACTGGCATCATGTCAAAATCATTGCCCTAAAATGAAAATTAAGAAGTATGCTTATGACGTCACAAGACGTCATATGACGTCAAAACTCAAGATATATGTAGAAATTCTGCAGAACTGCAAACTGTGTAAGTTTCAACCTTCTATCTCATCCTGAAGCTCTTTAATCCTAAAATGAAATTTTTGGTCCTATGTTCGAATCTTTTTTCAGCCACAGAACTTCAGTCTTTTGGAAGTTTGGTTAGCTGACAGGATATGCACATCTGAGTTTCAAGATGTACCATCTGTGAAAATTTGAAGAAAATCCGACCATAAATGACGGCTGTAGAGTGCGAACACCATTTTTCATTATTTTTTGCTGTGACGTCATGTGACGTCATAGGGTGCTGAAGATGCTTTTGTTCAAAAGCACATACCTTGCTTTCATAACTCTGAAATTTTCATTATTCTGAACAACTGGCATCATGTCGAAATCATTGCCCTAAAATGAATATTAAGAAGTATGCTTATGACGTCACATGACGTCATATGACGTCACGACTCAAAATATTTGTAGAAATTCTGCAGAACTGCAAACTGTGTAAGTTTCAACTTTCTATCTCATCCTGCAGCTCTTTAATTCTAAAATGAAATTTTCGGTCCTATGTTCGAATCTTATTTCAGCCACAGAACTTCGGTCTTTCGGAATTTCGGTTAGCTGACAAGATATGCACACCTTTTATTCAAGATGTACCATCTGTGAAAATTTGAAGAAAATCCGACCATAAATGACGGCTGTAGAGCGCGAACACCATTTTTCACTATTTTTAGCTGTGACGTCATGTGACGTCATAGGGTGCTGAAGATGCTTTTGTTCAAAAGCGCATACTTTGCTTTCATAACTCTGAAATTTTCATTATTCTGAACAACTGGCATCATGTTGAAATCATTGCCCTAAAATGAAAATTAAGAAGTATGCTTATGACGTCACATGACGTCATATGACGTCACGACTCAAAATATTTGCAGAAATTCTGCAGAACTGCAAACTGTGTAAGTTTCAACTTTCTATCTCATCCTGAAGCTCTTTTATCCTAAAATGAAATTTTCGGTCCTATGTTCGAATCTTATTTCAGCCACAGAACTTCGGTCTTTCGGAATTTCGGTTAGCTGACAGGATATGCACACCTTTGATTCAATATGTACCATCTGTGAAAATTTGAAGAAAATCCGACCATAAATGACGGCTGTAGAGCGCGAACACCATTTTTCACTATTTTTAGCTGTGACGTCATGTGACGTCATAGGGTGCTGAAAATCATTGAAATCAAAATTTCCTCACGTGACTAATAAGCCATAAAAATTTCATCGTCCTAGGACTATTGCAACATATAAAAATAAGCGTTTAGTTAGGAAGAAGAAAAGAATAATAATAACTAGACTCCTTTTGTTCTGGACAAAAGAAAGGGCTTTCTGCACTTCAAACCATGTCAAACCTGATCATACTTATTTTATTTTCTGAAATACACCATCTTTAAAAATTGAAGGAAATCCGTCCCGAATTGACAGCTGTAGAGTGCAAACATAAATTAAAAACAGAAGAAATCTGTGATGTCATATAACATAATAATAATTTTAAAGTCATTGCATTCAAAAGGGAATATGTGGCTTTGTTTTCAGTTAAAATTTCATAATGCTAATTTTTCCAGAACCATCTTTAAGATAACTACAATAATATTCAATCTTCGTGTTCTGCAAGGGAATGAAGTATCACTAGTCCTTTTAACATGTTAAAAAGGTATACAAGATTCCTTTGCTACGAAATATCAACTGGGATCAACTGCAGAAGCACAAGGATTTTTTTTCCCCAGAAATTCTTACTTTCATGCAACTATGATGTCCGATTTTAAAAACCCAGGTATGGTTAGAAAGGTCTTCTGATTTAAACATGTACTTACTTTAGGTTTAAACCTATCTGTTTTTGCGATATATAAAGTTATTCCTCCCCCCAAAAAGGCAAAAATCGGCAAAAAGATATTCATGTCAACTACTACCATTTGACAAATAACTTAATACACTGCACTGCATCATGATAAAAAAAAAATTGTTCTTTATGATATTTTCAACAAGAGGACCAAGGTGGCCCTAAAGACTCTCACCTGAGAAAAACTGTTATCATTGCCTGTAGAAGTTATTAAATTATAGCATAGTTGTACTGAAAACATAATCCATCAGATTATTTATAATTCCACGAACTAAAGAGAACCTGTTGTCGAAATTTGAAGTCAAACTTGACTAAAAAAATATGGCATAAAACACACAAATTTAAACATCAAAAGGGGCATAACTCCTGACCTAATTAGCAGATCAGCCATTATCGAACTTGGCAGAAAGAATATGGCTATATACATTGTTCTAAAGATTGAAGATGATTATTTCAGAAATGAAGATGCTACAGTGCAAACAAACTAAAAATTTGCATTGTTTAATATTAAAAGGGGCATAACTCCTGACCTAATCGGCCGATATCAGCCATAATCGGACTTGACTAAGATTTTATGGTAATAAACATTGTTATAAAGTTTGAAGTTGATTACTTAAGAAATGAAGATGCTAGAGTGCAAACAAACTAATTGTGGACGACGGACGGACGGCGGATTGACGGACAGACGGACGGACAATGGACATTCATCGATTCTTATAGCTCATCTTTAGCACATGTGCTCAGGTGAGCTTAAAATTAATTGTTTCTTAGAAAAAGCAATCAAGTGATTAGGACATATTGCAGAAGTGCATGAAAGAACGGTATAAATTAATTTTTATTACTCATCTAACTTCCTTATATGATGTCCAATTTTAAAAAAGAAAGGCCTTTATATTTCCAACATTTCACTTGTTTCATGTTTCAACTTTTCTGTTACGTGTTCTGAGATATAGAAAGTTATTTTTCAAAGAAACGGCAAAAAATCGGCAAAACGATGTTCATGTCTATTATTGCCCTTCGACAAATAACTTTATAATTAATGGCCCGATCATTAAAATCTGCATACCATTAGAACCGCATTGCATCACGCTAATAATACTGTTCTTTATGTTATTTTCAAAAATTAATAGTTTCTTAGAAAAAAACAATCAAATGATAGGGACTAACTGCAGAAATGCATGAAAGAACGGTTTAAATGACTTCTTATTTCTTATCTAACTTCCTTATAGGATGTCCGATGTCCAATTTTAAAACGCTAGGTACCATTAGAAAGGCCTTTAAATTTCCAACATTTCACGTGTTTCATGTTTCAACTTTTCTATTACGGGTTTTGAGATATAGAAAGTTATTTTTCAAGAAAACGGCAAAAGTCGGCAAAAAGATGTTCGTGTCTATTATTGCCTTTCGACAAAAAAAAATATAATTTATGGTCCGATCATTAAAATCTGCATATCATTAGAACCGCATTACATCATGCAAAAAAAAATAAAAATGTTCTATATGTTATTTTAAAAAAAATAAATAGTTTCTTCGAAAAAAGGAATCAAGTGATCGGGACTTACTGCGGGAGTGCATGAAAGAACGGTTTTACTGAATTCTTATTTTTCATGTAACTTCCTTATATTACGTCCAATTTTAAAAAGCTAGGTACCGTTAGAAAGGTCTTTTAATTTCCCACAATTCACTCGCTTCATAATTGTATGTATCGTTAAACATTATGTAGATACGGGCGGTTAAACCTTGAGCACACGGCAAAAATCGGAAATAAATATGTTCATATCGTTTTGTTTTCCCTTATAACTTAATGAATATTAGGTCAATCTTTAAAATTTAAACACCAAAAGAACGGCCGGGCATTGATCTACAAATTATATTCATACTCTTATTAACAAAAATCAATAATTATCGAGATATAAGTAGTTAAGTGCGCTTAGGGTTGCAGCATTTTTGTTTTTCTGCAATAACTCAACTGATTCAACCCCGATCTTCAAAAACTATATATCGTCTGAAAGGCATTTCAAAGCACTACAAATTATACGCATAGTGTCTCGATAAAATATTTTTCGTTTTTGAGATATTTAAGGCCGAAGAAAAAACCGATAATTGACATGTGACCTTGACTTAGCTATTTTCCGGAAGCGGAAGTGACTGATGACAATAAGAGGCTATGTTGCACCTTCAATGAAAATTTTATGCAAATCGGTCAAAAACTTTGTCTTCCAGTGCTAAAAAACCGTATATTTTGGATAAAAAATTTGATAACGCGTCATGACGTCATTTTACGTCATACGACGTCAATCTTCTCAGAACTGAAAGAAATCAATAGGACACATATTCTGTCCAAATTTCATGTTTCTAGCTTATCTGAGTGCTTCGTAATACTTCATTACATTTTCTGGTCCAAAGTTCGAAACTTGGTTCAGCCATAGATCCTTGATCTTTTCAAATATTGCAAAACGTATATAATCCTGCACAACAAGAACATAATATATACATTCTGTGAAAAAATCAAGTAAATCGGTCCAATCATGACGGCTGTAGAGCTCGAACAAGCTTTTGTAGCTTTCTTCAGCCCTGACGTCATGTGACGTCACATGAAGAAAAAAATTATGACGATCAAAAGCGCCAAAGTCACTGTGCATACTATTAAAATTTCATGCTGCTAGCTCATCGGCAACCTGTTTTAATTTGAACCTCAAAAGGAAGAAAAAAGTAGAATAATAATAATAATAATAAGAAAAAACATAACAAACCAAAGGCTCTGCTTGAGGCAGAAAGCCCTAATAATAAACATAACAAACCCAAAAGGTCTTTCTGCTTGAGGCAGAAAGCCCTAATAATAAACATAACAAACCAGAAAGTCCTAATAAGAAGAAGAAGAATAAACAGTACAAACCCAATAGGACTTTCTGCTTTAGGCAGAAAGTCCTAATAACATGCTGGTTTAACTCATTTATTTTTCTTAAAAGTCAAAACAATTTTATTTTTTCACATTAAATTATATCTGCACATGTAGATTGGCTTCCGATTTTAGCTTATCACTATGTTGTATGTAAACAGCTCATTAACAGATGCTCTTTGATTAACAATTTGATTTTTAACTCATTGTGCGTAAAAGGTCTATCAATACCCCTCTACAGACGCATGATCGCCAAATATTACCATTGTTAACAAGGATTGGTATTTCTCAAAAAAACATACGGTATTGAAATTAAATTAAGACTTATAAACTTTTTATGTTTTGTTTTTTCTTTTACTTTTTTGTCCCTTGGCTGATCATATTGACTCTTCGCGCATGCGTAACTTCTCGGGCGGTCCTTAACAGATGCTCTTTGATTGAGC
>CM037777.1:5166853-5216853 GCA_021229015.1 Solen grandis
AAAAGACACATTGGTTCTTTTACGTGTCAGGGGAATAGCACCGAACGATATACGGGAGAGGAATTCCTGCTTAGAACCAGTACTGAGTTCTCCGAGTTACCATAGCAACCCCAATTTTCCGAGTGCAAGACAAGGGCGAATCTAGTACAAATTTTATACGTGCTGACGCTAGCACCGGAGTAATGTACCCCGGTTAGGATTCGAATCCAAGACCTCCTGATATTATATTGCTTATTCAAACTGAAAGAGAGGGAGAGAAGAAAAAGAAAATATGTTCTGTGCGAATTATGACTTGTTTATTTTAATGTTTGCATATGTAGAGAGAGAGAGAGAGAGAACGGGAGGGGGGGGGGGGGGGTAAATAAAGTAGGAAATCTGTGCATAGATTTTATCTTTCAATGTTTTTAATAGATCACGCGAGCGAACACTGCAGCGGAAAAAGGTCCTGGAAAATAAGTTATTCAAAGGAAGCAACATCTTGGACGAAATCGGAGTTTGATTACGCATAATTAGGTAATTTTCAGACATGCTAATCATGAAAATGTTGATCAAAGACATCAAGTTAATTTATAGGAATGAATGTAGCCCAGCGTATACTTCAATACCGATTTAATGCTTTCGAATACATACTTTTCACACGTGCATTAAATTGCTAAACTACGCACGGCGTCTGCTGCAGAAAG
This sequence comes from Solen grandis, assembly GCA_021229015.1. Classification (NCBI taxonomy): domain Eukaryota; kingdom Metazoa; phylum Mollusca; class Bivalvia; order Adapedonta; family Solenidae; genus Solen; species Solen grandis. Next base: position 5,167,537 of record CM037777.1, read on the forward strand.
TAACGTAGGCCACTACACATGTATATACCGGTACATAAAAAGTAAAGAATGTTATTATAACTAAACAAATAAGAAGATTATACTACATAATATAATTTATGATAAAAATAATACATATACGCAAAATGTTGAATTTAAAGACACAAAGATTAATTATTTTCTATAAAACAAATAAATAAATAAATATATAAATAAATAAAGGATGTCCCGAAACATAGACTGCCAAAATTCTTAGAGTGATTCAATACGATATACGTTATGCGATTTACGATATACGATTTACGATATACCATTGCTTTACGATATGATGCAATACTATCCCGTTCATTATGTGTAATACGATTGAATGCGATAGGATACAATTCGATACGTTACGATGTGATTGAGTATACTATACGATACGATACGATGCGATACGAACGATATACGCTATATTTGACAACAGATACGATAGCGCCACTGTAGTTCTAATTATCGTCAGTCCTTGACCTAGCGTTGTGCGCACGTTTGCAAACAAAAATCTCACATTACCGGAATGATTAATACTTGTAAGAGTTTAGTCAAGCTTTTAAATCCATGCATTGTTATTTATAGACATTACCTTGGCAAGGCGTTAACTTATGCAAATGCTTGCAAAACAGAATCTAATATCACAGAATGATAAATACTTATACTTGTAAGGGTACTTTTCAATGTGTCTCACTGCTTCAATACCTGCCCAAAAGAGGTTGAAATATTCAGAAATTGTAAAGTTAATATAACCCACACAATTTAATTTCATGCTCATGTACACTTCCAGTGCAGTTCAAATTATGTATCTTAGGGTAACGTCTTAATGAATTATAGATTAATGGATATTACACTCGTGATAGTAATGACACAGTCTTGCAATAAATCAAGTAATAGTTCATCTGTAAAAAATTCTCTGTGGTGGTTAATGGTTATAGAGATGTTGCTTCTACATTAAGCAACCAAACTTAAGGAATTATTTAAAAAAATCTGGTAAAAATAAATACTAGTTGTACCATCAGTTCACTTTAGAATACATGACACTTCCAATTTTACTATTTGGTAGTTTGATTTAACAATGGTTATACATCCGTGCAAGTCATACTGAAATTCGTTGGTATGTGTCCTTGCGTGCCGCAATTCATTCGAATAATGATTTTATATCAGTGCATGTCATGCTGACATTCGTTGGTATGTGACCTTGCTTGCCGCAATTCATTCGAATAATGATTATATATCAGTGCATGTCATACTGACATTCGTTGGTACAAACATCAGTGGACATTCTTGGGTACTAACACGATCTTTTTGATTGTTGGTCCTCGTTTGCCGCAATTATGTTTATTTTAATTTTTAAATCGGAATGTATTTGCTCCCATTCCAGAGACACCCCACCCCTCTGGCGATTACAACAATGCACTGTACCCTCGCTGTGTATCAGTAACGCGTAATCGTGATTGTTTGCAACTTTCACAAGAAAAATGCACGTATATCTCGATCCTATGGGCCATGAATGATTTCATTTGTGAAATAATACAAGAAAAGAGTCATATATGTCAAGGATAAATATGTTGTTAAGTGGAAAGGTACAACACAATACAAAATGAGGCGAAATATAATTCTCCCTAAAATAACTTGATTCAATGCTTCAACAGCAATTCTTTTTAAGTATAAATGTCATATGCTATTAACAGAACTTTTCGAATCCTTACACAATGTCGATACGGAACGATTGAGTTACATAGCTAAATCCGTGTCGGTGAATTTATGGAACGTCGGTTTTTTCCCATAAACTTTAATAAAACCCACAGTTCTTACATTTATTTTTTATTATTGATAATGATAGGGCATTGTTTCCCGATTCTACGAGGGCGAGTCAATAAATAACCAGCCTATGACATCTCCGGTCAACCGAGACAACCACGATTTTCACGCATTGTTTCAATACATGTACTAAACCTGTGTACAAAACTACACATGTATGCGGTCATTTGTTTGTCGGACATGGCAAGTGATGTAAAGCAAGATTTTCATCAAAAGTGGAGTACCGTGCTGTAATTCGGTACTTGCATTTAAAAGGTAAAACTGGTAAGGACATACATACTGAGTTAGTTGATGTGTATGGGTCTTCTGCACCATCTTATTCTCAAGTTAAATTTTGGGTTGGGAAGTTTAAACGCGGTAGAACGTCTTTAGAAGTTGAAGCCAGGTTTGGACGCCCAGTTGATGCCACCGACGAAGAAATGTGTAATAAAGTCAGAGATCTGGTATACTCAGATAGGCGAAGTCAGGTTGAAGAAATAGCACAGGCATTAGGCATTTCACATGGTACCGTTTCAACAATCTTGCATGATCGTTTAGGGATGCGCAAGCTTACAGCCCGTTGGGTCCCAAAATCCCTTAGCAATGAGCAAATGGCAACGAGAGCATCATTATGCAATGCGTTGTTGAAGCGTTTGAGGTCAAAAGATGAATTCCTTTTGCGTCTAGTTACTGTGGATAAGACTTGGGTGCATTATTATGAACCAGAAAATAAAGCCCAGAGTCGTCAGTGCGTAGGGCCGGGATCCCAAAGGTCAAAGAAGTACAAGACTCAACCATCTGCTGGCAGAGTGATGGCCACGGTATTTTGTGACACAAAGGGCGTTATTTTGTTGGACATTTTACCCAAGAGAAGTACAATAACCGGAGCATACTATGCAAACTTGCTAGACCAGCTGAGGAACGCTTTCCACGAGAAACGTGGTAAACTCTCCAAAGGTGTTTTGCTGCAACAAATGCAAGAGTCCACACTTGTAAAGTTGCAATGGATGCTGTGGAACGAAAAAGGATATACGTGGACGTCATTTCCGATCTGACGAAGAAGTCGTGGCGGCAGTTGAGGAGTGGTTCCATGGAAAGGACCCTGACTTCTTCATTTCTGGGCTGATGGCACTTGAACACCGTTGGTCCAAGTGCATAGCCCTGGAGGGAAATTATATTGAAAAAGAAGAGGTAGATCTCAACCCGAAATAGGTTAGGCTGGTTATTTATTGACTCGCCCTCGTAAATATGTCTTGTTTTTGAAAAACACGTTTATATTAGCTGAGATATCGTGCATTTTGAACCTTGAAAATAACACATTTCCGACTGGAAACAGCTGATAAACGATCGGAATCCTTTAAAAATCGATCGATTTTTACCTGTCGAGATAAGACGATCGGAAACAGCTGACCTCCTATTGGAAAAGAACGATCGTTTTGTTTCTATCGGAAAAAGCCGAACGTTCATATCCACTCGAATAAAATCAAACATAAGACGGTTTTTATTTGGAAATTGTTTGATTTATTTGGAGTTAAAGGAAGAAACTAGTGTTTAAAAAAGCACGTTTGTTTACAAAATGCATTAACATTATATCCGTTTTTATAGACCAGTATAATATTGAGATCTTCAACAATCCATATCCTGATCCAGATACTGAAATTGTTATTGTTGTACCTTTGTAGCTATATAAATAATTTTAGTTAATCCAAGTTCTACATTTTTTTTTATCTGACGGTAGTCTGCAGTGCGTTAATATCTAGAATAAAATTTAAGTTTTGATACAAAATGCTTAAGATTTAATGTTTGTGAGTTAATGAAAAGATAACATTAGGCCTGGGTGTGTGGTTAGTGTATTACATATAATAATAACAATAATGACATCAGGGTGAGAAATATATGTGTCCAGCCTGACCAGGACGCAAACCGGGGACATTCGCTTTCAATGGAAATGCTCTACTGACTGAGTTGGACAGGTCACTTACACTTATTCCTCAATGTTTAGGGTTACTTATACGACATTACAATAACAATAATTGTAATATATAATGAAAATTTGCCATTCAATTTTTGTACTTTTCATATGATGCAAAAGTAGAACATAAATGAATTATATTTTCAATATGGGACCTCCGTGGCCAAGGCACTTTAACACTCTTTCAGCCCCTCACTGCGTGGGTTCGAATCCCGGCAGGGTCATTCGGATTTTCATGTGAGGAAGCCTTCCAGCTGGCTTGCAGTAGGATGGTGGTTCTACCCGGATGCATTAGGGGTCTAATTCCACCACCTGTTATTAGCTGGACTTTACTATATGACTGAAATACTGTCGCAGCGACGGTAAATTAAAAAATCAATCAATTTATTTATAATGTTTTACAAGTTAAAAATTAATGGTTTCTGTGGCTTAATGGTTACAACTGCAGAGATTCAATCACGTAAATTCTTTCAATTGTGGGTTCGATTCCTCGCAGTGTCACTTTCTTCATCTAAGTAAGCCATCCAGCTCGCTTGTGGTAGGTTGGTGGTTCAACCCGGCTGCCTATGTGTTCTCATCCATGTTATTAGCTTGACATCGATAACTATGTAACTGGAATACTCACAGTCGCAGTGACAGTAAACTCGAGTCAACACAGTAATTAATATAACTTTCGATTTGTTTATACAAATTCCTCTGACTTGGTTACCAAAAATGACTGCAATATAATGAAAAAAAAAATAAGCACCAGAAAATTCTAAGTGTGTCTACTGTTGGTGCATGACTCAAACCAAGGACTCCTGCCGTCCTGGAGTTCCAACAATAAATATAACACTAACAGGACAGATATTCCTTTTCATACACACCACACTTCTCCCAAACCCACAACTGACGGAACACGCCACCATGCTACCCTACCAACTGAGCTAACTGGACAGATTTTCCTACCTACACAAACAATAAAAATCAAAATGAAATAAAAGTTTTAAATTTTTAATCAGGTAAGATAAATGTGTAACCAGTAATTTCCTGCACCCTTGCTTACATGCATGGCCAGTGGTCTATGAATTGAGCAACTGGACCATGTACACACATCTCTAATAAGGGATACTTATAGGCTGTTACATAATCCACAACCAATTTACAATAACATGTAATCCCTGAATTCACAGGAAAAAGAACAAACTATAATCCAAAGAGCAGTAATATACTGGAAAATAGGAAATGTAACGGCCCCACATTGTAACCAATCTCCAAAAATGTGCAAATAGACCAGGCCTTGTGTTGCCAAACATTAAAATGGTACTAAAGTATGATTTTCGTACTTGTACTCAAACTACGCCCATTAGTTTCGATAGGGATTTGAGTATGATACTCAAATTAAAGCCAGAGTTTGTACTTAAGTATTTTCGAGAACACGGGACCAGGACTCTAACTCGAGAGCCCTCACTTACATGGCAAGTTCTCTACTAACGCATCTACATAACCACTTAAACCTTTCAACTTTAAGGCTACAAGTTAAGCTGTTACATTTCATAATGATTGAAGAAAATTTCTTGCAGCTTTAACAATTCACTTGCACTCAGGCACAGATAATTATGCTTGTTGTCATTTTTGTTGAAAAACATGATATTCTGGAAACTCTAAAAAAATCATGGCTTACTTGGACTCAAACTAAGAGCCTCTGGTACACTCTCAGTGCCAGAAATTTATTCAATGAGCTTTTGAGCTATCTTCCATCATTTATATCAAAACTATTGTTTGTGACTTAAAAAGTTGGCGTTTTTCGTCCATGTAAACTTGAACTTAATTCAACCTGATCAAATTGCACATATGCACCCCAACAAAATATTATAAGTATATTCAAGTCTAACACAAACAATAAAGCCATTGGTTGTTATATATATATTATTTATTCAACTGATGTATTATAAAGGTAGTTATCATAACCATACTAGGCATACATCATAATTATAATTCTGATATTCTGTTTTTTATTAAGCGTAACCAACCTTCATGTGTATTACATGTATACAAATATTTTGATAATACATTCTTATTTATCTAGATCCATTATTCATACCTATGATTAGTTCTAGTTGTTCCATTTTGAAAATATTTAATATCTCTGATATAACTGAGGTGCACCTGAACAAACTGCATGTACATCCTGCATTTTGGTAATTCTTCTTTTGTTGTTGTTGTTGTTGTATTGGGGTTTACCGTCGCTTCGATAGTATTTCAATCATATAGCGACGTCCAGCTAATTGCAGGTGGAGGAAGACCCCGAGTACACAGAGGTAAACGGGTAGAACCACCGACCTACCGCAAGCCAGCTGGAAGGCTTCCTCACATGAAAAATCCAAAGTTTCTACCGGGATTCGAACCCATTCTTTTTTTGTTCTTAAATATCCTTCTTAAAAATCCTAACCCTTATTTAAGATACTGAACACATTTTTCAATTTTTAGGGATATCATCCCGGAAAAATTTAGATTCAGTATAATTGAAAATGATCCATGAAACTGCATGTGCCTAATCATATAATTACACAGTTGAATCGTTTCAGCGGCCACCTGTTTTAAGCGGCCAACCTATATACAGTACGAAACTAGCATTTTGTTTTGTTAAACCTTCTTTTAAGCGACCACTTCTGTTAAGTAGTCTCTTTCTCTTATTCTCTTGAGTGACAGTTTAAGACAGGTTTGACTGTATGTTAAGATATATAATTTATTGAAATGTTAACATAATCAGTAAATTGAAACAAGTTCCTTTGGCTGAGTGGTTGGAGCTGTTCCATCCAATCCATGGTTATAAAAAATATTAACTCATTAATTAAAAATAATGTTCTTTGGTTTTGTTTAAAACTGGTAGACACACTTTTAGGGCAATATGATGATTAATAACTGAGGTCTTATTATACCACATTCCTTGTGTGATATCACAGTGATGCAGAACTATACACCTGCCTAATGTAAACAAAGATCCAAAATTACTAATAATGTCAGTGTAAATCCAAGTAAATAAATAGACAAACAATTAGATCACAGGTGACATTGAAGTGACTCTGGATGGACAATTTTGTGCAAGGTGCATTCAAAATCAAACTAGTAATGGCAAATTGACAGGGGAACAGAGAATACTATAAGTAAATGCCGCAACAGTAAACAGGTGTATTGAGGTTTTGGGTTCTTACTTTATTTCTTGGATTGAGGCCACAACCCTAAGAAGGGGGAGATAAGTCTGAGATTGTTCATCATCTATTTGAATAAGACCAAATTTATTTAATTATGTGTTTCATTATCAAAGTAAGAAAGAACTGAAGGCTGAGCAGCTTCTTATTTTTTTCATTCTGAATGATTGCTTAATCAGGATAATTTCTCTATTATTTTCTTTACTATATGTGTTTTTATAGCAACAGTTGGAGATATGGCTTTGAGGAAGAAAGAGGGACACTATTTTCTTAGGCATCTATGGGTGCTATCCCTTTGTTTTATGACACCTATATCATATTGATTGTAATTATATCGTCGCTGCTCTACAAAAACCGCGTAAGTCAGTTTTGGCAACTTTTCAGGAGACGAAAAAAAAAATTAATATTTTTGTGCATCTTTAACATGTGATACGGGAAATTTCTGATACTTAAGTAGTTGAGCCATACGTACACTTACGCCTTTTTTTTCATTCATTTTTTCATTAAAATTAACTTACGAGTAGTGTAGGGTGGCACTATGGTACCGTGATTTTTTTCAAAAAAAAATTTATGGTACCGAGTCGAAAATTTATGGTACCGAATCTATACTATAGTACCGAATGGTACTATATACGAAAACAGATTTATGGTACCGTATGTAATAAAAAAACATGTCCTACCTGTTAGATCTAACTAGGATGACTTAAGATCGGATAGAGAGAAAGAGTATGACCTTGCATAACAAACATTCGAATGACGCAATATTGTCGTGTTGACGTCATGTTTTATTTCTTAAAGGAGGACCACTTCTTAACGTTATATAAGTTAAAGGGGGATTGACAATTGTATAATGTCCTTTCGAGACATTTGGGTTGGCCCTGAAAAGGGCCGTTTTGTTTCTTATTAATTGTGGTCCATACCACACGTTGTACAGTCCCATCACATATTGTGGTCCATACCACACGTTGCACAGTCCCATCCCATGACATATCTCTTCATCCATCCTGCAAGGAGATGCAAATGACAACGGGTTAGATCCTTGTCACCTATGAAGTTTAGGCTGTCTCCCGATCCCTGTAGTAGGGTAGATGGTACATCTTCAAAGGTAACAGACAGGTAATTAGGGAGATCTCCCCTTTTTATAAGAGTGAGATATTGATCACACACCTCAACTCGGTCGTGATAGCTGTCTGGGTCGCTCTCTTTTTCCTCATAGCTGGGATTGTCGAGGAACAATTTTAGCAAGTCTGGGGTGGACATACGTGTGTACGGTCTCATGTTGCACTCATGAATAATAAAGTATAGAGTATGTGCACTGTTTTATAGTACCGGATTGACCTACTTTCTTGTGTTGGCGCACACCAATCAGAGAACGTTATTTTTTCATCCAATGAAAAAAAATGATGTGTTCGACCTTGACCTGAGTTAGATAGCATTGTCTTCGGCCTTGACATTTGGGGTGGATTGACCTACTAACCTACTTTTTCTTGACTATAAATTGTGTAATGCTGTGTATGTATTCATTCTTCACCATGAAGTTCCTTCGTAAGTTATTCCGACGTGCAAGGAAGGCGTTACGAAAGGAGAAGAAAGTAGAAGTCAAGGAAGAGGGTATTAAGGAAGAGGGTGTCAACTTGTACCCGAGTTTACCCCCTTTGCCATTGTACCCGGATTTGTCAGGGTTTTACCTGGCATATCCAGAAGCCAGCAGGCATTACTGGCGGTATTTGTATTTGAGTGAGTGCTAGAGACTTCTCAATAAATAACTGTACTTTTCAGGACCATTACAATGATGTAGAAAGGATAACTAATGCAATTGTCATATGATTTTTATTGTGTTTAACAACAAACATGTGTCATACAGCAACAATGAATTAAACGTGGGTCATACAGCAAATAATGAACATAAGACAACTTTGTTTTCAAGTCTAGTGTTCAAATGTCACATTTTTCGCTTCTTAGCTGGTCGGTTACACTCTGTACTGCTTGTTGATGGGTGAGCCTCAGGACACACGATGCATGTGTTGACGCTTCTCTTGCGTTTCTTGGGTTTTACGGTAGGTTTCTCCAACTCAGAGACAGCCTCTAGTAACTCAACATCACTGTCCGTCTGTGGCACTGTCTCAACTACGTCCATTTTCTGCATTTCACTGTCCGCCTGTGCGTTTACTGTAGGTACAGTACTATTCATTCCTTTCTTAGGACAAGCGGATGCAAAGTGGCCTTGTTCGTGACAGCTGTAGCACACTGCAGGTTTTGGGCAATTAGAAACAAAATGTCCCGGTTCATGACAACGGTAGCACACCCGTACTGTTGAAGCTTTCTTCGTACATGCCGATGCATAATGCCCCTTTTCCTGACAGCGGTAGCATGTCACTTGTCTTTCTGTTTCTAGTCTGATCAGCTTGTCACTGATAGCTTGTAGTTGTCCTTTCACCCAGAACTCAAATGTGTTGCAGGTCATTCTGAAGAGAGCAGTCTGAATCAGGTTTGAGAGTGATGAAGTGGACGGGTCACACCGCACTTTATAGGCCTGAGATCAGGTGGGCGGAGCTTAGATGTATAAAAAAGCTTTGCTCACTTACTTATAATCACAACGATGTCGAGTAGTGAAGAAAGCAGCGATGATGAGCCACCTGCAAAAAAGACCAAGAGTGATATACGGGAATATTATTCCATACAGCCACGGTCACAGAGAACTTCAAGAAAGTTTAAAACGAATGGCCACGTGTACGATGTTACTTTTGAAAGATATAAAAAACCGTTTGAATTTACACATCAACTTTTCAATGACATGGTGAAACAGTTATACAGAGAAGCACGGGTCAATGACAACGATCAAATTCGTATCTCCATAAATCATCCTGACCTAGCATTTGGTATCCACATTCCATTCGGGAATGCAACACACATTTCAGGAGATACGCTGTTGAACGAAATAGAGAAAGTATCACAAAGCAACCACAAGTTTGAGATTCATGACGGGCATCTCCAGTTAGAAATGACACATGTCATTATGCCCGAGGGAGGTGGAAGAACAAAAAGAACGTTTGGATCGCACCTAAGCATTGAGAACATGTCCAAAGTCAAACGAAGTATGGTAAAGATTGACAATGTTCACGACAGTATGTGCTTGGCACGATCAATTGTGGTAGGGATATGTAAACTCAATAAAACGGACGATACAGCCTGGAAGAAGCGATGGAATTTGATGAGACAATCTGCAAAATTTCTTCAAAGCCAAGAAGCCAGGACATTGTTAGATAGTGTGGGCATTAGTCCAAATCAACCTTGTGGTATAGAAGAATACAAGAAGATTCAAGCCCACCTTTATCCAGACTATGTGATCAAAGTGTGGCCACAATTTGAGAAATTGCACGTGTTGTTCAATCACCCACCTCTGACAGACAAAAGCAAAGTGATTCACATTTATCATCATGATAAACATTATGATTGCATTACATCAATCACTGGTTTCCTGGGATGCAGCTACTTCTGTGAACACTGTAACTACGGTTATAACAACAGAGAAGCTCACTTGTGTAAGAACATTTGTCTGTGTTACGCCTCGACACTATGCCCAAAAGAAGGATTCTTTCCATGTGGTCACTGTGGTAGAACATTTCATAGTCAGAAATGTTTTGATCAGCACAAAGCGAAACCAGGAAAATCTACAAAAAACATCTGTGAAAGTGTATGGAAATGCAAGACCTGTGGTCAAATGGTTGTGGGCACAAAGAAGAACCATCTCTGTCCTGGCACTAAAAAATGCAAGTATTGCAAGAAAGTTGTGGATGCAGAACATCAGTGTTATATCCCCACGTACAAAGAACCAGAGAACATGAAGTCACCGACTGTACCTTTCATCTTCTTTGACTTTGAGTGCCGATTTGATTTGGGTGAACATATACCAAATTTTTGTGTTGCTCAACGTGCTTGTGGAGACTGTATGTGTCAATCCATGAAAAGCCCGTGTCAGAAATGCGAAGCTGTGGATGAGCCTAGAGAAAAAATATTTCGTGGTAACAACACTTTGTCAGAATTTTGTGCATGGCTGTTTCAACCCAGTCACAAAGGTACCACAGTGATTGCTCACAACTCACAAGGATACGATGCACAGTTTATTTTGAGGCACTTACTGACAGCCAAACCAGAATTGATCATGAATGGAAGCAAAATTCTAATGATGAAAGCCCATCAAGTGAGATTCATCGACTCACTGAGTTTTCTCAACATGCCTTTGTCCGATTTCCCCGACACGTTTGGATTGACTGAGATGGCAAAAGGATGGTTTCCATTTTATGCCAACACGGATGAATACCAAGACTACATTGGAGACTATCTCCCCGTACATTTTTACAGACCCAACAGCATGAAACCTGACAAGAGAGAAGCGTTTCAGAAATGGTACAATGCAAAAGTGGCACAAAAGGCTGTGTTTCACTTTCAATTAGAAATGCAAAAGTACTGCAAATCAGATGTGGACATCTTGAGACGAGGTTGTGGAGAGTTTAGGAAAGAACTGTTGGCCAGTGACCAAATTGGTCCGTTTCTGGAAGCGACCACTCTAGCTCAAGTGTGCAACAAAGCTTGGCGTAAAAATTCAATGCCTCCAAAGACCTTGGCTGTAATCTCTGATGACGGGTATCCAAACAAAACTCGATACTCAATCAAAGGGATTCGTTGGATAGAAACAACTGCTTCCAATGAGAATAAGCACATTCGCCATGCATTAAATGGAGGTGAAGTACAAATTGGACCCTATTACGTTGACGGATTCCACAAAGAGACGAACACCGTATACGAATTCATTGGGTGCTGGACACACGGATGTCCAAAATGTTACCCAAGGAGAGACAGTGTGAACGGTTACACACTTCAAACTATGGAGCAGTTATACAATGCCACAACCTTTCGGTTGAAAGACTTGACTCAACAAGGTTACAACACAGTTGTAATGTGGGAATGTGACTTTGATCAGAAATGCAAGATTGAACCAGAATACAGAGATACTGTGAACCGTTTCTTTCCCTTCCAAGAACCTATTATACCTCGGGATGCTTTGTTTGGTGGACGAACCAATGCCGTTTAATTGTACCATGAAGTGGATACAACCACCAAGGAAGAAATTAAGTATGCTGACATTTGCTCACTGTATCCATTCGTGAACAAGTACAAAGCATACCCCGTGGGACATCCCAACATCTTAAGTCAAGAGATGATTGATATAAACAACATTGGAATGTACAAGGGACTCATCAAATGTCGTGTATTGCCACCACAAGACCTGTGGCTACCAGTCCTACCTATTCACTGTAACAAGAAAATGATCTTTACACTGTGCCGTACCTGTGCTGAGGAAGAGCGTGAAAAATGCAATCACACTCTGTACAAACGCATGTTGACAGGTACCTGGACCCATGTGGAAATAGCTAAAGCTCTTGAGGTAGGATACCAATTGGTAGACGTCTTCCACATCTGGCACTGGGACGCATGGAGTAAATATGTGTATAAACAGTATATTAACAAATACTTGAAATTGAAACAAGACGCAAGTGGTTACCCTAATTGGGTAAAAACAGGAGATGATGAAGCCCGCTTTAAACAGAATTACTTTCAGATAGAGGGTATCTGGCTCGACAACGTGAAAAAGAACAAAGGAAAAAGAGCGTTTGCCAAAACCATGTTGAACTGTTTGTGGGGTAAGAATGCACAAAACAATGTTCAAATCAAAACCGAGTATGTGACTAAGGTGAACCGGTTGTATGACCTACTCTCCGACCGTCATGTCACTGTGCAGTTTGCCGAGATTTTCGATCATGACAACTTCATGTTGGTGAATTACTCGGATGAAACAGACGCAACACAGCCCCATTCATCTTCAAATCCAGTGGTAGCTGCCTTCGTTACGTCCTATGCTCGACTTGAACTTTACACCCAGTTGGAAAAACTTGGAGATCGGGTACTGTATTTTGACACAGACAGTTGTTTGTACATCTATGACCCTGACCAGTACAACATTCCAATTGAAGAGAGCCAGTTGGGAAAGTGGACGGATGAAGTACCACATGGACGCATTGTCAAATTCGTGGCATTAGGGCCAAAAAACTATGGGTATGAATATATCGATGAAAAAGGAAATCGACATCAGAAATGCAAAGTAAAAGGCATCACTTTGGATTACAATGCTAGTCAGAAAGTCAATTTTAAGACTATGGTCGACTGTGTACAAGATCGCAAACATTACAAGACAGTCATCGAATATGAATCCCGAATCAAGAGAAATAGAAATCGCAAAGTGATCAGTGAGACACAGACCAAGACGTTCCGCTCGGTGTATACAAAACGCGTGGTCGTGAACAAATATAAGACAGTGCGTACGGTTACCAACCGTCATAACCAGTTGGCTTGTGATCGTGTGCATAGCCTGAACGGTGGTGGAAACATACGGAGATTCACGATGAACACTCTACCAGTAGAAATGCAACAGATGATCTACAGACATCTCGTTGAAGCTAATAAGAAACCTGCTGCATTTTGCAACGAGTTATTTTTTACTTGGACACAGCGCGTTGGAAACAGAATAATTCACCAGACGATGGAGGATCCATCTTGTTTAAACCAAGTTTATGATATCTTTAGTGATGTACGAGGGCGTGATCTTCCAAGCAGCTATAAAAGTGTGGTCTTTCAACGGATTTTTGCCATTTACAATCTGCTACGCAACCTGATCTCTGACGTGTGGTACATATACATTGATACCCTGAACATTGATACAGTGGAGAAACTGAACCGTTTTGATGAGCGTATGTATCTCAGATTTGCGATTAACTACCGGAACGACACACCAGAGGATATACGTGCCATTTTACTGACTCCAGAACCTATCACTTGTGAACAAGTGTTTAACATTTTTGGTAAACAGTGCGCCGCAATATTCAAACAAACGAGGTCAAATTCTAGTGAACAGTTCTTTCAAGATCCCGATTTCAACAACTTAGAAAGGTTTGAGTTGGGAGACGAATCCCTCTGGGACACCTACAAAATAAGATACTACGCAGAGTACTTGCAAGACGAATGAGAAGCCAAAAAAATGGGGAATACTTCACTACAGGAAAAAAACATAACTCCAATTCGGAATCCATGGCGTAGAGCTGTGTTGTTGGCTGTGCGTGTACTTGGAATTCAATCAGAACAGGCGTTAAGACAATCCGAGGAACTGTTTGACGAAGTGCGCATGGCTTTAAATGCTATGGGATATACCATGATATTGCCGGAATGGATGATGTATAAAGAAAGACTGATTCATGATGTGTGTCATACTTTACATTTTTGACTGATGTTGTTCAAGTGTTTATTTGCTATGATGTATAAAATAAAATGTTGTCATGTCAATGCTGTTATTATTTCTTAGACCATCATGGAAAGTAGTTTACTTTTTCAACATCCTAGTAACATTTTCATCTCAGGGCCAAGTGGTTCAGGAAAAACTCAATTTGTAAAAAAATTATTGAGTACAAAACCGATTTATTTCATGTGGTACCACAACGCATCGTCTGGTGTTACAAAGAATGGCAAAGTGCCTACGCACAGTTACAAGAACGTGAAGCTATCAAATTCATTCAGGGTATCCCTGAGGATGATGAAGAGATAGTAGACGATACAACCTTATCACACCTCGTCATATTTGATGATATGTTAGGAGAAAAAGATGAGGAGAAAATTAAATTATGGTTCACACGAAAGGGACACCATAGAAATGCCACTGTCATTTACATCACACAAAACATGTTCCAACAATCCAAGGCTAGTCGAACCATCAGCTTGAATGCAATAAATGGTTTATTTCAAAACACAAGAGATAAAGGTCAGATCAAAAACTTGCGAACCAAATACAACTACCCCATTTGGTGATGGCGTATCAAGATGCAACCTCTACACCTCATGGATATCTTATCATTGACTTTCATCCAAGAACACCCGACCAGAATCGTTTAAGAACAGATGTGTTCCATCGGTGGGTAACAGGTGAAGATCGAGGACCGATCGTCTACACTACAGTATAAAATGACAGGAACATGACACCCGATCATCATTAAGGATACAGCTACCATGGAAAACACACCACATACAGTGATCAAAGCTCTAGAATCGTTGAGTCGGGAAAAGAACCCAACAAAACGACAAGAGCTGGTAGAATCAGGATTAACAGAGATGGTGAAATGGTTCACCTTAGCTGCCCGACTCATCTTAGAGAAAAAAGTAACCGTGCCAAAACAGACGATGAATTTTATGGAACGCAACAAAGACATTTTAAGACAGTTAGCTGATCAACATGTGGATCTGACCACAAAACGACAACTTATTTTAAAACCTGGCGGTGGAGGGGTACCATGGGGGTACTTGGGGGTACCATCATTCGTACCCTGCTTCGATGGAACGGGACCAAAGCTGTGAGAAAATTTTGTCCAGTAGCAAGAAAACAACCACTCAAACGAAAGTCACCAGCCAGGAAACGGTCACGACAACAACCACGCAAACAGCCAGCCAAACGCAAGTCACCAGTAAGGAAACAAACAAGGAAGAAGCAGGCATTGCCTCATGACCGATTTGTCACTGTAAGAAGAAAACGCTCTGTATCAACTGGAACACCAAAAGTGTCCCCCATACTGATTCGACGTGATGTTACATCAGGGACAACATCCAAAGCATCACCACTTGTGGCCCAATTCTCTCCACTGACCTCATCTACTCCCCGTTCTAATAGAAGTTCGATGAGGTCTGGGTTGGCTACACCACAAGGATCAATGACGGTTTCTCCAAACCCTACAGTTCGACGACAATTGTTTGACCTTTCCAGTTCTTCAAGTGGGCGTTCATCATCATCATCATCATCATCATCATCATCATCATCATCATCAAGATTTTCACCAATCCCAAGTCTCCATTCCCCTTTACCTACTGCCGTTACTGCGATGAGAAATTCAGGACCACTGAGTAGTGCTGGCAATATCGCTTTACAAGCCCTTCAACAGTGGTATAAATAAAAGAGACCAAACATTTCATCATCATTTGTCATCATGAAGCGCAAACAACCACTCGTTCGCAAACATGGCAAAATGTTGCTTGCTTTGACAGAAGCCTCGCCCAAATTTCGAAAGAAGATTATTCAAGAAGCACCAAAAGAATTGGTGGATTGTATTGCTGAATGTTGTCACAACATTTTAAAAGGCAATGTACCACTGTCAGAGGCTCAGAAGCGTCGATTGCATTCTAAGAGACAACACCTCCGACAGTTAGCGACCAAGAAAGTATCAGTTCGAAAAAAGAAAATCATTCTCAATCAGAAAGGTGGTTTTCTACCCCTGTTGGCACTTGCACCACTCTTAGCCAAATCAATTATACCTCTTGCTGGTGAAATCATTCGGAAAATATGAAGAAGATGGCCTTTGTTCCAGTTCGATTGTTGGAAGAGATGAATCGATGGAAGAAAGAACAACGACCTCGGTTACCCCCATCCCCTCAAGTGAGTCAGACTTCATCATTACAGAAAGAAATGAATCAAGTTCTTGACGACAATCAATTGTCTGAGTCAGAAAAAGTACAACAATTTGGAGAAGTATTACATCGCTTTCAAGTGTCACATAAAAAAGCACTCAAACCCTCTAGACCACACATGGCTGAGAAAACAACGAGTACAGTGACTGAAAAGAAAGAGGAAAAACCGATGACCTTGAAAGATCAAATTCTAGACAGTGTTCCAACGACCATGCGGCGAAAGGCTACTCTCTTGTTAAACATACTGAAATACCATCCTCACTTAAGTTGGGATGAACATGGCCTGTTAGAATATGATGGAAAACCCGTTGAAGGTTCAAATATTATTGATCTGGTCAATGATGTATTTCGACAGCGGAAAGGGTCAAATCCACGAGGATGGGAACAATTTTTAGAGGACTGAGAGAGGTCAACATCCCACAAGAAGTCGTGGGACGCCTACAAAAGAAGGACACGTTACTTCGTCACCTGTACTATGAGGAATTTCATACAAACACCAGATGATGAAGAAGAGGAGGAGGAGGAGGAGGAAGATTTTTATGATAGTTTTGCCTACCCACCTACATCAAAGAAACGAAGACCTATTAAAAAGGAAGAACCCGAGGAGATATTAGCCCATTCGTCATGGGACGCCTACAAAAGAAGGACACGTTACTTCGTCACCTGTACTATGATACTGATAATCCTACGAGTTTTGGAGGAATTCATGGACTCTACAAGGCAGCGAAAAAACAGTTGAAATCTATCACTTTAGAGGATGTACGAGACTGGTTGAGAAGTCAAAGAACATACACGTTGCATAAAACAATACGACGAAAATTTCGACGTCGACAGACTGTGGTAGGAGGTATCGATCATTAATGGCAAGCTGATCTCGCAGATATGCAAAGTATGTACAAAGAGAATTCACCATATCGCTACTTACTGTGTGTCATTGATGTGTTTTCAAAATATGCTTGGGTAATACCCATCATTGACAAAACTGGAAAGACGCTCATCCAAGCCTTTCAGTCTATTCTAAAAGAAGGCCGAAAACCACTCTCTTTTCAAACAGACAAAGGCCGAGACTTTTTGAACAAAGACTTTCAGAAGTTTCTAGACAAGCATGACATTCATTTCTTCACGTCTGAAAACCCAGAAACTAAAGCGAGTATTGTTGAACGTTTTCAACGTACGCTTAAATCAAGAATGTGGAAATATTTTACTCATCACAAGACCCGTCATTATGAGGATGTACTGCAACTATTGGTACATGGCTACAATCATCGTTTTCAACGAAGCAT
This sequence comes from Solen grandis, assembly GCA_021229015.1. NCBI lineage: Eukaryota > Metazoa > Mollusca > Bivalvia > Adapedonta > Solenidae > Solen > Solen grandis. The sequence goes on from CM037777.1 coordinate 5,185,353, forward strand.
CGGACGTACCCCTGCATCTGTGTCTAGAGAAAATGAGCATGAAGTCACCAAGACATTGTATGGCAACCATCAAAAGAAAAATAAGAAATCATCTGATTTGAAAGTGGGTGATATAGTGCGCATCAATAAAACCAAGCAAACATTTGCCAAAGGCTATCTTCCCAAATGGACTGTGGAATTGTTCAAAGTGGTTCGCATCAACAGAACACATCCAGTGACCGTAAAACTTGAAGAATTGGCTGGAGAAACTATCGCCGGATCCTTCTACAGGGATGAAATTCAACATATAAAGATGATGAGCTATACGAAGTGGAATCAGTTCTTGATCGGCGTACAAGGCGTGTAGGCGATAAAACTTTTCAAGAAGTGAAAGTCAAGTGGCTTGGATATCCTAAAAAGTTTAACAGTTGGATTCCAAAATCGCATTTAGTATAAAGTATAAACGTCATGAACAGCATGTCTCAGTCCGATACCAGCAGTGTTCAGGTAGACAACAGTATACAGACAGGAAAAAGTGAGGTACCTAACAACAGAATCACTTTCTTGACACAGATTGTGATCATCTTTATCATCGTCATCGTGTCATTAGTGAACCTGTGTCTCAACAGTCCAGATCTTGAACTTTGGTTGCTGCTGATGAGTACTTCTATCGGATACATTCTTCCAAACCCAAGTTTAAAATTTAAGAAATCATGAACTCTTTCTACATCACTCTCATCAGTGATAGTTCGATGGCATTGTACCCAAACAACACACAATGTTGTTTTAGAACCAAGCTGGCAAAAACCATTGATGTCGACAAACAAAATTGGGAAGTGGCTCTCGTGGAAATGATCGTTCCCACACAAGTCAGAAACATCGAAGAGGAGGAAGGAAAATTCTACATCGTGACTAAAGATCCAAAACTGGTGGCAGCCTTTTCACAAGTGAAAAACGGGTGTTAATTAGAAGGCAAAAAATGGACAATACCCCTTTGTATTCCTGCAGGCATCTATGTGTCACCACAACATCTCACTGACGAAATGGACAAAGCTATTAAACAAGCCACTTAAAACAATTTTAACTTAAAGAAACCTCACATTTGGACTTGATTTTTCCGGCTTGTCAAAACGTGTCAAGTTTACCGGTAATAGTGGATCAAAGATCGGATTGGAACTTCATCCATCCCTCCTTACGAAACTTGGAGGAGAGGGAAGTTCTGTGGTGTTTCCGGACAGAGACATCAGCAGATTCAAGTACGGTGTGGACCTCTTCACGAAGATGAACCATCTGTTTGTATATACCGATCTGGCAGAACACACTTTGATAGGGGATGTCGAAGCACCCATTTTACGCGTTGTGCCATTTGACACAAAAACAAAAGCAGGGTCTAATCCACACATGTACTTTGAATTTCTAAATCTACACTACATACCTGTCAGCAGATCATATTTCAACGAGATCAGTATCAATATAACCGGTGACACAGGGGAATCAGTTCATTTCACTCATGGGAAGTCGATGGTGAAGCTTCATTTTAAAAGAAAGACACGATGATTCCAGTTTACCGTGGTCAACCTCGACAAGTCGGATATGGTTTGGGCTCCATGTTCAACAAAATGGCCAGCAACATCTTACCCATGGTGAAACCCATCGTGAACTCAGGACTACAGACTCTGAAAAGAGAGGGCTTTAAACAAGGTATAGGAGCCGTAAAAGATATTTTGTCCGGCCAAAATGTAAAGACAGTGATCAAGAAACGGGGTAAAACATTGTTGAAAGATGTGGGTCAGAAAACTCTGAGAGGTATAAAACTTCGAGAATTCAAACGTCGACATCATTCTGCTTCCAGCACGTCAAGGAGACACAACAAAAAAAGAAAAATCTCATCACGACCGTTAGATATTTTTGATTGAACAACATGATGCAACACGGCTCTTGTGAGTGTAGCAAAACTGAACTTGATGTGACACATGTCCCACCTACCATGACAGCAATGCAAGATGCACAGTGGACGGAACATTATCCTGTGTCAGCACTGAGCAATTCATCTCCCATTGAATTTGTAATTCCTGCTCAATCAGAAAAGTGGACTGATATCAACCAGAGCTACTGGTACCTGAAAGTCAAAGTAGTCAAACCGGATGGCACTAATCTGGCTGCCGATTGAGAAACATCCACAGTAAATAATTTTTTCCACAGCTTGTTTAGCAGTATTAATGTGTACCTGAACAACAAACTGATCACCAATAATGCTGACACATATGCGTACCGGGCCTACATTCAGAATTTGCTGTCTTATTCTAAGGACAGTAAATCAACACAGCTCTACGCTACGGAAATGTGGAGTCCTGACACGGCGGGTCATATGCAAGAGCATACAGTTGCGGAAGATAATGAAGGATTTACTAAAAGAAGAGCACGTATCCACCAGAGTCGTGTTCTGGAAATGTGCGGACGTCTGCATTTAGACCTGTGTTTGCAAGACAAGTACCTTCCCAATGGTGTAGAGATACGGCTGCGACTCAAGAGAACCCCAGTCACTTTTTGCCTGTTTGGAACAGAGGCAAAAATCCAGTTACTTCAAGCTGGATTCAATGTTCGGACTGTTGACCTGTTACCCGTAGTGGCCAACAACTTAAACCAGACCATCGCTCAACATGGCATGAAGATCCCAATTCGCCGAGCTGAGGTAAAATTTTTCACCATTCCTGCAGGCCAACGATCAAAGATCGAAGATCATTTATTTCAAGGACAGTTGCCCAAACGTATCATTCTAGGCCTGGTAAATAATACAGACATGAACGGTGATCTGGCAACCAACCCATTTGATTTTCAACATTTCAACTTGTCTAAGTTAGAAGTCAGTGTAGACGGAAAGACGACACACAACTCGCCGTTCCAGCCCAACTTTCCCACAGGAGAAATTTTGAGATCATACATGTCCCTGCATCAAGCCACGGGATCACTCGGTTTAAACCGCTCCATGGGTCTGACAATGGACGATTACATGCAGGGGTACACACTGTGGGGCATTGACTTAACGCCAGATCAAGGATGAGAAGAGGGACAGCTGCATCCTATAAAAACGGGAAACTTGCGAATCGAGCTTCAGTTTCGTGCAGCTCTTGGTGACCCCATCAACGTGATTGTGTATGCCGAATACGACAGTCAGATAGAGATTAACGGGTTCAGAGAAGTCATCACAGACTATTAACCATGAGCAAATCAGGAGAACAGCTGGCCAAACAACTGTACGAAGAAATCTACAACTTGAATAGGCGAAACGATATTGTAAAGAGTTTGAACCAACATGTGGTGCATGAACTGCAGACACACCTCTTTGATATCGTGAAAGAAAACTGTTATGGTTGCATTGTTGATCATCCCAGTCAGACCCAACATCCCATATGTTTGTTTAGCAGCAAAAGTGAGTGGGTCGAGATGTTTCTGAACAGTGCATTAAAAAAAACTGTATCAAGTGATGGAAAGATGGTACGCTGAACTACAAAACATGGATCTCACACGCGCTGAGAAAGCTGATGCTTATCAGATGTGGGCAAATATAAAGGCTAGTGTAGATACGAACAAGATCACACCATTGGAAGCTTTTGAGTGCGAATGGGCAGGACGAATTAAACAAGATTGGGAAAATGGAAACGATTGAGTTACAGTATATTTTGGATCATTCACCAATTCTAGCTCCCTTGAATGCCGTGGTATGTGCTAAAGATCAACTACCACAACGTAGACCAGAGACTGTAAAAGCTTACATAGTGAATACCCACAATTCGACTCAACCTGGTGAACATTGAGTGGTTGTGTTTTTCAACGATAAATCGACTTACTACTTTGATTCGTATGGACAAAAACCACTCCATCGTGACATTCAACGTTTCTTGGAAAGACATAGACCCTATACATGGAATCTCATGAGACTTCAAGGATACAACACGTTTGTGTGTGGAGCATATTGTTTGTTTGCTTTGCATTTTCTTGTTCGAGGATGTGATTTAACACGGGTGCTTAGAGCTAAATTCCGGACAGAGGATCAACCTCACTTCAATTTGAACGATTCCAATGTGGGATGTTGGTTTTACCAGAACTATTCAGAACTGTACAAACGTGCAAGAAGACAAGTGTGTAATCAGCACCAACAAACATGCACAGCTAAACATCCACCAACGTTTGGAGATGGTCGTGCGTGTTTTGAATTACTGACGAATAGTTTGGACCCATTCTACTTTCATTAAAGTGTTATGTACTTGTTGTTGATAGTGTTTGCATTGTTCATATTGTTTGTTCATATTGTTTGTTGCAATGTTCATAGAGTTCAATAAAAGGCTAAAAACTGATTTGATTTCTTGTTGTTTATCTTACACATTAACAATTGTGATATATTCCCTCTCGAATATAATTGATGGCCCTGAAAAGGGCCGTTTTTGGTTTTTGTGATCCTGAATTACTCGGAGTCATCCTACTAACTCTGAATAATCAGGGTCAAACCATATACCATAATAGGCTGAACGCACTGTAGGCCCATGTTTAGCGAAAACACAGGCAGGCCATGCATACACTTGATAGGGTGCCCTACAAAACGGGCACTTCTGAAGCCGTGCGAAGCATCTGACGCATACAATGTCCTGACATTGACACTGGTTTATGTGGTATATATCCTCCTCTCTCTCCTCTAAACACACACCACACTTTTCGAACCAGAGGTTTTGTTCAGACATTGTGATTTCATTCTTCTTCTTTAAAAAACACTTATATAGTTATGAAAAAAAGTAGGTCAGTAGGTCAATCCACCCAATGTCAAGGCTAAAGGCAATGCTATCCAACTCAGGTCAAGGTTAAACTTCGCGTTATTGTCATTGAATGAAAATAACGTTCTCTGATTGGTGTACGCCAACAGAAAAAAGTAGGTCAATCCAGCTCAAGACTATAAAAGCACACTGCATCGTATCATAATCCCACTACCCAACCATGGAAAGCTACGTAACTTCTGATCTCGTTAACAACGCCATACAGGCTGCTGATTTGTTTGAGCTGACGACAGCTGCTAGCCAGGCATCAGTATCGTACACTCCGACTCCGGTGTACCAACCCAGCTACCAACCAACGTATCAACCTCAGCCTCCACCACACCAGCAGCAACCAGTACAGCAACAACAACCAGTACAACAGCAACCAACAGTGCAGCCAGTAAATAATGTTGGACAATCTATTCTGAGGGAACTCAAAGAGGTGAACAACAACCTCATCAAATTGCAACAGAGAATGGTAGAAGTGGAATACCGTATCAAATTGAAAACAGACAAGCTGCTGGTGCCTATCACTTTCATTCCAGAAAAAGAGGAATCATCCAACAAACGTCCGCATGATGGTGGATCCCATTCTAAGACTGGACTTGGAGCCCATTGTAAAGACATACAAAATTGCAAAAAGAGTAAGAAGTAGAGAAAAAAAAAAAAACGACCCTTTTCAGGGCCAACCCAGATGTCTCGAAAGGACATTTTTACAATTGTCAAACCAAGTAATAAAAGTATCAAACGAAATGAATTCATGCCATTCGTTTTCAGACTGTGCTATGGATAAGTCACATATAACTAACGACTGCATATCTGACATGGACAAAATAGAAGCCCTACACCAGCGTTCGCTTAAACTACAAGCCCGATACCAACGTACGCTTAAAATAACAACAACACTCAGGAGTATCATAGACAAATTGAGTGCATGTTACTTTCATGAACTATACTACGACTTAAATATCATTGAAGCACATTTCATCACCATAGAACATGTTGAATACCTGCTGAAGAAACTCTTAGTCAATCATGAGTAACCACTACTCTGTGAAAAAAAAACGGCCCTTATCAGGGCCAACCCAAATGTCTCGAAAGAGAATATACCTCAATTGTCACCATTTCTTTCAAATTCCATTCAATTTTTTTTTTCATTAAAGTATGATCCAATGTTTTATAAAAAGTTTATAAAAATGTTACAAAAAAAAGTCATCACAACTACAAATTCGGCTTGAAATGTTTTTAATTTTACAGCAATTCTGATATGTCAATACAAAAGTAGGTCAATCCACCTCAGGTCAAGGCCAAAGGCAATGCTATCCAACTCAGGTCAAGGTTAAACTTGAATCATTGGATAGAAATAACGTTCTCTGATTGGTGTACGCTAACACAAGAAAGTAGGTCAATCCGCCTCAAGGCTATAAAAGTGCACCGCATCAAGCATTCGGTCATATTCTCGCTGCACAACAGAGAAATCAGAAAAATACTGCAGAATTGGTACATCAGATGATGTTGAGACAACAGATGATGTATGCTCATGGAACATCAGGAGATGTTGAGACAACAGCAACAAGATGAAGATGAAGATCATATGCTCATAGAACAACAGCAGATGTTACAAGATGAAAACGATGTCATCGTAATCAGTGACGATGAACACGATGTCACCGAAACCAAGCACGATGTGGACAATGTCACCGAAATCTAAAGAAGAAACAAAACGGCCCTTTTCAGGGCCAACCCAAATGTCTCGAAAGGACATTTTACAATTGTCAATCCCCCTTTAACTTATATAACGTTAAGAAGTGGTCCTCCTTTAAGAAATAAAACATGACGTCAACATGACAATATTGCGTCATTCGAATGTTTGGTATGCAAGGTCATACTCTTTCTTTATCCGATCTTAAGTCATCCTAGTTAGATCTAACAGGTAGGACATGTTTTTTTATTACATACGGTACCATAAATCTGTTTTCGTATATAGTACCATTCGGTACTATAGTATAGATTCGGTATCATAAATTTTCGACTCGGTACCATAAATTTTTTTTTGAAAAAAATCACGGTACCATAGTGCCACCCTACACTACTCTTACGCGGTTTTTGAATTGCGAACATACGCGCTTTTCTTATTCATTTTGATAAAATAATTTACTTACGCGGTTTTTAAATTCTGTAAAATTGAATGGCATCTGTCTATTAAATTGCATAGACGTGGCACAATTTTGTCTTAGATAATTGTTATATTGTACAGATACAAAATGTATCAGTATATAATTCGTGGATCACTTTGTTGAGTGTTGTATGAAGCTCATATCTATGAATCAGATGTTTTTCCGTATTTTAAGTGCGTGTGTTTGTTTTTTGTATACTTTCATGCAAACAAATATCATCTTTGAACATTTAAAAGTTTTGTCACAAAGCAAACTTTTTTCCGGTAACGGCTCTGAAAAGTTTGGGTAGTCAGGCAAACATGAGTTTATTCACTGGATCTTATAACTGCATACAGCTCATTCGTTTTCTCGTTGACAATAGGTCAACTATTATTTATCAGACTGATTTATATTGAAAATGCGTGCACAATGGTATTGATTTTGATCTATTTTATCATTGATTTTGAATTGAATTAAATCAATAACAGAACATTAACTTAAACAAACACGAACGTCTTAGGCATTGTAACACGCTCAAGTTCAAAAGAAAACTATATTACGTGTCTTTGTAATTTTTATTTCACTTGATCTGTAAATATTTACTTATAATTCGGACTTTGAACCCGAATGTGTGTAAACAATAACTTTCTATAGTATTAAGTTTGAAACGACAATAATTAGAACAAGAGGACCGAGATGACTTTGATGACGCTCACCTGAGAAATATTATCTTCATTGTCTACACAAGCTACTCTATTATGTTATTTATAGCACAGTTGTAGTGAGACACCAGGATCATTTCATTTCTACAAACCAACCAGTATTTGTCGTCCAATTTGAAGGGTGTAGCTTTAAAATTCTTAAGTAGGTCGTTGGGTCAAAGCCAAAAGTCACCCACGGTTTAAGTTCTATGCCACATATCAAACTATATCAATGTTTCAAAATTTGAAGGCCAAAACTAAAGAATTCAAAACTAAAGTAAGTTCTGGGATTCCACACACAAAAACTACAAGTGGTCGAAATTGAAGGTTATAGGTACCTCATGTAAGTCTAAATAAAACAAATCTATAAAGGACATGACTTTGTCCCTATGGCTATGATTGGAACCAAGCTAAAATGACTTCTATAAGTGACACCAACTATCTAAATTGGCCGGTGTAATCTTTTAGTCAAATAACGTTATTAGCCATAATCGAAATCGACATTGTTGCCATTAACAGTGTGCATCAATTTAATGAAGATTGCTTAAACAAAGTATATGACAATTCAAGAACGATGACTCCTGAAAGAATCAGTTGATACCAGTCAACCAAGCGAACTTGGCTGAGAGATTATGGCTTTAAACATTGTCATAATGTTTGAAAATGATTGCTTAAGAGAAATGAAGATGATAAAATGCAAACGAAATAAAATCAAGCATTTTTTTAATATAAAAAGGGTCACAAGTTCTGACCTTATTGGCTGATATCAATCATAGTCGAACTTGACCGAGAAATTATGACTATTAACATTGTCATAAAGTTTTAAGTAATTGATAAGAAAATGAAGATGCTAGAATACAAACAAAATGCAACCCAGGATTCTTTTAATGTTTAAAGGACCGTAACTCCTGACCTAAGTGGTTGATATCAGCCATAATCGAACTTGGCCTAGAGATTATGACAAGTTTGGAGATGTTTTCTTTAGAAATGACATTGCTAGAATGCAAACGAAATGAAACCTTGCTTTTTTTTTCAAATTAAAAGGACCTCGAGTCCTGACCTAATTTGCCGCTATCATCCATAATCGGGCTTTCCCGAGAAGTTATGACTATTAACATCGTCTTAAAGTTTGAAAAAGATAAATATTTATGAGATAAAATGTCCAAACAAATTAATGTGGATGACGGACGGACGATAGACATTCATCGATCCTAATAGCTCACCCTGAGCACATGTGCTCAGGTAAGTTAAAAACTGTAAATGATGTGATTGAACTTTAACGACTACTTTCTGGTCAATAAACAACTAAATCTAAACCTACAAGAATGAACCATTTTCTTTTTTTAATTCTGAAGAAAAACAATTGAACTTAAGATTTCATTACTATGTACCATAATTATGTACCAAATTTAGATTCATTGCAAGCCACCAGGTATATAATTTTGCAAGATATTTTACCCCTAATACTGTTATTTATATAAACAATTAGTTATATCTACATCTCGAGAAATTCAAAACTAGCACTATAGGAACAAAACTGAAAAAATAGTGATCAATTTTAAATGTTGCAGATGATATTTGAAAAACGGTATGATGTGTTTTTTCGAAACCCGAGAAATGTTAAAAAAAAAACTCGTTTCAAACCGACAAAGTAAGCTATAAATTCGACTTCAAAGTCTGTCCCTTCATAAGGCACTATCATGCTCCACTATATCATTCAATGCTTTACAAGTTCTAATGATATACTTGAGACTTACCGGCACAATAGCTTAAGTGGTAGAGAGTCGAATCCGGTAACCGCGTCAAACCGAAGACGTATAAAACTGGTACCAGATTCACCCTTGCCTTGCACTCGGCAAAACTGGGTTGCTATGGGAAATCGGAGTACTAAGCACTGGCTCTTACTGGCTCCCGTGTATCGGAGCTTTACACCGGACACGTAAAAACACTAAAATGTCTATTCGCAAATGAGCTAGGGCATCGCATCCGGACTCCTTCGTATCCAACCACTGTCTCTTCAGATGCTGTCTCTTTATCAAAAACAGGACCCCGTTCGTGGGTTAGCCCGATCTAAAAGTATGGTCATAATGGAAAATGATTGCTAGGTATTACAATAGAAGTAGAAAGGAAGCTGAGTAGCTGGTTCATTTAATAATACAGTTTAACCTGTGTTAGCAGTCACCCGTATTAAGCGGCCAAAATGCATTTGGCGGTCAGTTTTATATTACCAAACTAATAATTTGGTATATGTTTAACTTTCATTTAGCGACCATCTATGTTTAGCGGTCACTTTCTATTGTTCCCTTGATTGTCGCTTAAGACAGATTTGGCAGTATGTTAATTTAATCATATTTTCAGTAGGCAACAAAAGTAAATGATGCTCCATTCCCTCAGGGAAATGACGTTACATGCAAAGAACAGAAACTCCTTAAATAACTATTTTAAGCACCTATTTTTTTTCTGATAATCAAAGCATAGAAAAATAGAATTTCATCCAGCCAATTAGCACTGTATTATCTGTGGCTGTGTGATAAAATTGTACGGCAAATTAGACTTGATAATTTTAAGAAATATTATTTCGTTTTATACAATCAAATTCATTTTACAAATTACTAAATTACTACTAGATTTACCAATTTAACGCTTTTACAATGATGTTTGATCGAATTTAGCATGCTATAATATTTTCCCGAGGAAAATTGCAAACATAATCGCGACTGATATTGTATCCTTCGAATATTAACTTGTTTAAAGAAGCTTTATGATTTAGCACTCACTCATAAACAATTATATAAAACTAGTTTTATAAACAAAAGAAAAAAATCATTAAAACCCTTTAAAATTTTCCACACAAACACCTAAACAATTATACGCGGTTTTCGACGAAAAGAATATCAACAAATAAATATGCAGGATTTTTTCTCGTTGTCAATAAACAACTTTCCGATTGGCTAAAAGGTCCAGGATTTTCGCAGAATACGTGGCGTGGACCCGGCATTTCAATGGTGGAAAAAAAATATTTTCGCATAGAAGTTCCAGAATTCCTAATTGAGAGGCCATGGTCATGGTACAGGTACCAAAACTCACAACAGTGGAGGGAAGGTGTAGCTGTAGCTGAGTTGGTACTGAGCATATGCCTTTAAAGTGTCTGAGGTCTTGTTGTTGAGACACAAACTCAAACACATGTAGCAAACTTATTGCTCCAAATCAGGCTGCATATTTTTCTAACGCTGTAACATGCGAAACATGCGAAATATTTTTAAAAAAACCTTCCAAGTCCTAAAATTGATTAGAACTGTTCCAGTGAAATAACCAAAGACATTGCAAATCTTAATTCTGGGAACTCAGTACAAATTTCTACAGTAACAGTTCTCATATTTTCAGTACAATATGCAAATACTTTAAGAACTGAAACAAAAGAAAAGAAATAAAACTCCATAAATATACCAAACCATTTCAGCCTTTAATTATTCTCTGTTCCAATGTTGATGATAATTCCTCTGCCTCTGTAATTTATACTAAAATATTTCACTACATTGGATTATTGAAGCTGATATTTGCAATGAAATTACTTCCATTTAATTATCATTTTATTAATTCAGTACAATTTGTTATGAACTCAGTATGGAAGAGATAGATTGTTTTCTCTCAATATGACATCATAAGTACTCATCATAAGAGAAGGAGAGAGTAGTGAAGAAGAAGAGGAGAAGAGAAAAAATACTTATGGGAGACAGGGAGAGAGTAAGTGAGAAAGAAAATAATCATCACGAGAGAGAGAGAGAGAGAGAGAGAGAGAGATGCATTAAGCTACGATTTGCGTTTGAAAAATAACAGCAAGTAAAGTTTTAGAAAATAATAATCTGTAGACGCTTTAAATATCTGTCTTTGATTTTACCCCAATTACACTATATCGTCATCATCGTCATCAAAATCAATAATTATTTTGCATTCTAATTTCAGGTGATAACAATAAACAACCACCCAATGTTTCTGAAAAATAAGGAAGGTGTCGAGAAAATAAGGATCGTTTCTCTCTGATCGGACTGTTGAAATTCGATCGGAAATTTCCGACAACGGACAGGTATCGATCGATCTTTTCCTAGTCGGAGCGAATTCCGAACGGAGATGTTGATTTTTAAATCGCTGTATCTTTGTTATTTATTGATCGATTTTCTTGAAGATACTATTTTTGGAAACTGGAAACTATGCTCTTTCTGAATATATATGGGATAATAGTGTATAGGCATTAGTGTCGCTTAAAGTTTATGAAAAAACCGACGCTCCATAAATTCACCGACGCGGGTTGCTATTAATTGATAGATCGGTTATATGTATATAAGAATTCGCAAACATTTCACACGCTTTATATATGGACGGATCTTAAACTGCTTTTCAGACATGGGCGGTTAATCATTGAGGAAACGGCAAAATAAGTCCATGTCGTTTCTTTTTCTCTCTATAACCTTAGGTATCTTACGTCAATCTTTAAAATCTCAACACCAATAGAATGGCCAGGGATAGATCAGCAAATTAGGTTAAAATCTAATTTTACAAAAAAAAAAAAATCGAGATATAAGCAGTTAAATGCACTTGAGGTAACAAAATTTTCGTTTTTCTTCCATAACTCAATGATTCAACCCCGCCATCTGAAAAGTCGTTCAAGGCGCTTCAAATTATACCTTTAGTGTCTCGTTAGAATATTTATAGTTTTTGAGATATTTATGGCCGAATATTCTTTTGGGACACTAATCCCTACTTGACTTGTTGGTGGTAGACTTCGACCTATAAATTGGTAAGATTCGTCTTGGTACGCATTTGTAAGCGTACGCTTCGTCTTACATTCTGCACAGAGAATGTTAGAGTCAATAAGATTATTTTGGCAAGTGTTATCATATTTGCAAATTAATTCTGTTTTTATATCTTTGCATGTCGTAGGAGTCATGTTAAGAACTGCAGTCATTCGCCATTTATTAATAGATATGTTGATTTTCTAGAGGGACATAATACAATATAAATTCACTCTTATTCAGTACTTCGGCAATAGCTGACGTCCCAGAAAAGGCGCCAAACGTAACGTCATCTTTTGACGTTGTTTTGTATGACGCTGACATCGTTCATAGCAATAACAATATGGCGACTATTCAAACAAATCATTTGGAATTAAACATAATGGCATATCAATAGCCAGTAAGCAAAACACATTAATCACTACACTCATGTCATTTGAAACCGTCTAATAGAACATACATGCATGCACTTTTCATTTTTCATAAAACATTTAGTAGTAATATTTACATAAATAATCTTCCATAGATATTAATGGGGTTTTATAGATTAATTTTGTATAAGATATGAAAATGTCTATTTCAAATTTCAGAAATTGATAAATAAGGGCCCTGGTCATACTGCGAATATGTCACACTGGGTAATATCCTTCACACAGGCATTGTTATTGCTGTTGTGTTGGAAGACACTGTTGCAGGCATAAATCGACGTGCAACTAAGTATACCGTATTATTAGGGCTTTATGCCCTTTCGGCAGAAAGTGCTATTGGGTATGTTCTGCTTTTTATTATTAGGACTTGTGCTATTGGGTTTGTACTGATGTTTTTTTTTCTTATTAGGACTTTCTGCCTACAGGAAGAAAGTCCTATTGGGTTTGTAATGTTTTTTTATTATGCTCCCCGAAGGAAGAGCATATAGTTACCACTTTGTCCGTCCGTCCGTCATAATTTTGTCCGGAGCATTACACAAAAACTATAAGAGTTATCGACATGAAACTTCATAGGTAGATAGATCTCAATGAGGAGAAGAAGTGCGGTGTACAAGAACCTTAACTCTGTTTTGCATAATTTTGGAGTTATTGCCCTTTGTTATATTTCATATTTGAATTTTGTCCGGAGCATAGCACAAAAAGTATAAGAGTTATCGACATGAAACTTCATAGGTAGATAGATCTCAATGAGGAGAAGTGCAATGTACAAGAACCTTAACTCTGTTTTGTATAATTTTGGAGTTATTGCCCTTTGTTTTTTAGCATTTTTTCGGGGAGCATCCATTAGTTCTACCGATTCTCTTGTTCTTATTATCCTTTTTTCTTCTATTCTATATGTTGCAATGATCCAAGGATGATGAAAATTTAATGACGTATACTTCAGATGCTGAAATTTTGATTTTAATGACTTTCATATGCCTATGACACCATATGACGCCACACTTGACGTTGTCTACTAAAGTTTGTACGCGGTCTACAGCCATTATTACTGGACCGACTTTTATCAAAATTTTGCAACGTGTATGTTACGCTTAAGTTGTCCATCTCGATGTCCGTTTTTCCAAATTTGAAAAGGCAAAGGTTTTATGGCCAATCCAAGATTCAAACCATTGACGTCAAATTTCATATACCTATAAAATCTCTTCCAGATGAGTTAGAAAGCTGATTTTTTGAAAGAATATAAGTCTGAAAATGTGTTTTAAATTCTGTGAAACTGAACGTCATTTAACTCATATGACGTCATAAGTTGAAAAATAATTTCTTATTTCTACGTGTTAACTTCTATATGTTGCTTAAGTCCGAGCACCTTGGAAATTAAATAGCATATGCTTCACCTAGAAAATTTTGTATATCAATGATTTTCATTTGCCTATGACGCGTTTTGACGTCAAACTTGACGTCGTCTAAAAATGTTTGTACGCGGTCTACAGCCATTATTACTGGACCGATTTTCATCAAAATTTCAAAAAAAATTATGTTTTGCTCTAGTTGTGTATCCCGATGTCCGTTTTTTCTAAATTCGAAAAGGCAAAAGTTTTATGGCGAATCCAAGATTCGAACCATTGAAGTCACATTTGAAATACCTATGAAATCGCTTCTAGATGAGTTTGAAAACTGATATTTGGATAGTCTCTAAGTGTCTGTGAAGATGAACGTCATTTAACGTCGTATGACGTCATCAGGTTAAAAAGAATTTCTGATATTTATGCGATAATTTATATATGTTGTGAAGATCCGAGGACTGTGGAAATGTCATTTCCTATACACCAAACCATTTGCTTTTGAATGCATTGATTTCATATTCATGAGACGTCATATAACGTCAGATGTGACGTCAGAACAAAACGTTTGTATGCGGTCTACAGCCATTATTTCTGGACCGATTTTCATCATAATTTCACAAAATGAAATTGTTACGCTCTTGTTGTGCATGCCGATGTCCGTTTTTCTAAATTCAGAAAGGCAAAGATTCTAAGGCGAATACAAGATTCGAGCCACTGACGTCAAATTTCAAATACGTATTACATCGCTTTCATGTGCTTTGAAATATAATATTTGACTGAATATAAGCATCCATGTCTTTCTTACATTTTGAAAAGATGAACGCATAACTGAACGCATGGCTTGTTTGGTCTTTTCTATTATTTATCAAATGGGCTGTAAAGTTTAAGTATAGTACAGTATAAAGAGCACCAGCACCATAGCAACAAACGGAAATAGTAAATAAAAAATGGCCGCCAAAGTGTAAACAGACGTGTGCAGATTTAAACTATTAAAATACAATGTTCTACCTATAATCAAACGGATTTACTCGACATAAATCTTAACAATAACTTGTAGAAGTGACCGAAGCTTGATATGACATTTAAACCACACTAGATATTTAAATACAGACATTACGCAAATGGATTACATGGCATGTTTACATCGAGACTGAGTGCTTGTGTGACACGGAGGTGTAGAGAAAATTCCAGGCGTAATGCATTAATTTGGCTAGTTGAGCTGGCAAATAAGCCAGTCCAACTGTCAAAATTTATGTGATTTGTCAGAGAACGCTGTAAAATAACCAATAGCAGATAAATAAAGCCAACAGGCTAAATACAAAGATAAGTAAAATCAGTAATGCCTGGGCATGACATTATTATCTTTTTCAAACCTGAATGCACTTTTTTCTGTTATGCCTGTAGCTAAATTTGTTTTTTAAATTTATTATTTTTGTTAATCTAAAAATAGGAAAAAAGTAAATGCTGAACAGATGTAAGATGGTATGTGGAGACAATTTGAAATAACGTATATTTTAACCCAAAACAGCATTGATCTTTCTTTTTTCATCTTGTAGTTTTTGTTTTTGAAGTTGAACATATTCAGTCGTAATGCGACGACCATCAAAATACAGGTATTTCTTTCGTAAAATATGTCCGATTGTACTGCTAGTTCATTGGTGTAAAAAATTACATGAACTAAGTATACTCCAAAATGTAATATAACAGCCAAAACTCTATTGAAATACAGCTCCGTTAAGATGATATTATAGCGGAGGACAGCCCGAGCTGGATTTTAATCATTAATTTAAAACACGATGACCTAAATTACAGACTTACAGACGTTGTGACAAAAAAACAATAACACATTTTTGCTCTGGGAAATTTCATTTTCTTTATTTACTTGCTACCTTTCGAGTTCGACATACATATGATCATTCCGGGGCCAATAAATTTTCGTCTTTTTAATGACTCCATTGAAATTTTTCCCTTCAAATTTTACGGTTGACTCTTGGACATTTTTTTTTTTCGAATATTAATGATGTAATCAGTACCATCACTAATTTGGTAGAATTAATGCACGATTATTATCAACACAAACATGGCGCATCAAGAATTGGTTATGCATGGATGCTGTGATAAAATTCAACACGCCATTGGCTGATCTGTCAGTCAAATGCACGTGACAGGTAATTTGGAGAATATATACACACGCGTGTGCATTTCAGTGCATGTTAATGTGGGTCGCAGTAGGGATTATGATATGGCAAAATCAAAGCAGGTCGCACATCGGCAGGCTAGTCGCACGCGCATGGAGAAAACCCTGGACTATTGACCATTATGAAGTTGAACTGATTTAACGGTGCAGACAAATCATTAATCATAATAACACACACACACAACTTACCAGCTGGGACTCAAACTTACAACCTTTGCCATGCCAGTCAGATGCAGTACAACTGACCTTTATCATTTTTGTGACGTAATCACAATTTTTTATGTATATATTGTTGGCTATTGCTGGATATGCCAGCCAGTCATGGTTCGAATTATCTCCGCATGAATTGCGAATTTGTCTCCTGCGTATTATCTTTTACAGTTATAGTCTGGTATTGATTACCTGCCTCTACACTACGTTATCGATTGAAGTGCGGCAGGGAAACAGACAATTACAGTTATTACAGTTTATTTAATACAATATCTCTAGCATCGATTTTCAACACATTTTTCTTCAATTTAGACTTCCATAACGCAATCGTACTGAGTCTTAAATAAACATGGAAATTGTCACCATTTAGTATTAAGAGAAAACAAATTTTGGACTTTCTCTGTGTAGTAAAAAAGAGGGAAATCTAAATCTAAAATTTCTAAATATAGCCCCAAAATGTGTGCTTCCTTAGAACAGCTTTGCAAGCAACCCTGTTCTAAAAACCTTAAGATTTTATATTAATTAATATGATACTAGGTTTTTATTGATTGTTTGTTTGTTTTGAAATGAAATTCCCTGTTAACCAGCCATTCTTTTTATACCAGCGCAAACGGAAGGGGGGTATACTGGAATCAGCCTGTCGGTCGGTCGGTTGGTCAGGCGGTTGGTTGGTTGGACAGTCAGTCCGTCGGTCATGTGGTCTGTCAGCAAAATCTTGTCCTGTGAACTCCTCCTTCATTTTCAGTCCAATTCACATGATACTTAGCATAAATATTCATCAGAAGCAATAGATGTGCAAGACGCAAATTTCACTTCGTTGCCACAAGGATTACAGAGTTATTGCCCCTGATTCGACTTTAAATATTTTGTGACGCGAACTACTACATTTCTTAACCAACTCGATTCAAATTTTGTGTGTGCATTGATAATCAGGTGGAAAGATGCGTGTTATAAATTTCACTTGAGTTGTCTCAAGGATGGCAGAGTTATTGCCCTGGTTCCATTTTTGCATTACCTCCCTTTTTGCTTACTTTGTTTTTCTTGTCCGGAACATTATTCAAATATAATACAATGTATTGACTTGAAATTTAAAATGTAAACAGATGACAACTAAGAAAAGTGCAGTGTCCAAGAACTGTAGCTCTACCTGGTCCCATTTTTTAATTATCTCCCTTTGTTTAATAGCTTTTTTCCTTGTCCCGGAACATATTTCAAATATTATACATGGTTTTTACTTAAAACTCAAAATGTAAACAGATGGTCACTAGGAGAAGTGCATTGTTCAAGAAATGTAATTCTACACTTTTATACTGCTGTGCCAAACAACCATAACTGATTCTCTATCCATTTCAAAAAATGACTTTACTTACTTATTAATTACAATTATAAATAATATACTATGTATACAGGTTCTTATCTATGCTTCACCTGGGTCTGGCTTCTCCTGTATCAAATCATTTTGCGGTGGTATTAATCACATTCAGTGATAGTTTTAGTTATATCTGAAAGCATCTCATGCATCCTCTTTATTTGATTTAATTCCTGCAAAAGAATCCAGGCACAAAGGCAGCAACAAGGAAATGGGGAGAGCTATAGACTAATGTCTTTATGTGAAAAAAATTGAACATTTTTTTTGTTTAAAGAGATTTGTTGAGTATGAGTAACATTGAAGAAACTGATGGGAGAGCTTCATCTTGGTCTGCACTGTTTGCAAAGATCTTTGTTCCAGTAATAGGGGTTTCTAAATGCATAATAGCATAACAAGTGCACATTTATTATACAGAACTAAAAATTGTGATGATAAAGTTATTAAACTGACAATTCAAAGTTTAATAAGAATTTGTTATTTTTTGTCCAACAAGTATGTAAACCACTATTAATTAATGACATCTTTTGTCACTTTATGCATATAATTACTTGTTGCATGCAAAGTACATGTATATGTATATGACTTGTTCTGCACATTTTCTTTCTCTCTCTCTCTCTCTCTCTCTCTTTTCTCTCGTAGTCTGATTATGTCCTGTTGATATCTGATATTTGATAAAACAGGCGTTGAGGGGATATCAAACTATATATATAGGTTATATAGCATATATAGCAAGTGATATCAAGACAATTTAGCACACAAAATTTCCACCGCCTGGATATCCCCTCAAGATATTGGGCAGACATAGGTGCCGATATCAGTGCAATATTGGCCCAATAACTTCTGCTGACTGGGTATATTGTGTAGTTATAGGCAACTATAAACTAACCTATACTACTTACGGGTACTTTTCTGTATTCAAGCGGAGAGAAAAGTTGACAGTTTTGCCTTGGTTTTGATGCCTTTAGTGACGTCCTCGTCACGTGGTATTGCTACACTGTAAGTTAACCATTTTCGGAAAATGTAATTGGGCAATGGCCCAGAACAATGTATGGCAAATATTTCAGACCTTGTCTTTTCGAATACAATTATTTTCAAATTCATAGCACGTCATACGATGCTAGATTTGACGTCAGTTTAAACGTTTGAACGCGCTCTGCAGAATTTATTTTTGTATGGATTTTCCTGTAAATTTCATAGAAAGTGTAAGTTAGTCCTTTGTTGTGCATCCTTTCTTTCTTTTCCAAAATATTGAATAGACCGAGGTTCTGTGGTGAAACCAAGTTTCAAAAATATGACCTTGAAATTAAGTTTAGTATTTTAGAGACTCCATATCAGATAAAAAGCTGAAATTCACACATATTGTAATTTTAAAGGTTTTCTTTAGATTTTCATAGGCCGGACGTCATTTGACGTCATGGGGTTATTATATGTTTTCATTTCTCGCGCAATAATTTCAGTGTGATCCCAATGGTCCAGAATTACAAAAAGTGTATGGCATATATTGAATATGCTGAATTTTCATATGCAATGATTTTCATATTCATATGACATCAGAATAGACATCAAATCAAAAAGTTTGTAACGCTCTGCAGACATTATAAATTGATAAATTTATCTAAATTTTCAAAAGATGTAAAGGGTTACACTCTAGATACCTAATATTTTCTGCCTATTCTGTATAAATAATTTTCAGTTTTAAACGTTTTGCAAAAAGTCCTATCGTTTGCAAACGAAATCTAGTTCTTCTTATTATTCTTTTTTTTACTTCTTTTCTACGCCTATATGTTGCAATTGTCCAAGGGTGATGAAAAATTAATGGCATATACTTCAGATGCTGAAAATTTGATTTCAATGATATTCCTATGCCTATGACGTCATATGATGTCGTCTACAAAAGTTTTTACGCGGTCTACAGCCATTATTTCTTGACCATCTTTATCAAAAATTCACAAAATGTGTATGTAAGGCTCTAGTTGAGCATCCTGTTGTACCACATTCGAAAAGGCAAAGGCCAATCCAAGATTCGAACCATTGACGACAAATTTTTAAATGCGTATAAAATCGCTTGCAGATGAGTCAGACGGCTGATATTTGGACTGAATATTATTCTCTAAGACTTTCTTCCATTCTGCCAGGACGACCTTCATTTGACATCACATGACGTCATAACGTCAAAAAGAATATCTTATATCTACGTGTTAATTTCGTTATGCTGCAAATATCTCAGGGGCATGAAAAGTTCATTTCATATATTTAAGATACTGAATATTTCATTTCATGGATTTTCTTATGCCTATGACGTCACACTTTATGTTGTCTACAAAAGTTTGTAGGAGGTCTACAGCTATTATATTCTGTACCGAATTTCATCAAAATGTCACAGAATGTGTATGTTGCGACTCCGGTTGTGCCTACCTGTGTCCGTTTTACCAAATTCGAAAAGGCAAAGGTTTAATGGCGAATCCAAGATTAGAACCATTGGCGTCAAATTTCAGTTCAGATACGTATATAATCACCACAGATAATAGACAGCTTATATTTGGACTGAACATAAGTCTCCAAGTCTCCAAGTCTTTTTTACATTCTGAGAAGATGGGCGTCATATGACACCATGTTACTCGTCAGGCCAAAGCTTTTTTAATGAAATCAAAAGGTGCAGCATTTGATCCTATGGAACAATGTTACTTTCATTTCCGGAAAAATGTTAAGTTCAAGGTCATCATTGCTTATATCTTGAAAACCTATAATTGTAGACCGAATTATGTGAAAATCGAATTTGTAGGCATTTTCAATATTTATTCTTTTGTTAGATAGATTATAGAAATAGGTCAAGTTAAATGAAATTGATATAAAAAACTGAATTGATTTTCTGTTAGTTTTGCCATATCCTTTATTTTTCAACGTTTATTGAAGTTATGGCATACAAAAGCGAGATCTATGCAGGGATTTAATATCCTTTTACTTTTTTTCACTTTTAGTGTTTGACAAAAGTAGCAGAAAGTCTTATCATTCGTATCAACGAATGACATCTAGTATTATTATTGGGTTTCTGCTCAGAGATTTGAAATATTTTCAACAATATGTAAGCAGACAATTCCTCCTTCATTCTCATCATCACTTTTAACATCAGTTTCATCATTTCCATCATTATCTGCATAAATATGCAAAGGGATTTCTATTAAGAACTTATGACTTTTTAAAAAATTTTTGTTTGTTGTTATTATATTTTCTTTTATCATAATTTTTTACATAACATTGATGTTTTATTTCAGAAGGCCTCCTGTAAAGAAGTTATACTTACAATGTTTGTAAACTTACTGAGCTACCTTCTATAAAAAAGATTTTATTAGGGCTTTCTGCCTAAAGCAGAAAGTCCTATTGAGTTTGTTATGTTTTTTTATTAAGGCTCTCTGCCTAAAGCAGAAGGTCCTATTGGGTTTGTTATGTTTATTCTTCTTCTTACTATTATTATTTTTCCTTTTGAGGTTCAAATTAAAACAGGTTGCCAATAACCAGCAGCATAAACTTTTAACAGTAATCAGAGTGATTTTGGTCATTTTGAATACAACAATTTTCTTCTCCATATGACGTCATGTGACGTCAAAGTTGAAAAATGCTACCAAATTTGTTTCGCACTCTGCATCAGTCATTTGTAGTCCGGGCGGCCTGATATTTTCACAGAAAGTGTACATAAGGATGTAATGTGCATACTTACTTAACTTTTCAAAATTTCAAAATTCGAACCTTGGTCATAAAAACTTAATTTCGTATTACAAAGGCTCCTGATGAGCTAGAAGCATGAAAATCGGACAGCATATGTGTCTTGAGATCTTCTTTGTATTTCATGACAACTGGCGTCATATGACATCATTTAACGTCAAAACGTAATAAGCAATTTAACATTTGAAATAAGCGGTTTTTAGGCCCTGCATGCTTTATTTTTTTACCGATTTACATGTTACTTTCAATTAATGTGCAACCTAGTGTCTCGTTAAACATGGTGACATCCGTTTCCGGAAAACCACAAAGCTCAAGGTCATATTTCAGCTATCGTTTTTTTCATCGGCCTTAAATATCTCAAAAACGATAAATATTCTATAGAGATACTATGAGTATAATTTGAGGAGCCATGAAAGACCTCCCAGATGATATTCAGTTTTTGATGATCGGGATTGGATCAGTTGAGGTTTGGCAGAAAAACGAAAATAGTGTTACCCCAAGTGCACTTAACGGCTTATATCTAAAGAAACAGTAATTTTTGTAAATTAAGGTTTGAATATAATTTGAAGAACGATCCTTTGCAATTCTAATCGGGTTTAAATTTTAAAGATTGGACTAGGATTCATAAAGTTTTAGGGTGAAAACAAAACGACATGAAGATATTTTGGCAGATTTTTGCAGTTTTCTGGAGGTATAACTATCCGTATCTTAAAAGTGATTAAAGATACATCCATATATAAATCGTGTGAAATTTAGGGACTTTGAAGACCTTTCTAACGGTACACAGGTTTTTGAAAGTGGACATCATATAATGAAGTTACAAGAAAAATAAAAATTTAGACGATTCATTCATGCACTTTTGCACTGGTCCTTTAGTTATCTATATCCAAAAAGCCGTTACAGATAGGTGAAAATAATAAGAAAGTGAAATAATTTATATTGTAAGAACTTTCTTACGATACCAAGTTTTATTATACGCCTTTATTATGATAAGGCGCTTGTCCATCTGTCCGTCCGTTTGCCATATCAATGTCCACTCAATAACTTGATACATGGATGGTGGATGATCACTATTGATTTTGAGGTCATTACGTCAAAGGTCAAGGTCACATTGACACTTAGTGTAAAATCCTTGTCCGCACAATACATTGAGAAGGAATAAGCATAGGTTTTTTAACTTGGTAGGGAAATTGCCCATTGTCAGTTGAAGACCCCTATTGATTTTGAAGTCATTCGATCAAAAGTCAAGGTCACAGTGACCTTTAACATAAAAATCCTTGTCCGCTGAATTCCTTGAGAATGAATAAGCCTAAGTTTGTGAAACTTGTTTGGGACATTGTCCCCTTTTTTAAAAAAAAATTAAAATCTTTTTTATTAATTACTTGAGAAGAAATAAGCCTATGACTGTGAAACTTGGTAGGGATATTGCCCACGGCCTGTCTATGACACCTATGATTTTGAGATTAAAAGTCAAAGGTCAAGATCACAATGACACTAAAGTCATTAGAGCAGAAAGCCCTATCGTTTGTTCGGGACAAACGAAATTTAGTTATCATTATTCTTTTTTCCTTCTTCTTATATTTGTGCTAATTTTGATGTATTGCCAGTGGCACAGAACAATGAAAATTGTATAGCATATATTTAAAACCATGGGATTTCGAATGCAATGAACTTCCAATTCATCTGACGACAAATAACGTCAGAGTTCACGTCAGGACAAAAAGATTATACTCTGTCTACAACCATTATTTCTTGACCGATTTTCATAAAAAATACACAGAATGTATATGGTACGCTTTAGTTCTGCATCCGGTGTCCAAATTCGAAAAGGCAAATGTTCTATGGCGAATTCAATATTCGAACCATTGACGTCAAATTTTAAATACGCATAAAATCGCTTCAGATGTGTTAGGAAACTGATATTTGTACTGAATATTAGTCTTTACGACTTTTTTTATGCTGTGAGGCAGAACGTCATTGGAGGCATATGACGTCATGATGTCAAAAAGAATTTCTTATATCTACGCGTTAATTTCTATATGTTGCAAATGTTCCAGGGGCCTAAAAAATGAATGGCATGTATTTCAGATACTGAATATTTCATTTCATTGATTGCCTTATGCCTATGACGTCATATGACGTCAAACTTGACGTTATCGACAAAAGTTTTGCGCGGTCTTCATCCATTATTTACTGACAGATTTTCATCCAGTTTTAACAGAATGTGTAAGTTTTGTTATAGTTATGCATCCAGGTGTTTTTCCGATTTCAATCCAATATTCGAAACAATGACGTTAAATTTCAAATACGCATAACATCGCTTCCAGATGAGTTAGAAAGCTGATATTTGGACTGAATATAAGTCTCTACTTTTATTACACTATGAGAACATGAACGTTTTATGACGTCATGTGTCGTTACAAGTCCTAGACACTTTTTTCACTGAAATTAAACAGTCTTTACGGCCAGTAGGCCTTATTTTCAGTTTAATCTGCATGAAATTTTTACTGAAGGTGCAGCATTAGATGCTTTGGTGTAATATTACTTCCGTTTCCAGAGGAAGCAACGGTCAAGGTCATATTTCAATTATCAGTTTTTTTCTTAGGATTTAAATATCTCTAAAAAAATAAATATTATATCGAGACACTATGCATATAATTTGTAGTGCTTTGAAAAACCTTTCAGCTTTTAATGATCGGGGTTGAATCAGTTGAGGTATGGCTGAAAAACGAAAATTCTTTTAGCCTCAATGCGATTTTCGAAAATATGAATATGCATATTATTTGTAAAGCAATGTTTGGTCGTTCTTTTGATGCTTTAAGTTTTACGATTGACCGAACAATCATGGAGTAATGCAAATAATAAGTTTTTTATGTTATTTAATGATAGACCCAAATATATTGCAATCGGATTGAATGGATTTTAAAGACATTTGTTTTGGTAACTAAATAACTGAAATTGGTCAACTTGTAAGAAAGTGATGTCAAAATAAGAAATGATGTTTACTTAATTTTGTCATACGATATAAAACTCTTACGTTTGACAAATTTAGCAGAAAGACTTATCATTCGTATCAACGAATGAAATCTAGTATTTTTTTCATGATTGTTAGATGAGTATCAAGATAAAACGTCAATATTTTTTAGAAATAATTACCTAAAAGGATGACAGATGTTCTAGCAATTGATACCAAGTTTTATCTTAAACACTGCACCATAACCATTTCATTTTGTTTACCATTATTTATGATTATGTGTCCCAAAACTTAGAATGATTACGGTACCATTAAACGTCCTTAACCGATCTCTTTTATCTGCTATTTTAGCCACAAAATCGATCCCCATTATCGTAAATTAGAAATGCATGTTTTACACTTCCTTTATTTTCCCAATTTTTTTCTCACCTGTGCGTCGTAAACAATTGGTTTGGGAAAGTTCTCATGAAACGTCCCCCATCCCCAAATTAATGCTCTAAGATCATCAGCCTTTGTAGCCCCTGCAGGCTAGGTACCATGTTTGTTCTGTTTAATTATTTCAGTTTGACTTATTTAAACTTATTTAATAAGTCTTTGTTCCGGTACACACAGCGGCGGACATTCCGTTACTCCATACATAGAAGATGTAAGAGGCAGCCGTGGTATCCGACGCTGGGTACACACATCAGTAGATGGTTCCTTATCTGTCAATCAAGTATATCTACATTAATCAGCTTATCCAACCAGTGTAAGTGTGAAGTACATGGTGAACGGTTTTCTTACTTTATACAATTGGACATATGCTTTTTGTTTGTGATACTGTTTGTGAGCACTTGACCTAGGTATGAATAGAAATTGTCAATTATCAAGATGGTGATGAGTTACATACAAGTTGCGGAACCGTCTTTTGTCCCCTTAGATGCTACAACCAGAGGGTTCTTATTTAGGTTTCATGGGAACTGCTTATCTGCATAAAACATCGGATGAGTTCGAAACTATGTCATGCAGGATATAAACTAGGTCACTAGGCCAGATTTTAGAATAACATTGTTATTGTTTGGCCCTATCGTCATGAAGTTTTGTCAGAATGATCTCAAAAGATTTCTAAACTGGGTCACGTTGGTAAAAAAAGGAAACTGGTCAAGTTTAAGGAAAAAAGCCCGAGAGAATAATTTTCGCACAATCTTCATAAAACTGGATGGGAAGCTCAGTATTGAATCTCTGATGAGTTCAAAATTGGGTCACGGAGTGTCCAAAACTAGATAAGTAGGCCTAAACTTGTAAACATTGTTGACACATTGCTTTCTAGCTCTCAAGTGAGCTTAAAAGATTTAATGGCTGTCCGGCGTCGGTCGTCCAAAATTGTTTTAAACGACATCTCTGAAACTTGATGAAGCTTGCCTGTGATGTTCCTTGCAAGAAGCTCTACAAAAGTTGTTCAAATAGTTCCGGTCCACTGATTGCATATTTGGGTCTCAGGAACTAAAAATAGATTCTAGACGTGAAATCATTAAAAATTATCTTCGCCGGGTATAAACAGAGCCCACCCCAGGGTCTGTAAATGGTTTTATATAATATAGGAAAAACTAGAATACTCTTCTTTTCAGAAACAACAAGTCCTGATATTTAGGTATTTGGTGTGTAACATGGCCTAGTGGTCCTCTGCCAAGGTTGTTCAAATCATGGCCCTTTGGTCAAATGGTTTTATATAGACTTTCATGGGAAAAAAACTTGCAAAAGCTTCCTCATAAACTTCAATGACTAGAGCTTAGATATTTAGTATGTGACATTGTCTGGTGGATCTCTACAAAATTTGCTAAAATCATGACCCTGGAGTCAAAACTGATTTCGTCCCAGGGGTCACTTGTGTTTTATATATATGTAGATTTACATAGGAAAAAACTTCAAAATCTTCTTGTCTGAGACCACAAAGTCTGTGGTTTAGATATTTGGTATGTAACATGGCCTAGAGGACCTTTTTCAAGTTTATTTAAGTCATGGCTCTAAAAAAAATCTTCTTATCATTAACCACAAGGCCTGGATTTTTTTTATATTTGGTGTGTAAAATGGCTTAGTGGACCTCTACGAAATATCGTATATACTCGCGCCAGAACGTGTACTCCGCGGAAAATCCAGTTCACTGTTACTAAGCGATAGCAAAACAACAATTAGCACAGCGTTATTTTTATTTAGTTGTATAAAATTTAACTAACATATATTATAACGGTGTTTTTTCTTTAGCCCTTTTTAACATGAATATGTGCAATAATGGTGTGTATATATTATTATTTCAATAATTAATCGTAATAAATATTTGATTTGCTTAATATATTGTCGTTATCGAATAGAATATGTAGACCGACTGTGTTAATGCAAAAGGAATTTTTGTTATCACATTAAAAAACGATAACAACCGTATCGATAGATCGGGCTATTGTTTATTGTATGTCAGTTTTGTCTGACGTTTGTCTGTCCGTTTGTCACAAAACTTCAACCTTGACCATGACACAGAAGTCCTTTCACCTACAGCCTCCAAACTTCATACGTGCATGCACCTAGATCAGCTCTATCTGCCAGGTGACCTTGACCTTCGAATGACCTTGAACCCAAAGGGTCTAAGGCCCTGCGGGGGCATGGTGCTCATTCGAACGTAGCGCTTGTTATTCAAAATAATCCACTTTGATGTGAATTAAATATGCCCAATTTTGTATTAAAATATAAGCGCAGCAGGAATTTGCCCCGTCTTTGTGATAATTGTTAATGACTTATATCACTTTTGTTTTCTTATAGAAAAATAACCCCATAAAATAAATATGTCCTAGTTTTGTTTGTTTGTTGGGTTTAATATCCTATCGACGGTATTTAAGTCATTTTGGAAACTATGTCTGCTTGAGACAGATGTAGTGCTGCCACACTGCAGCATTACGTCGTAGGCACCCAGTCACATTATTAAGATACGGGCAAACCAGTCCTAGATATAACTTTATATGCCGAGCGACTTTGGTATGTCGCCACAGGGGATCAATCCACGACCTTTCGATTCCAGGGCGGACGCTCTTACCATACGGCAACCGGGACCGGAATATATGCTATGCTTAAATACCATATTTATAATATAAATAAAGTCATTCCTTACAGAAAAATGCCGTTATGAAGAGGAAAATGCATTTAGAAAATGTGACAGTACACATATAAACGCTAGAGTATTATTTTTTAACCTTTTCGTCATTTAGGCAATATTTGCCGAAGTATTGGCAACGATTTTTTTCATTAATTGTTCTGTTTTCTTCCTGAATAAAATCCCTTCCAGTCCATCCAAATCAATCGTAAGAACCTTATATTGACTACTCTCGGATTTAAACAGTCATTTTGTTCTGCTTTTTAGAAGCGAAAGCTTCTAAAGTCAGACAGTGTATTTTCTACTTACAATCTTATTACCGCCACTTATCCATACATTCGCGTTGAAAAATAGTACCACTGGTTGTAGAAGTCAACATTGCAGTTTTGATAAAAGTTAGATAATATTGCGGGATTTTGAAAGTATTTGGTATAATCACAATTTCTGTGCAAATAAAACTGTAAACAAGAAATATCTTTAAAAAAGATATTCGGCGTAGGATGAAAGAAAAACGAGATTTCCAGTCTTCTAGAACATTCCGAGGAAAAGCGCGCGAAAGACCGACGCACAACAAATTTAGTACGCTCTAGAAATAGTTCAGTATTATTAGGCTTGTTTGATATTTGTTCATATCATTATTGCATATGACAATTATGATATAAAAGCGTTATAAGTTGTTTTGGTTTTGGCGAATTAAATCTCGGCAGGCTGGAAGAAATTCAATATACATAGTAATTAAGGGGTTTCATGTCATGTCATAACACGGTGGATTCTTTTTTGTTGTTTTAAATCATTTTCACAAAGTAGCATTCCTCAATTGATGGAAAAGGATTGTATTTAACTTACTGAAATCACTTTCATGTTTACATAAAAAAGAAAAGTAATAACACCAAGCTGAATGATATATACAAGCTGCGACCCTTATTTACAGTAATTTTATAGTCCATAACGATGCGTTAACCAATAACAGGAGTCCTTTTATTCAGCTTAGAATTATTTACCGCTGTTAGCGTACATTTGATTGGTTTAAGATGCGAGTTGAAATCGAAATTATACAGCTACGCCGAAAAAAGCAAGTTTCAATCATTTAAGTACCTATAAATAACCTTATTTGCACCACAAATTTTCGGCTGCGGAATTTAGCTCAATTGGTAAGAGCGTCGTTCAATATTTTGTTCTTGCAATGGGTCGTGGTTCTAGCCCTCTAGTCCAGCTGAGACCGTTTTTTGTTTTTTAATATTTATTTTATATTCTTGGGTTATATATTAAGATGTTTATTATAGTTTTTATACTTCCATTATGTTTAATAAATTATAGAGAGGTCGATTTTCCTAATATGAGGGTCCTGCCCAAAGGCAGGTTCGGTTATAAGGTCAAAACAGTAGAAATGAGAGAGGGACAGTATGTTTAATGTAAGCCGTCAATTAAAACATTTTGTTTTTAATATTTTTTTGTTAGAGTCTCAAATGACTGTAGTGTCTCTAGTCGCATCTGTATGTCACAACCGAGAACGTACTTTAGGGATTGAGTTTACACTTTATACAATGGTCAAACTTTACTTACCAAGAACAATAACTCTACCTTGCTTCATCTCTATTAGTTACTTGTATGGGGAAATTATGTTTTTCTAGAATATATTTTAAAAACTTTTGAAGGATATCATTCTTTGCACAGGGAAGGATATGAAGTGACAAAGAACAATAACTTTATCTTGTCCATTTTCTTGCTTTCTATTAAAATAATTTCTGTCTGCAGCAAATTCATGAAGTATTAAAGGTATTGAGAACCACTATTCTTTATCCAATTTTGTTTAATTTGACAGAGACCAATAAATAAAATCAAAGCGCTGAAGGCACTGAAGTTGTGTGTGTCTCAAGTAGAAGAGGGTTTGACAAGCTGCAAATATGCGGGTAACTTAGTTTTTCCAAATATTAAAATTATATTAAAATAATAAACGATTGTCATTGAAGACTATAAGAATGTGCTTATTGTTTTCAGTCTGTTGAAACAAATGGTGCGTTCATCTATTGACCATGTTAACGCAACGTTAAAGGATTGTGCGAAAATTTGACCTCCGTTTATTAAATTTACTGTGATAAACAAAAGAAATGAGACAATACTGTTCTCTTAGCACTATCAGCGCTTTGATTTGTACTCCCGAGCGACGGCACAGTTTCTATTTAGATGCAAATCAGTTCTTTAGTAATTTAATTCGGATAGCAGATATACACCTGTATTAGCCATTCTATAAAGCAACAAATAAACCCTGGAGATATCTCAAATGTATCTGAGATAGCTAGATGTGATTATAATGAGATTATACGGATTTTTTTAATCGTAATTCAAGCTTTCTATATGGACCATTGATACACCACTAAATAACTGAAACTTGCACATCCACCATCCAAATTCAGGCATGATTCAACTTTGAATTCGAAAGAAACTATACTCCTCCGTATGGTAAAGTGAGTTACGCAACATCCTAGGGAAAATAGCTCTTCTGTGTTTTTTATACTACATACAGTTATTGTGTCCCGTAAACGTTTAATTTTTACTCAAAATTGAGTTTTCACTTGAATCTCAGCATATATGTATTGTAGAATTTTGTTCAATCGTTCGGTCACTCATACAAATTGAGAGGTTATTCGGTTTTAAATGTAAACGGACCCTCAGAATGTAGGTACTATAGCTGTGAGTGACTACGTCACACACAACTAATAATCTATCTTACCTGCTGTTTTAATAAGATTAACTTCCCTGATTTTTACATGCATACCACAAAAGATCAAAGGAATTGACACATTTTAACTTTCGCTTCTGACAGTGCTCTCAATGTTTTGATTCTCACAATATCGCGGCGACGCCGTCCTTCACATGCTTATTTGAGTTGCTATTGGTTTAGGACTTCAGCAAACAAAAATCTTCTTTTTGAGACAAGAAAACCTGCAACTTAGATATCTGGTATGTGTCATTGTCTAATGTTTAAAAAAGTTGGTTCAGGTAATTGCCCTTGAATCAAAATGTATCGCACGATGTTCACTTGTTTTTACATATATTTATATAGAGAATACTTTTCAGTTTTGATCACAAGGTATAGTTTTGTGTTTGACCTTGTGTGATCTTTATTATGAGCCAGTGACCCTTTTTTGAATTTTTAAGTTACAAGTATTGTTTGGTGTTTGGAATGGAAATGATCTTCCTATATTTCTACATGAAATTCAGTAGAACTTTGCTTTAACATAGTAACTTGCACAGGCAATGCAGTCAGTGTTTCTCAGGTGAACGACTTAAGAGCCATCTTGGCCCTCTTGCTTATATCGTTTATATTTTATCACATGGGTTGCAAAAGCATTATAAATGCATTTGAAAGAATAAGTCTGATCGTCTGTGATGTGGTGAGTAACATAGGACCAAATGACATTCATTCTGTAACGTTAACAAAAAAATTTCTTGTATTATTGAGGAATAAACTGCATTTGTTTAATGTGTGTGATCAATGAAGCAAATATTAATCTTGTTCATAATGTATAGAGTATAAGTTTAAAATTTAATTACAAATCAAACTTTTTAATTTTTAAAATATAATTACAAATATTTTAAGGAATGAGCTAACAAAATATAGAATATATCTTCCTTGCAAAATGAGACTTATGAAAGTATATTTAGCGCTTCTGGAAAGTATTTACATGGGATAAAGTGGCAAATATCCAG
>CM037777.1:5216953-5266953 GCA_021229015.1 Solen grandis
CGTTACAGTCAATTATTGATTGAATTTCTCCTCATACATTCTCATCATTATAAACGTTATGTCATACAGGCAAGTATACACAGAATATATAGAGAGAGGTTTTTAAGTCATCTTATATAATCCCAAACCAAGTAATTTTATAAATGCTAAAAGTAGGTATTTCTCTTATACCAGGCAGAACAGTGGGTCAAAAACATTTTATACACAATATCTGCTCCAGATTTGCCGCATTTTAAAAGGCCATAATTATCAACATTTCAATTAACATTCACAGTACTTATACAGTCTTGATAAAAACTATAGAAAAACAAACACTCAAACAGATCTTGGCAAGAGCTTATATTCACTTATTAGAACTATATCAATATTCTGAGAATAAAATGACTGCAGTTTTCAGCAACACAGATTGAATATCATTAATGGATGAAAATGAAGTTAATTATTTACAAAGATTCAATATATATTATAGATCAGATTTAGCCGTGATTAAAAGGATGGCAACTAGAAAGGATTCAATTCATATAACACAACACATAGCAAAGTAATACTTTTGCTGTATCTATTTATATAAATCAAAGTATTATGCACATGAATATTATTTTGTTATTTAGGTTTTTTAAGCACATTTCCTATTAAAGAAAAAAATGGAAAAAATCAGCATCAGTGTATTTCTTCAGCCGATATAAAACAATATGTTTGTTAGCCTTAATCAGTATGATTTACCCATGCCCATGTCACCGCAACCCCAGGTATACTTATTTTTCGCTCCAGTCTAAACCGTAAGGTAAGGATTTACATCGTTCTTACAATTAAGGAACTCTATTTATTTATTTCATTTAGAACTGATAACCTTTCTCTATCATTTAATATGTCTTTACAAGAGGTTGGTCTTATATCGGTTATAAATAAATACACGATAATCATAACAAAAATATAAAATTCCCTAAAAAGTAATGACTAAAATAACAACCCTAATTTTAAATCTAAAATGATGAAGTAGCTGATGAGTCACTGTATTAGAAAAGACACTAAGAAATTTATTTCTGTACTACGTCGAGCACTATTATGTATTCACAATCGTAAGAACATTTTCCCAGTAAACACTGACTCATAAGTTCGAGTCCCAGTATACCTTTTAGAATTCTAAGAAATAGCGAATAATTTCTCTCAACTTAACATACTTGATACACAATTCGTCTCCAGATGATTCATCCCTATAGATTGATTACAATATCATCCCTCAATTTCTAATTACAGACAATCTCATCATTATCAACCAAGTTAGACTAGCATCTCGCGCTACACATTCATATTATTAGTCGAGGTCTCTATTTCATAGAATGTTGCTTCTATTAAGTTAAATAATATGTTTCCATTTGGTGTTTTTAATCATTCCCTTTATTAGGGTTAAGCACATGATATTACGAGTATTCAACACAGTCAAAAATCATCGTATTAAGTACAGCTGCAAGTTCAGATAAGTTTAGGTTACAATCAACAAAATCACCTTTTCCTCCTCAGTAGAGTTCATGATGGAATCATACATTGATTTCTGTCGGGATTATTACATTATATTGCTTTATGGAACATAACGTAGCCCTAGCATTCCGTGTTTAGTGTCTAGTCGTGTTGGGTTTTTTTTACAGTCGCTGGCCTGTGCCGCACATTACCGTGAGCGATATCGTTTAGTTATATTGTTGTACACTTATTTTTACGGTCATTAACAAATACAATATGATCAAGACAAAAAATATAAAGTCCATAAAAAATAACAAATAGATAACTTCCATTATTTTAAAAATAAAATGAAAATAGCTGATGAGTCACTATATTGGTAAAGCATTGCATAGGTCACATTAAGGTGAGGAGGAAGATAGGACTTCGAATTCATCCGAGTGGTTCCGTATGCTCAAAACAATATAAAAAGTTATAAGAATATAAAAACAGCAGAAAAATGCTCAATTCCTTATTATTTGTAAAGATAAAAAATGATTAAGAACTTAATAAAGATTAACTCCACAAATAACATCCCTTATGCATTATTAAAATGGACTTGGACTGAAAACATTTGCATGACAGACATTGTATTAATTGGACCTTTTGATGAAATCTGAGTTCCTCATTTTGTTTTCTTAATCTTTATTAGCACACAATGACTATGAACAGTTCATTCTATAGATCGTTACAAAAATTAGTATGTTTTCTGTGTAATCTTGATAATTAAGTAATATGGATGTTGATTAAAATACATTGAGGCGTGTATTACAACAGGGGTCACCATAACTACATGTATTTGATATTTAGAGTCTGATTAAATAACAAAAGGGCTTTTTTCATTACTATTTATTACATTATCATGATTTATAATAATAATTCATATTAAATACATGTCAAAATTTTAATAAACACAATGCAACGGTTTATGACATAGATACACTGATCCTTGACAGTGAAAAAACACTCGTGACAACAACTGAAACAACCTTAAAGCTTATAGTGCGATAGCATATAAATATTAGACCTACTATACGGAAATATACTGATGGAATTCGCATGTAACAATTCACAGCAACATAAGAATATGTTTAAAAATAACATTAAAGCTTTATAGTGCGATAGTATATAAATATTATATTATTGAACAAAGATTTGCTCACATATAATAAGTATGAATAGTTCACAATGTAGACAATAACGGTATCTATACCAATAGTGTAACGGTAGCCACAAGAGAATGTGGCCGCATAACACTAAATGAAGTTTGAATATATAGCAAAATGTTTTAGTTTGGTAATACATTAACTGACCGCTAAATGCAGGTTTGCCGCTTAATACAGGTTGCCGCAAATACAGGTTCAACTGTACATAAAACGTTATTATATGCTCAAGAAATGTATTCTGCTTGACTGATAGCTGTCGACTTGCGGTGATATAAGCGTTACAGTAAACCTCGTCGCAAAGATTATAATTCATGTGTACTTCATACCCGTCTACGTTTGCTGGTTCGTACTACAGCTATTTTGATTGGATTTTCCCATTCGTTTATCAGCAAATTCAAAGAAATTCTTTTTTGCTTTATACATAAACCTGTCGTCGTAAATCAGTTCAACAAAACTTTTTTTTTTTTTTTTTTTTTTTTAGTTTAACAAAATGCATTTTTTTTTTTTTTTTTTTTAGTTTAACATTTATTGTCCCCGTAACATAGATAGCAGTGGGTCGGGGATCCATCCCACTGACCACCTTACAATATTTTATATGCATTTACAATAATAAAAAAATGTCAACTCCAGCATTATAGAAAATGGACATATGAATAAAATATTGAATAAAGAAGAAGAAGAAAAAAAGAGAAGTAGATTTACATGTTTCCCTTCATATTTATATATATGTAAACATAAATCTAGTGTGACATACAAGCAATAAAGATTGCTATCTGTGTTATATAAAATCACTTATATCAATTAAACATGATTACATAAAACTGAGCTTACAATTGTCCATCCTAGACTTGCATCTTCGGTGTACTTAGAACTTTTAAAAATCTCTATTTCTAATTTTAAGACTTGTTTAAAGCTATAAATGGTTGGTATCACATTTTTCATCTTACTTAAGTAAATAAATTTTTTCATGAGTAAAAACACTAAATCATATTTGTTGTCTGTTTCTCCAGATCCTAATATCACAAAAGAACTGTCAATGTTTATTGATGGTTCAAATTCTTTTATTTTATCAATCAAATATTCTATTATTGGTTTTATTTTTTCAAAAAAATTATTTTTTTATTTTATTTTATAAAGAAGGGAATTAGTACCTAGTATTTCAACCACTGTAAGTAATTTTTTAAATTTAATTTAACTTTTCAATCCATTTAATTTTATGGTAGGAATTTCTGTTTTTTTGACAATTCATTGTAAACATACTTGTTCATATCAGTACAAGTAATAATAGGATTTATGTACACATTGTTTTGGGGATTCTGAAACAGAATAACAGAAAAATTATTAAGTTGTATTTTCTTTTTCTTGGCATAGTTGAATATAGCAGATTTTAAACTATAAAAGTTCATGTAATTTATTTTTGTTTCTGTAATATTATTTAAGTATTCAATATCAACAAAGTTTCCATTTATATCAATTAAATCTTTAACGAATCTGAATCCTCGATTATAGAGTTTGGGTAAAAAGACATGATTCTTAATATTAAATAAACAATCATTATAGAATAATGGCATATGTAAAAATTTGTATATATCATCAATACACACTTTGTCCATATAGTACATATATGATGTGACAACATCAACCAAAATTTTTTGAAATTTTGTCTATAATGTTTACACAATATAACTTCCCCAAGTTAAACAGTTTGTCTATATCAAACAAAGATCTTAACAATATATAACATTTACTAGGACTGTCACTACAATATTTTCTCAACCATTTTATTTTGAGACTACGTTCATAACTGTAAATATCAATCATGTTTAAACCACCATTTTCATACTTTTTTGTAAGAATCAGTTTTTTTATTCTACTTTTTCCATCCCATATGAAATCATATAATATATTATTTAATGTCTTAAAGAAGTCTGTGCTTGGTGTAGGTAAACTAATAAACAACAAAACTTAACCTGAATATTAATATTTTAATATAAAACTGCAAACATTATACTATATTTTTCAATATATTATAGATCATGATTTAGACACTTAGTATCTAATTTAGGACTCAATCATTTTACGTCGTCTCCTATTTATCACTTTTTACCACTGGACGCACTCAGACATATAATTTAATTTGTAAAATGTTAGTCATCGCCTTAAACGCTGACTTTAGTCATAAATAAGTCAAGCCATTAGTCAAAAAGTGCATATATGTCTTATTGAAATCAACCATTCCGACTGTTTAACATTCTTTTCCATTCTCCAAGTCATTATTATGGTTGTTATTGGATTAACGTCTCACGGATAGTTTTCAGTAATTTGGAGACGATGTCTACTTGAAACAGATATACTGCTGTCACACTGCAGTATCGCGCCCCAGACATGTGGCATGATACCACTATCCTGACACCGAGCCAACCGGTCCTGCAACTACCTTTATATGATGAGCGCCAAGCAAGGGGGCTATAACGGTTTTAACGACTTTGGTATGTTGCAGACGGGATCGAACCCAAGACCTCCCACTCCCGTTGCGGAAGTAACGAATAT
This sequence comes from Solen grandis, assembly GCA_021229015.1. Lineage (NCBI taxonomy): Eukaryota > Metazoa > Mollusca > Bivalvia > Adapedonta > Solenidae > Solen > Solen grandis. The sequence goes on from CM037777.1 coordinate 5,222,164, forward strand.
ATTTTCTTTTGTAGATTAAGGGGCAAAAACGCTGACAAGGATATGTTAACTATATATGATGGGTTGCACGACTTGTTTTCAAACACTAAAACCGAGAAAACGCACCCCCACCCCCTTGCCTGATTTTCTTATAGGTACTGGCTTTCAAGAATAACCATTAAAATTAATTATGCATTTCAGATCCCTGTAGGAAGGCTTCATAATACAAAGTACTTTTCCAAGTACCCCAAAATGTCCTAATTTTTTTAAGAGACCCTTATCCCAGACCGAGTCAAAGGCAGCCTTGTGATCGCGCAAAGCTGTATAAACATTACTTTATTTCTCGACCTGACCTCAAATCCGCGTGGAACGTTTTCTCCATATCGTATATTATAAAAGTATATTTGATTTTAGGCTGGAATAAATCGGCTACTTATCTGGCGAAGTAATACCCAGAAAGAAACGGTAATCTAGGAATATATGTGTACAGTGCGTCTTGTCCAAAGGCGGTTTAAAAAGAAACTTGTTCGTTATTGTCTACAAGTGTACTCCATAATATACATTTAGCGTAAGCATTATTAGCTTTAGAAGTTTCTTCGTTGTATTGATATTGCGCATTGAAATCGGCTGCCAATATTATGTATCCCACCTGTGCGTTACAGTCAATTATTGACTGAATTTCTCCTAATACATTCTCATAATTATAAACGTTACTACATGCAGGCAAGTATATACAAAATATATAGAGAGAGGTTTTTAAGTCATCTAATATAATCTCAAACCCAGTAATTTTATAATTGCTAAAAGCCGGTATTTCTCTTATACGGGACAGAACAGTGGGAAAATGACTTCTTAAACACAATAGCTGCTCCGGATATGCCGCATTTTAAAAGGCCATACTTGTCAACATTTCAATTAACATTCACTGTACTTATACAGTCTAAATGAAAACTATAGAAAAACAAACAACTCAAACGGATCTTGGCAAGAGCTTATATTCACTTATTAGAACTATATCATCATTCGGAGGATATAATGACTCTGCAGTTAAAGCAAATCAGATTGAATATTATGAAAGGATGAAAATATAGTTAATTGTTTACAAAGATTCAATATATATTATGACCAGATTTAGTCGTGATTAAAAGGATGGCAACTAGAAAGGATTCACTCCTATAACACAACACATAACAAAGTTATATTTTGGCTATATCACTTATTATAAATCAATGTATTATGCACATAAATGTTATTATGTTAGGGGTTTTCATGCATGTTTCCTATTAAAGAAAACGATGGAAAAAATGAGCAATAGTGTATTTCTTCAGCCGATATAAAACAATATGTCGGTTAGCCTTAATCAGTATGATTTACCCATGTGCATGTCACCGCAACCTCAGGTATACTTATTTTTCGCTCCAGTCTAAACCGTAAGGTACGGATTTACATCGTTCTTACAATTAAGGAACTCTATTTATATATTTTATTTAGAACTGATAAATTTTCTCTATCATTTAATATATCTTTACAAGAGTTTGGTCTTATATCGGTTATAAATAAATACACAATAATCAAAACAACAAAATATAAAGTCCCTGAAAAGTAAAAACTAGATAAAATCCCTAATTTTAAAACTAAAATGATGAAATAGCTGATGCGTCACTGTATTAAAAAAAGACACTATGCCACTTATTTCTGTATAACGTCGAGCCCTGATTTTTATTCAAACTCGTAAGAACATTTTCCCTGTAAAAAAATGACTCATAAGTTCGAATCCCAGTCTGATCTTAAGATTTCTAACAAATAACGAATAATTTTAATCTCATATCATCAACCAAGTTAGACTAGCATCTCGCGCTACACTTTCATATTATTAGTCGAGGTCTCTATTTCATATAATGCTGCTTCTATTAAGTTAAAATATGTGTTTTCATCTGGTGTTTTTAAATCATTCCCTTTATTAGGTTTAACCACATCATTCAACACAGTAAGAAATCATCGTATTAAGTACAGCTACTAGTGTGGTTAATTGTCCAATCAAAACCATGTTATATACTATCAATCAAACATGAGTCAGATATAAGTTACATTTTAATTCTCAACCTATACTCTCGTAGTATTCGCACTGTATGATTTTACTCCCGGATAAGTTTAGGTTACAATCAACGAAATCACCTTTTCCTCCTCAGTAGAGTTCATGATGGAATCATATATTGATATCTGTCGGAAGTATTACATTATATTGCACTTAGGAACAAAACGTAGCCCTGGCATTCCGCGTTTTGTGTCTAGACGTGTTGGTTTTTACAGTCACTGGCCTGTGCCGCACATTACCTTGAGAGATATCATTTAGTTATATCGTTGTTAATTTATAAAATGATTAATAAATACACGATGATCAAGACAAAAAAATATAAAGTCCATAAAAAATAATGAATAGATAACTTCCCTTACTTTAAAACTAAAATGAAAAATAACTGATGAGTCACTATATTGGTAAAGCATTGCATAGGTCACATTAAGGTGAGGAAGAAGATAGGACTTCGAATTCATCCGAGTGGTTCCGTATCCTCAAAACAATATAAAAAACTAAAAGAATATAAAAACAGCAGAAAAATGCTCAAATCATTATCATTTGTAAAGATAAAAAAATGGTCTAGAACTTAATAAAGATTAATTCCACAAATAACATCCCTTATGCATTATTAAAATGGATTTGGACTGAAAACAATTGCATGACAGACATTGTATTAATTGGACCTTTTGATGAAATCTGAGTTCCTCATTTTGTTGTCTTAATCTTTATTAGCACACAATGACTATGAACAGTTCATTCTATAGATCGTTACAACAAATAATGTTTTCTGTGTAAACTTGATGATTATGTAATATGGATGTTGATTAAAATACATTGAGGCGTGTATACATATCATAATCTTCTTTTGTTGTGGTATTAGCGTGGTTTATAAGCATTTCAATATAAGCAGTATATATTGAGAAACACAATTAGGGTAACTGAAATATTTACATGGACCTCCGTTATTTTAATGCCTCAGAAATAAGGAAGTTTCATTAAAGTGTAGATATAAGAAATAAATAACATCCTACTTACCCACTGCCAATGAAAAACAAAACAATAAAGAAAATTAAATGAAAAAGATAACGTTACATTTTGCAGTTTTAATGCGTTTAAACTTTAACATCGAAGATAATGCTATAAATGTTTTATGTTTTTAATATTAACATGCCAGGCTTTTTAATTGTAATAAATTAAAAGATTCTCAAAACGATGTATTCATTTGACTGAAAAACACATCGGTTCGTCATTATATCAGAAACAAAACAAATGTTCGTGAAATCCACGTTTTATACATCTATAAAGACAAGAGAGTTCTTTGAAACGCATGTGTCACCTGCTGAAGCATGACGGAAAAATTGTCACGGATAGAAAGACGGGTGGACAAACGGACAGTCAGACGACGGAAAAGTGATAACTTTGTGGCAACTCTGTTACAACAGGGGTCACCAATAACTAAATGTATTTGATATTTAGAGTCTGATTAAATAACAAAATGGCCTTTTTTTTTCCTTACTATTTATTACATTATCATGATTTATAATAATAATTCATATTAAATACATGTCAAAATTTTGATAAACACAATGCAACGGTATATGACATAGATACACTGATACTTGACAGTGAAAAAACACTCGTGACAACAACTGAAACAACCTTAAAGCTTATAGTGCGATAGCATATAAATATTCGACCTACTATACGGAAATATACTGATGGAATTCGCATGTAACAATTCACAGCATACATAGAGAATATGATTTAAAATAATTTGAAATTGACGGTGATTAGTGATTATTATCAAAATCGCAGATTTTTATATCATTGATCAAAGATTTGCTCACATATAATAAGTATGAATAGTTCACAATGTAGACAATAACGGTATCTATACCAATAGTGTAACGGTAGCCACAAGAGAATGTGGCCGCATAACAGAGGTGACCACTAAATGAAGTTTGAATATATAGCAAAATGTTTTAGTTCGGTAATACATTAACTGACCGCTAAATGCAGGTTTGCCGCTTAATACAGGTTGCGCAAATACAGGTTCAACTGTACATAAAACGTCATTATATGCTCAAGAAATGTATTCTGTTTGACTGATAGCTGTCGACTTGCGGTGATATAAGCGTTACAGTAAACCTCGTCGCAAAGATTATAATTCACGTGTACTTCATACCCGTCTACGTTTGCTGGTTCGTACTACAGCTATTTTGATGGATTTTCCCTTACTACAGCTATTTTGATGGATTTTCCCATTCGTTTATCAGCAAATTCAAACAAATTCTATTTTGCTTTATACATAAACCTGTCTTCGTAAATCAGTTTAACAAAACTTAACCTGAATACTAGTTTTTTAATATAAAACTGCAAACATTATACTATATTTTTCAATATATTATAGATCATGATTTAGACACTTACTTTTTAATATAGGATTCAATCATTTTAAAAAATATATTATCGATCAGTATACTATATTTTTCTTAAAACGCTGACTTTAGTCATAAATAATCAAGCCATTAGTCAAAAAGTGCATATATGTCTTACTGAAATCAACCATTCCGACTGTTTAACGTTCTTTTCCATTCGCCAAGTCAATTATTATGTTGTTTTTGGATTAACGTCTCACGGATAGTTTTCAGTAATTTGGAGACGATGTCTACTTGAAACAGATATACTGCTTCACACTGCAGTATCGCGCCGCAGACATGTGGCATGATACCACTATCCTGACACCGTGCCAACCAGTCCTGCAACTACCTTTATATGTTGAGCGCCAAGCAAGGAAGCTATAACATTTTTACGACTTTGGTATGTCGCAGACGGGGATCAAAGATCGAACCCAAAACTTCCCACCCCCGAGGCGGTAGTAACGAATATATTTTCTTTTGTAGATTAAGGGGCGAAAACGCTGACAAGGATATGTTAACTATATATGATGGGTTGCACGACTTGTTTTCAAACACTACAACCGAGAAAACGCACCCCACCCCCATTGCCTGATTTTCTTATAGCTACAGGCTTTCAAGAATTACCATTAAAATTAATGATGCATTTCAGATCCATGTAGGAAGACTTAATAATACAAAGCACTTTGCCAAGTACCCCAACACCTCCTAATTTTATAAGACTGACCCTATCCCAGACCGAGTCAAAGGCGGCCTTATGGTCGCGCAAAGCTGTATAAACATTACTTTCTTTCTTGACCTGACCCCAAATCCGCGTGGAACGTTTTCACCTTGGTATCGTATATTATTAAAGTATATTTTATTTCAGGCTGGAATAAATCGACTACTTATCTGACAAGTAATACCCAGAAAGAAACGGTAATCTAGGAATATATGTGTACAGTGCGTCTGTCCAAAGGCGGTTTAAAAGAAACTTGTTCGTTATTGTCTACAAATGTACTCCATAATATCCATTTAGCGTAAGCATTATTAGCTTAGAAGTTTCTTCGTTGATTGATATTGCGCATTGAAATCGCTGCCAATATCATTATCCCACCTGTGCGTTACAGTCAATTATTGACTGAATTTCTCCTAATACATTCTCATAATTATAAATGTTACTACATGCAGGCAAGTATATACAAATATATAGAGAGAGGTTTTTAAGTCATCTAATATAATCTCAAACCCAGTAATTTTATAATTGCTAAAAGCGGTATTTCTCTTATACAGGCAGAACAGTGGAAAATGATTTCTTAAACACAATAGCTGCTCCAGATATGCCGCATTTTAAAAGGCCATAATTGTCATCATTTCAATTAACATTCACAGTACTTATACAGTCTTGATGAAAACTACAGAAAAAACAAACAGCTCAAACAGAACTTGGAAAGAGCTTATATTCACTTATTAGAACTATAAAAAAACTTAAAACGAGGATAAATGATCTGCAGTTAAAGCAAACACAGATTGAATATTATGAAGGATGAAAATGAAGTAAATTATTTACAAAGATTCAATATATATTATGACCAGATTTAGTCGTGATTAAAAGGATGGCAACTAGAAAGGATTCACTCATATAACACAACACATAACAAAGTTATATTTTGGCTATATCACTATTAATAAATCAATGTATTATGCACATAAATGTTATTTGTTAGGGTTTTTATGCATGTTTCCCATTAAAGAAAACGATGGAAAAAATGAGCAACAGTGTATTTCTCAGCCGATATAAAACAATATGTCGGTTAGCCTTCATCAGTATGATTTACCCATGTGCCATGTCACCGCAACCCTCAGGTATACCCTTCATTTTTTCGCTCCAGTCTAAACGGTTAAGGTACGGATTTCACATAGTTCTTAACAATTAAGAAACTCTATTATATATTTATTTAGAACTGATAATCTTTCTCTATCATTTAATATGTCTTTACAAGAGTTTGGTCTTAAATAAATACACAATAATCAAAACAACAAAATATAAAGTCCCTGAAAAGTAAAAACTAGATAAAATCCCTAATTTTAACACTAAAATGATGAAATAGCTGATGCGTCACTGTATTAAAAAAGGCACTATGCCACTTATTTCTGTATACGTCGAGCCCTGATTTTATTCAAATCGTAAGAACATTTTCCCTGTAAAAAAATGACTCATAAGTTCGAATCCCAGTCTGATCTTAAGATTTCTAACAAATAACGAATAATTTCTCTCTACTTAGCATACTTGACACACAATTCGTCTCCAGATTATTCATCCCTAAGATAGATTACAATATCATACCTCAATTTCTAATTACAGACAATCTCATCATCATCAACCAAGTTAGACTAGCATCTCGCGCTACACTTCATATTATTAGTCGAGGTCTCTATTTCATATAATGCTGCTTCTATTAAGTTAAAATATGTGTTTTCATCTGGTGTTTTAAATCATTCCCTTTATTAGGTTTAACCACATCATTCAACGAGCAATCTCGTATAATCACTACTATGGTATGTCATCAAACATGTATACTACAATCAACATGATCAGTAAGTCATTAATTCTCAACTTACTGTAGTATTCGCTGTATGATTACTCGATAAGTTTAGGTTACAATCAACGAAATCACCTTTTCCTCCTCAGTAGAATCATGATGGAATCATATATTGATATCTGTCGGAAGTATTACATTATATTGCACTTAGGAACACAACGTAGCCCTAGCATTCCGCGTTTTGTGTCTAGAGTGTTGGTTTTTTACAGTCCTGGCCTGTGCCGCACATTACCTTGAGAGATATCATTTAGTTATGTCGTTGTTAATTATTATAATGATTAATAAATACACGATGATCAAGACAAAAAATATAAAGTCCATAAAAATAACAAATAGATAACTTCCATTACTTTAAAACTAAAATGAAAATAGCTGATGAGTCACTATATTGGTAAAGCATTGCATAGGTCACATTAAGGTGAGGAAGAAGATAGGACTTCGAATTCATCCGAGTGGTTCCGTATGCTCAAAACAATATAAAAAACTAAAAGAATATAAAAACAGCAGAAAAATGCTCAAATTCATTATCATTTGTAAAGATAAAAAAATGGTCTAGAACTTAATAAAGATTAATTCCACAAATAACATCCCTTATGCATTATTAAAATGGATTTGGGCTGAAAACAATTGCATGACAGACATTGTATTAATTGGACCTTTTGATGAAATCTGAGTTCCCAATTTTGTTTTCTTAATCTTAATAGCACACAATGACTATGAACAGTTCATTCTATAGATCGTTACAACAAATAGTATGTTTTCTGTGTAAACTTGATGATTAAGTAATATGGATGTTGATTAAAATACATTGAGGCGTGTATACATATTTTTCTTTTGATGTGGTATTAGTGTGGTTTATAAGCATTTCAATATAAGCAGTATATATTGAGAAACAAAATTAGGGAAACTAAAATATTTACATGGACCTCCGTTATTTTAATGCCTCAGAAATAAGGAAGTGTCATTACAAAGTGTAGATATAAGAAATAAATAACATCCTACTTACCGACTGCCAATGAAAAAGAAAACAATAAAGAATATTAAAATGAAATATATACCGTTACATTGTGCAGTTTTAATACGTTTACACTTTAACATTGAAGATAATGCTATTAATGTTTTATGTTTTTAATATATACATGCCATGCTTTTTAATTGTAATAAATTAAAAGATTCTCAAAACGATGTATTCATTTGACTGAAAAACACATCGGTTCGTCATTATATCAGAAACAAAACAAATCTTCGTGAAATCCACGTTTTATACATCTATAAAGACAAGAGAGTTCTTTGAAACGCATGTGTCACCTGCTGAAGCATGACGGAAAAATTGTCACGGATAGAAAGACGGGTGGACAGACGGACAGTCAGACGACGGAAAAGTGATAACTTTGTGGCAACTCTGTTACAACAGGGGTCACCATAACTAAATGTATTTGATATTTAGAGTCTGGTTGAATAACAAAAGGGCTTTTTTTTCTTTTTTCCTTACTATTTATTACATTATCATGAGTTATAGTAATAATTCATATTAAATACAAGTCATAATTGTGATAAACACAATGCAACGGTATATGACATAGATACACTGATACTTGACAGTGAGAAACCACTCGTGACAACAACTGAAACAACCTTAAAGCTCATAGTGCAATATCATATAAATATTCGACCTACCATACGGAAATATACTGATGGAATTCGCATGTAACAATTCACCCGCATACATAGAGAATATGATTTAAAATAATTTGAAATTGACGGTGATTAGTGACTATTATCAAAATCGCAGATTTTTATATCATTGATCACAGATTTGCTCACATATAATAAGTATGAATAGTTCACAATGTAGACAATAACGGTATCTATACAAATAGTGTAACGGTAGCTTTATAAAGCAAAATGCTATAGTTCGGTAGTACATTAACTGACCGCTAAATGCAGGTTTGCCGCTTAATACAGGTTGCCGCAATTACAGGTTCAACTCTGCATAAAACGTTATTATATGCTCAAGAAATGTATTCTGTTTGACTGATAGCTGTCGACTTGCGGTGATATAAGCGTTACAATAAACCTCGTTGCAAAGATTATAATTCACGCGTACTGCATACCCGTCTTCGTTTGCTGGATCGAACTACAGCTATTTTCATTGAGCTTCCCATTCGTTTATCAGCAAATTCAAAGAAATTATATTTTGTTTTATACATAAACTTGTCTTCGTAAATCAGTTTAACAAAACTTAACCTGAATATTAGTATTTTAATATAAAACTGCAACCATTATACTATATTTTTCCAATATATTATATATCATGATTTAGACACTTAATACTAATTAGGATCAATCATTTTACGTCGTCACCTTTTATCACTTTTTACCACTAATGCACTTAGACATATAATTAATTTGTAAAATGTATCTCGCTTAAACGCTGACTTTAGTCATAAATAAGTCAAGCCATTAGTCAAAAGGTGTATATATGTCTTTCTGAAATCAACCATTCCGACTGCTTTCGCCAAGTCATGCAATATAAGTAAATTATGTTTGTTTGTTGGGATTAACGTCTCACGGATAGTTTTCAGTAATTTGGAGACGATGTCTACTTGAGACATATACTACTGTCACACTGCAGTATCGCGCCGCAGACATGTGGCATGATACCACTATCCTGACATCGAGCCAACCAGTCCTGCAACTACCTTTATATGCTGAGCGCGAAGCAAGGGAGCTATAACAGTCTTTACGACTTTGGTATGTCGCAGACGGGGATCGAACAAAAGACCTCCCACTCCCGAGGCGGAAGTAACGAATATATTTTCCTTTGTAGATTTAGGGGCAAAAACGCTGACAAGGATATGTTAACTATATATGATTGGTCGCACGACTTTTTTTTAAACACTACAACCGAGAAAATACACCCCACCCCTTGTCTGATTTTCTTATAGGTACAGGCCTTCAAGAATAATCATTAAAATTAATGATGCATTTCATATCTATGTAGGAATACTTAATAATACAAAGCACTTTTCCAAGTACGCCAAAACGCCCCTATTTTAAGAAGAGACTCCTATCCCAGACCGACTCAAAGGCTGTCTTATGGTCGCGCAAAGCTGTATAAACATTACTTTCTTTCTCGACCTGACCTCAAATCCGCGTGGAACGTTTTCACCTTGGTATCGTATATTTTTAAAGTATATTTGATTTTAGGCTAGAATAAATTGGCTACTTATGTGACGAAGTAATGCCCAGAAAGAAACGGTAATCTAGGAATATATGTGTACAGTAGGTCTTGTCCAAAGGCGGTTTAAAGAGTAACTTGTTCGTTATTGTCTACAAATGTAGTCCATAATCTCCATTTAGCGTAAGCATTACCAGATGTTTCATCGTCGCATTGATAATGCGCATTGAAATCAGCTGCCAATATCATGTCTCCCACCTGTGCGTTACAGTCAAGTATTGATTGAATTTCTCCTAATAAATTCTAATCAAAGCGCACAATGCGCTGAGAGACGGCGACGGGATTAACATTCTAAACCCAGAGTTTCTGAAATTATTGAAGCAGTCACATGACGACAAAAACTCCATCCGCTGTTGCTACAGAAGTTCTGTTTGTAACATAATAATCCGGAGTAAAGGTCATGAACCTTTCATTCATAAAGAGCTGCATACCTAAGTAGGTCATTCTCTTTCTCTAGTGCTAGCGAATTCTATCTGTTGTTTTGTATATGTAGAAATTGACCAGGTATTTGATTATTTAAGATACTAGAATGTTTGCCTATCTATTTCAAAGTTAAGAAATGCCATGGGAGGAACCTTACTCGCCATCGTGCAAAATATTCTGTGGACTACTTTAGGTCAATTACATACATACGGAGCACTACTTTTTCTTTTTACAGGAGTAGATCTCCATGTACGTAAGATGAGTTGCTGTTCTGGTTAAGAAATGTCACGGATATTTTTTTCACGCTTAAAATTGATGCTTCCAGTGAAAAATAATGGCAAAAGAAAACATGTTAACAACCAGTAACACACTAAAAGCGGTTACGGTTATGATTTAAACGCCTGTGTAACATATTCCACTCGTATTCGTTAGTGCAGAATCGCATTGCATAGATCCGCACTAAGCGCGGAGAGGTACAGTTAAAAATGTTGTGGAAAATATGCAAATTAGCAAGGCCTGATTTCGATTTCAGCATAAGACGGCTTATCGCCGTCTAATAATTATAAACGTTATGTCATGCAGGCAAGTATATACAAAATATTTAGAGAGAGTTTTTAAGTAATCTCATATAATCATAAACTCTGTAATTTTATAATTGCTAAAAGCAGATATTTCTCTTATACCAGACGGACCTGTGGGACAATGATGTCTTATACACAATAGCTGCTCCAGATACGCATCATTTTAACAGGCCATAATTGTGAACAGTTCAATTAACTTTCACAGTACTTATACAGTCTTGATGAAAACTATAGAAACAGCTCAAACAGATCTTGGCAAGAGCATATTTTTACTTATTAGAACTATATCACTATTCGGAGGATATAATGACTCTGCAAGATTGAATATCATTAATAAATGAAAATAAAGTGAATTATTTACAAAGATTCAATATATATTATATACTAGATTAAGTCGTGATTAAAAGGATGGCAACTACAAAGGATTCACTCATATAACACAACACATAACAAAGTTATATTTAGAACTGATAACCATTATCTATCATTTAAAATATCTTTACAAGAGTGTGTTTTTATATCGGTCATTAATAAATACACGATAATCAAAACAAAAATATAAAGTCTCTAAAAAGTAATGACTAGATAACATCCCTAATTTTAAAACTAAAATGATAAAATAGCTGATGAGTCAATATATTACAAAAATCACTAAGCCATTTATTTCTGTACTACGTCGAGCCCTTTTATGTATTCACAATCGTAAGAACATTTCCCTGTAATTAATGACTCATAAGTTCGAGTCCCAGTCTGAAATTTAGATTTCTTACAAATAACGAATAATTTCTCTCAACATAACATATTTGACACACAATTCGTCTCCAGACGATTCATCCCTATAGATAGATTACAATATCATCCCTCAATTTCTAATTACAGACAATCTCATTATTATCAACCAAGTTAGACTAACATCTCGCGCTACACATTCATATTATTAGCCGAGGTCTCTATTTCATATAGTGCTGCTTCTATTAAGTTAAATAATATGTTTTCATCTGGTGTTTTTTAATCATTCCCTTTATTAAGGCTTAGCACATTACTCAACACAGCCAGAAATCATCGTATTAAGTACAGCTACAGGTGTGGTTTATTGCCCAAACAAAACCATGTTATATTCTATCAATCAAACATGAGTCAGATATGAGTTTCATTTCAATTCTCATCTTATGCTCTCGTAGTAATCGCACTATATGATTTTACTCCAGGATTAGTATAGGTTACAATTAACGAAATCCCCCTTTCCTCCTCAGTAGTGCCGAAAGTATTACATTGTATTGCACCATGGAACATAACGTAGCTCTGGCATTCCGCATTTAGTGTTGGTTTTTAAAAGGCGCTGTCCTGTGTCGCAAATTACCGCGAGCGAAAACATTAGTTATATCATTGTTAACTTGTTTATACGGTCATGAATAAATACACGATGATCAAGACAAAAATATAAAGACTCTAAGAAATAATGACTAGATAACTTCCCTAATTTTAAAACATCATTCGGTGCAGGATAGGTGGCGATATAAATTTATTCATTTTTATTTGTATGTTTACAGGGCTAAAACGCTGTAGCAATGAAGGAAAACGCGCATAAGTTTTGAATTGATCATTTTAACATCCCGACTGTTCCGTTATCTCTACAATAGAGATATAATTCTAAATAAAAAAGATCGTTTCGTTCATAACGACATCCAATTTGTCTTTCAAATATTTTACTTAAATTAGAAAAGTATGTGTCACAGTACCGATTACTCGCAATAGGGGGAGAATAAAGTGTATACGGACGGGAAGCTCGGTCGGTAGAGCATTCGCCCTGTAAGCGAAAAGCCCCAAGTTCGAGTCCGGGTCAGGCTGCACATTTCCTCACCCTGTCACCTATAGGTCCAACCTTTTCAATTATTTCTTTTCGACCTTGTTTATTTTTTTTAAATAATATTGATCAAATCTTTGTACATGCAATACACAAAACCTAGGCGATGTATAAGTTCCTTAGGTTTAATGTTTTTCTAGTCTACAGCGAAAAAACATAAGTCATGCTTATTTAACATTGTTTCCACCGGTGAGTATGTGTATCTTAGTAAAGGACATGGAAACTTAACTATTAAACTTAATTTTTACTTTCACCTAAAACCCGTACAACTCACTGGCACTCAGAAATGTGGCACTTTTTCCAATAGATGTCATCTGGGACATGGCAAATGTGGGTTTTTCCAATCTAATCCGGGAATACAAACTTGAGGAAAATATGGGAAAAACCGAAATATAATTAATTCCGGTGTAACTCTATTAGATTGCTCGATGCAGAATAGACAGAAAAATCCGGGGTCGTTGACGGTTTTTGCTGTGTATAAAATGGTGACATTTCGTTTTATTTCTGCATAAAAGACCTGTTACAGCATGCATTAATTTATTTTCAGACCATGATATGTAAAGGACACTGATAACATATTTGTATGCAAAGTTACGAGCTCCGTATCAGTATCGGGCAGCGTGTTTCTATATAGCAGGACAGATAACAGAGCGACTAAATACTTTTATATAGTTATACTACACAGCCACAATGAAATTAAATTCATTTTCGGTCGACTTATGTTATTGTAGTGCCAGTTTTATTATGAAAAACCTTTCCACAGGATAAGACTCAACTTTATCTTTCACTTTTACAGAGGTGTTAGGCAGTATCTCCGGGAGCAGAGCAGCTTTGGTAGACATCAACGCCGTTAAAATAAACGGTATTGTTTATTTTTGCGCTCATTGTAAAAAAAAAAACTTGGCCGGGAATCAAGAGAGTAATCTGAAAAATTACATGGTGCGGCGGTAAGGTAACATCACTTTTGTCTAACTTGTTAATCCCTAATTAACAAATTCGTTAAAAATACGGATATAAACAGCAACTGTATTCAAACGGTGAAGGGAAATTCCACTGTGTATTTGAAGTGATCCTATGGTGCCTTATCCGTTTTTAATAATCTAAATGTATTAGGTAGATAATATATTGATTATATACTATGTCGCCTGAGAAGAAGATGATGCTATAATATTTATTTGATTGTTTATTGATTGTTTTAACAAAAATTTATTTAGTATTTCCTTTAAATAGCTAAATAAGCTGTACGTATTTCGATACTGTGAATTGTTTTTGCCCTAAGTATCTCCATCACAGTTGTCGAGCCATAAATCTCGTGTAAATATATCAGTTTGCTTACTGTCAGTTATCGTCGAACTTTGTGACATTTGAAAGCTTGTTACATAAACATGAATTCCAATTGAATATTGGTCTTATTATTTTGAATAGTGACCATTCGATTTATATCTAAATGGTGACCATTATATAGATATATAACACTCAACTGTGACATTGGTGTGTAGTATTCATATCCTTAACAAGAACAATATCATTATACTCACAGGACAGTTCCGGTATACAGTTCGATATTCGGTGTAACTTTGTCCTGTTCTATCCTACAAACAAGCTTCCTGTCGAATGCTGTCCTTAACATTTGGCAGATTTCCTTTCCTGTTTCATTTTTGAAGAGATTGCAGATCAGTGTCTGTCCTTTGTAGGCCTCCCCTGGACGTGGATGGTAGCTCTGCAAGTGTAGAACAAGTAAAGTATTTATAGTCACTAGTAATTATAGCATCTACTGATGAGGTTCATATAAGTGTTCTTTTACGTATATAACATTTGGTTTAGGGTTCGATTTGTATTTAAATAGATGATCAACTATTTGTCTGTAATAATCAAGCGTAGTATAAATGTGATTATTGTTTTGTTTTTTTTTAAATCCAAGGTTTTTCCTGTCGGATATGATAGTGACATTGCGCATGGATGATGATCATTTTACAGTACTGTATATTTGTATAATCCAAATCCTTAATTTAAGTTCATATATTGAGGAATCATAATTTTTCGTGGAAGGCTAATTTTCGTCGATTTTATGTATTGTTAAATCACCGAATGCTTATCTCTGTAACACAGTTTACATATACACCTGAAGATTTTTCTAGAACATAAGTCCACGAATAAAGGAATCCTTCTGTACATCATCAACGAAATTGCATGTTAATGTAATTTGAATACATGATACGTTTTTACAAAATACGTATAATAAATCTGTTAAAGATATTGTCTAAATTGTCGAGAAGGGCATATTTTAAAATATATAGATATATATTGAGACGAAAAATGCAATAAAATGATTCGTAAGTATTATTTAAGAGAGTAAGTTTAGTGAAACATTCAATATATCAACCGTTTATCGAATCAAACAATATGGTATCATGACATGTTTTATTTTTTGTTCCTCTTGTATGTGAAAAACTTTAAACGATTTCATCCATGGTATTGAGAAATGCAAAGAATAATTTCAATATTACTCTTATTAAACTGTATAAACCTATACTATCTATTTTGTTTGCTGTCACGTCAAATCATCATAATTTCAATCAATCGGGAATCTTGTCACTATGATACAGATATAATGCTGCCACATTCGAAATATGTTTATATTTGACGATGTCTACTTGAGATGCTGAGCGCCAAGCAAGAGAGCTAGTCACATTATCCTGACATCTGGCCAACCAGTCCCGGATTTTCCCTTATATGCTGATCACCAAGCAAGGGTAGAATACTAGTACCATTGTTTTCCGACTTTGATATGTCGCGGCCGAGGATCGAACCAACGACCTCCCGATTTCGGGGCGGTCGCTCTTACCATTCGGCCACCGGGGTCGGGTACTAGTCACATTATCTTAGCACTGGGAAAAAACAGTCCTGGAACAACAATAATGGTACTTAACAACACCCACAATGGAGATAAACCAGATAATCATAGTTATTCTTATTCTACCCTCACGGAATTCATTAATATTCCAAGGCAATATTAAGACTTCTGGTAGCCAAATTTATCTTAAATCTTTCGCAGCGGCAAAAGTCCGCAACGAAAAAAGATAGTTTTAAATCAAATTAAATAAAAAAAACTTTTCTTTTCATCGACTACATGTATATTATGCACTACCTAAATACAATAAATGTTAAAAGAATCCCTCTTTTATGACCGACGTAGCTCTATGTGTACAAATGAAGTCCAAAGAAGATATACAGTTTGTCCTAATTAACCGTCAAATGAAATTCATTTATTTTGCTGATAAAATGAAGATGTAACTCATAAAATATATTCGCGAGTTTTAAGAGCGTATGTTACAGTCTTTCTTTTTATCAATATGATTGTCTGATTTCCATATAAAAAATTCGCTAAATACGAAAATGGAAAAAAACACTATAATTTAAGATGATAATTACCCCCAGATACAGCTTTGCGACAGTTACTGTGACCATATCTGAGCCAATTCTGATACAATTGAAGGATAAAGATAATAACACACAAAAACAGGAAGAGCTCTGATATGGTCATACATACGGTAGCCGAAAAATATAAATAGTGTGGACAAAATATATTCAATTTATATAACAAAGTGCTATTACTCATAAAATTAAGCCAGTTATGATGTGTCGACTATATAAGACTTGGTACTTATTAAAGCTGTGAAGTCAAAAAAAAATTAATCAGACCATTAGTAGCCGAGAAATAGTGCTGACAGTGACATTGCGCATGGATGATGATTACTTTATAGTGTTGACAAAATATATTAATATTACACATTTACATAACTCATTTAAAGTACAGCTGACCAAGAAGTTCAAACGATTTGCCCAACTAGGCTGTGTACTTACTAATGCTTTTAAGTTAAATCGAAATCAGAACAATGGTAGAGAAGAAATAGTGCGGACAAAATATCTTAAAGGGCGTATGTTACAGTTTGTTACAATTTTTAATTTTGCATGATTATAGAGAATCATAAAAGAAACATTTTATGGGGGAAAAATGGTCATCGTTCTACTCTTTGAGTTAAATTTGGCCTTAAATGTCAAAAATAAGAAATATAACAAAAACTCATTTAAAATTGCCGTTATACATGCCAACGAAATGCGAAACTAGGCTTGGTACTTACCAGTCTTACAAAGTTTATTTAAATCCGGCTAAAGATAGTCGAGAAATAGGAAGGACAACGACTGACCAACAGACGACCGAGCGACGGGCGTAACTCCAATAAAGTCCCTTCTCCCCATATACCTCTTTTTTTTTTTTGGTAATAATGATAGGTAACCGTGCTCGTTTTTATACTACATTTGTATGGCCATGGTACCCGTTTAAAATGAATAGCTCAAATATATACATGTTGTTAAAAATCAACGAATATAAGCCACACATACTTACAGTGATTGCATTATAGTTTATCTGAATAAATGGTTTAGATATCCTCGGATACCTTATTTCTACAGAAATGGAAAAAAAATCCATGTAATGTTTGGAGAAGGGGAAGAAAACATAGGTTAATTTTAAAACATTTTTTTTTACAGAAAGTCCTTTTTTTTTAAATATTTTTTAATGTTTACTTGATCAAAATTGGTAAACAATGGAAAATGCATAGCTAATCGAGTTCATTTTAAATCTACTGATCTGTTTCGTTGGTAACTGTCTAATCCTTAACTGGTAAAAATGCATCATTCATTTCAAATCAATAAATTCCTATATAGGGAAATATGATATCAGATGTCCTGTCGAAACAGTAGCTGTGCTGACATTATGACATCTTACAGTCGAACATTTGGAGCACTCGAAATTTGTTACACTTTAAACGCCCGAATGATAGCGATGGTGAACTGTAGTATCCGCCCTTACTGCGTAAAAAATAGGTAACTATATGGTGTCTACTTGACCTATGAGCATTATGATCAGAGATTCTTGCGGCAGCAACTGATTACGTCACGTTTTGTTATGCATTATTAGGCATATTGACGAAAAAACGCAATGTAGCATCAGGGCCATTAAACCGGATGTATTTAGAAAGATTTTCGTGCAATTCATGGTTATTTTTCAAAAGCTGAAACATCGATAAAGACCCACAAATTTTCCCAGGAACACAAATTTCACTTACACAAACACCGTGTGAACTTGTCAATCAAACCGGAGGCGGATCCACGAACGCTTTGCCTACCTTGCGATCAAACTGATAAAATATATAATATTCAGAGCACATTTTGTCTGGGGACAAACTCTCAACAGTTTAGTACCTTTCTGTCCAGTTCCCGCCCAATGGGATTTCAAGGTTAACTATTTCTCTTAATTTATTTTGCTAATTTAAGGCAATTCTCAGAATTTTGAAAGGCGTATACATTGTCAGGGTATATCAAAACATTGATTTTATTTTTTTTGCTCAACTGTTTATCCTGATGGTTGTATTTGACAAGGATAATGTTGAATTTAATCAGGCGGGAAAGCCATCCGCTCAGTTTGCAGCTCTAACCCTGGTGGAAGAGCCATTTAAATAGAATAGTTTTATACACATGCTGTGGAGTATTTGTATTTAAGTGTGTACATAAACCGTGGCGATATAAATGGAGAACAGATCTGACGTTAGCCGTACGATTATTTCGTTATATATAACTAGATACCTTTTACAGAGATGGCACGGAGCAATGATTTTCTAACTGAAATATGAACATCATACAAAGAGAATTATTTTATTTTAAACAAATTGGTAAACATATGATTAAATTCAATATAAAAAAAAAAAAAAAAGGAAATAAATAAAAATTTTTTTTAATATTAAAAATGATTATAATATTAATGTTATAAAATAAAAGATATTGTTATTAAATAAAATTGAATGTCTATAAAACGTCATTAATGTAGAAAAAAATATGTAGGAATACCTCGATATCGGTTAAGAACAGTGTACTGCATTAAAATGTTGTCACTGCTAACAAATATCTAGTTCTCTTTATAGTAGTATCTGATGGAGTTCTGCCTATTTGCAGCTATTAGGTCTGGAACTTATGAAAAACGCATTATTAGGTTCAATACTTTGAAAATATTTGGCCTCACATTTTTACAGTAATTACCAAAGTAATTTGATTAAATTCGCTGCAGCAATCATTTATAAACAATAAAAATGTGGTTGGCTTTTTAATATAGCTATCCTGAAACAAATGACGAAATATCCAAGATGGGCGAGTAATAGGCCAAATCTCCCCAAGCAATAAGGTACGCAAAATAAGTTACTTTGGTCAGCTTTTATCGGTTTTAGCAGTATTCAAGATTATTATGTTTGTATATAGCTGTATCATTTTTTCGGTTCTATAGTTGTATCATTTTTTTCAGTTCAGACACTAAGTCTTAAAAGCCGCAAAGCTTTTTTCGCCCAATACCAAGTAAAGAAGTAAGGTTGTCGGCCAGCCACCCAGTGCAAGATGCGGTTGAGCAGGCGCTTTGGGCGATGTTTGAGATGGATTTCAGTCGGGCACTCATACATTTCTCACCCACTTGGCCATCAGTGCCGACAACTACTGCCATTACAGATATTTTTTGCTATGTTACGCTATGAGTTTGAGTAAAACCAGTTACTGATTTGCTATTTTTATTTAAAGTGACATATGAAGCTTAAGATTACATTAAGGTTGAGATTAAACGGGATACCATATCTGTACTTATTGCATACATCCAGGTCCCGCGATATTTTATTTGAGTTTGCTTATTAGGTGCCATATTGCTTTTATTCGGCACCTGCATTACAGTTAGTTTATACAGAATACATTTATTGCTTTTTACAGAAGACAATTTCGGTGGTGTTCTTAGCTTTATAAAATTCGTGTGCTAATCAAGGTTTCCTTATTTATGAGTGAGATTTGGAAGTAACATTATCGGTTTTCTAGCTTATTAATTGCTGGAGCCTACCAAGAGCTGTTTATTTACAAGTGAACATTTAAGTTGACATTGTGAAACATTAGATATTTTGTTACATAATCCAACTTTAAAATCATAATTGTTTATCTCGAAACTGTTAGTCTTGTGTAGTTGTGAATTACTATATAAAATGTTGTTTTGTCGCCCATATATGTTGAAATCATTGTTCTAATGTCTTGATATATGTCTGCATTTGTGAGATGGTAAGTGGGATGGTTCCCCGAACTACTTCTACCAATTGAAGGGGATAAGAAAGGTTTAAAAAAAAATTAAGTTGACATTGTGAAACATTTTTTTATATTGTTACAAGGAAATATTCTATTCAATCCTAGCATACAGGGTCACGCCCATATCCGCCATTTGCCATTTGTTAGGTATACATGTATTAGTTTTAAATATTGCGTATTTGTTACGCTGCCGATATAAAGAACATAACCATGTAAAGTTCCCCTATGTAATCGGCTCAATTGTAGGTCAATAGCCATAACATCGATTTCCACGGTTTGCACGTGCAACCTAGACTTGAAGTCGATATATGTCATACGGTTCACGCGATAGGGACTACTCAATATTTAAGTATTGTTATATATATTCTCATCTTATATTCTTTGCCGCATAAGCTTCATGAGGCTTTCTGAAAACGAAATAAATGCCTTGGGGTAGAATGATTGCAAGGGAGGTCGAACGTCATTTCTGCTGCTGTCGCAAAACAATTTGGCGATTTACATCACGTTACTGGCAGTCAAATGTTGTCAGAGACCAGCCATGGTCAGTAGACTATGTCTGACGACAGCCAGATCCAACCATAAAAAATCCATTGGATATCTAACTTAACGTCTTGTTTTTGTGTTACTTTAGGTCAATGCGTCGTATAATTCCAATGATTAAATCCCTGATTTGAAAATGTCAATATGTGTGGGAAAAAACGTTCAAATCCGTTATTCAACACGTCACATAAAACTGCGGTTTTAAAGTTTTGACCCTTTTCATATTCGCCGGAATATCCCAATTAACGTTTATCAATCAATCTTTATTTGTTTGTTTGTTGGGTTTAACGTCCGACCGAAAGTATTTCAGTCATTTGGAGACGATATAGTGCTGCCACACTGCAGTATCCCGCCGTAGACATGTGGCAGGACTCACATTATCCTGACATCAGGCCAACCAGTCCTGGAACTACTCTTATATGCTGGGCGCCAAGCAAGGGAGCTATACCAGTATCATTTTTTTTCCTTTGGTATGTCGCGGTCGAGAATATACCGATCTTTGATTTCGTCAAGTTTGTTTACTTTTTGTATTTTTTTTCCAGCCGCCATTTTGGATGCTGTGTCGCATTGATTCAAGAGATAAGTGCCATGGTTACAGTGAAACGGTTTCATTAAATATACGCTTTTGAATATACCAATTGTTTATTTTATTGAGTTTTGTGGTAATCATCGGTAATTCCTTTGTTTATTGGTAATTTTTGTTAATTAAAGGTTTCTAGTGTAAGGTTAGAGAGTATTTGGCTTTCTTCATTATTTTTACAATTTATCTAACATTAATAAGTGTGCACAGTTGTGCACTTTCCCTGTTGTGCGGTTTTACATTTAAAGCGCACATATTTATTTGCGCGTTGCTGGAATTTATAAAGTGGAACGAAGCTGAATTCTTGGACTCTACGCCTGAATCTCTTAAGTTAAATACTCCTGTCTGTAAGTTATTTTTTCTTTTAATTACATCTGGTTACTTTAAGTATTCATTTTAATTAGTAAGAACTTAACTTAAGTTATTTAGTAGATTGTTTACCATTTTTAATAAGAAATAAGTAGTGATGTGATATTAGGAATTGATATTTTATTTGGATTCAAGCTGTATTTTATCATCTCCATGTGATTAAATACTGCCTGTATATATTTAAGACTTATTCAACATCCTTTTAGATCTTAGTATTGAAGTCCTTGTTTGATTACAATTTGTTTACTGTATGACAATTTGTGATTGATATTTATAAAGTGTTGCATTATTAGTATGCATTAATTCATTATTTTCCGTTTTAAAACAAGAGTACAGAAATATAGCGAGGGAACTTTACCCTGTATTTGTTGTACAATTAATTTCCTACTACTATTTAAGCTAAACTATTTATATAAATTGCATTTGTAGACAAATAATATGACTTAATGACTTAATAAATACAATAAGGTACGTACTATATATCTGTATTATTTTTATATGGAGGCGGGCCTCTTATTACTCTGGAATACATTTTTAAAGTATATGATTATACATTAGTCATGACAAGATATTTCTGTTGATTTCCAGGTACAGTTAGAAGTACATGTAAAAAGTTTGCAGTAACTCTGTTTTCCTATCCAATAGCATTTAACCTCAAGTGAACTATATGTATTTATGTCGTCATTGCGTTAATGTATCTAAATGAGTATTACCTTAGCAATGGGACTTACATATACATGTAGTATTTGTTTGTAGTACTTATATTTATACGACTTTCGCTTTTTGCTTGTTTGCATGTGCTTGGGCATATAACTGTGTCCTGCAAGAACTTATGTGTTGCTTAAGAACGATGAAATAACATATAAAGCCCGCGTGGTTCAAGTGGCATGTTAGCTAGGAAAATGTGGTATTAGTAAAAAACGCCGTTGGAGTTTAATAAAAATCAACTGAATATCTTTAGATTGCATGGAAACATTCCCTTGGTTACTTTGATAATTTAGAACTTTGGCAAAATATCTCAATATTTTAAAATATCAGTGAACAGTGATATAAATATTTGATCCTATTGATGATTTTAACTAATTATTCAAAATTTAACAAGAGTGTAAAAATCTTTAATCTCATTCTCTTGTTACAAATACATTACTTCAGTTGTGATAGAAACACACACAAACTGTCGTTTTGGTATTGGATATGGCGATATACAACGTTGACATACTAACGTTGACATACTAACCTTCTGCTTGCCGTTGGGAAATTTAAGCTGAATTATTAAGGTTAAGCCCGTATCTTCTACATTGAGTGACCCCTCTGGCTGGTTACCTTTAAAAAAGTTAACACCGGACTTTATAATAAGACAAAGCCATGAATTTTCCTATGGTGTAGTCACGGCATTAAGGGCTACATATTTCTCGGACCATTACTGTGCACCTCTATATCATGCATATATCTGATACTTATAGATTATCGTGATCACAATAGGAATATTTTATTCTGTTAACTTCAATTTTACAGAAGACAATACAATTAATAAAAGATAACTGGTTTCATAATTCTAGTGAGATTTTAGAGACGACCTTTTTTTATTTTTTTTATTTAAGCGCACAGAAACACACACGTATCCAGTAAAGCAAACCTGTAATCAATCCACAGTCTGTACATGGAGCCTCGTTCTCAGTCTGCTGTTTTCGGCACGAAAGACAAACTTCATGTCCACATGCCAGTGAGGAAATACTGGATTGGTCTACAGTTGCCTGGCATCTTTTGCATTTAACTGTAATATTTAATTCCGAGACCAAAATGTTGATTTTGCTTTTGTGAATAATGTGTTCTACAATCTTAAAAATGGTGTCCTACTGTTATAGGATATTTGCGAGGAGAATATGAGTGCGAGTATGATTCTATCTATATATACACTATTTTCTTTAACACCAGTGCTTTACTAACAAATTGAAAAAAAATCCAAATTGATATTATAGAGTATATACAAGTAAATTATAGAACTGAAGTATTCATACCTTTTGGTGTATTACAGGTAAATTATCTGCATTGACATCTGTTTAACCATGAAGTTTTAAGAGAAGATGACAGGTCATGTTCAAATTGAAACTTCAAGAGAGCAATTAGCAAGTGCTTTTAATTTTTACCGTGTTGCCTAAAAGGTGTGTACACGTAATGTCGATGCTGACTGTTTTCTATAACACTACTTGTTTAATTTTGAATACGAACATAACTTTCAATAAACCAACCGATGAATCAATGTTTTCATTCCTAGTACCAATACTTACTTGACAGGTTCAATTTATCTTCAAAAGAGTGACATTAATCTAGATAGGTTTTCGGGGATGTATTGCACAGAAGAAATATAGCTCACGCCATGATTAGCCTCCAACTAAAGACATCTCCAACCTACCCACTACCGTGGTTGATAACATGGAGACTGAATCAAGTCAAATATATGCTTCTCACCTGTAATCTTGCCACAGTCTGTACAGGGAGACTTGTTCGCAATCATCTGATTTGTGCAGGTAAGGCAAACCTCGTGTCCACATGCTAGGGCTGACATACTGGATTGGTCTACAGCGGTCTTGCATCTGGTGCAATTAACTGTGAATATATTAAAAACACGTACATGTTACATATCTTAAGACGTTATTTTTCGGGTAAGACAACGTTCATATGTACATTCTCGACATACACGGGCTGTAAAACAAAATTGGTTGCATATATATTTAAAACTATTGTTATTATTACAATTATATAACGATTAAAATGCAACAAAAATATAGTAAAAGCCCTTAGAACAAAATAATTTTCGTTTAACCTAAAAATAAGAGTTGTGATAATGCTTATTTGCACGATGCTTTTGCTTAACAGTTTATTAACATATACTAGTATGCAATTATAAAAATTATTTTTGTACCGATTTAAAAATATTTCCACTTTTGTCATAATGAAATTAATCAAATACTCACAAAACCCTGGCTATTGTGGAAAAAAGTATACACAACATTATGTATGAGATTTTATCACAGTTAGAATTAGTTTTTTGACATATGAGGACTACCTACATTGGTTTGCTGGATAATAAACAGTTATCGTAATATTTTGCTTATAAAACCTTACACCTGTCAACTTCTGAAATAGAACACACAGGCATTTTCAATAAATATGCGTTTCAATAAGTCTCTTTTTCTGTCTGTCACCATTATCTTATAAATTTTCCCCATACCTTAAAGGTGATTAATGTTCCAAATGTAACTATAAGCGAAAACAGTTTGGTTTTGCATATATACATATTTACTTGCTTGTCGTGTCATCTTTATTGTGTATTCTAATTATTTGGACCAATATATTCACTTCGACACTATAAGCTATTCATTTCCTATGGATCATTAGACTTTATGAGCATTTGGTATTGTGATCAGGATTTGGAGGGAAAAAAAACAGCATCTTCCTTAGCATAAACCCGTGCTAGACTAGTACAAATCATATTTAAGATATATAAATAATGTCATCGGTTATATCAAAGGTGAGGGATATCTAAATCACTTCAATTTCTTTAGTTGATATTATATATCTGAAAAATTAAATATGAGCATATATGTAGTAACATCGCATGAATAAATTTAAGGACCATAAAACAAACTAAAATGAATATGATTTTACAAGCTGTGTAACAATGGTCATCTTAATACTGCTGTACGTACATACTTCAAATATCTTTTAGTTATAGTCTAAAGTACTTATATTTCTTTGGATATCTGACTTAACTACGAACAATTTAGGAAAGATCATTGTTTGGTTGGTTGGTTTAACGTCCCAACGACATTATTTCGTTCACGGCCATTGTTTGATACAGAGATATCTAATTAAATAAAATCAAGAAAACGACTCATATTCTTAAGCTTATATGCTAACTCATTAGTTGGAAGGATATTTGAAACAGTTATATTTTTAACATGGACATCCTTTCATCTTGATGTTAATGGTGCCTGATATTCCATTTTCATGTGTATTAGTCAGAGTCATTCAATATCATTGAATAAATCAGTATAGAAAAGAAAACCAACAAACACTGTCTGTTGCAAATAAGTTACATACATACCTTAACAATGACATATAACTAAGAAGCAACGGATGAATAAATGTTTTCATTCCTAAGATCACTATTTACTTGACACATTTAACTTATATTCAAAGGAGTGACATTAATTTAAATAGGTTTACTGGGATGTATTGCACAGAAGATATACAGCTGACGCCATGGTTAGTCTCCAACTAAAGACATCTCCAACCTCCCCACTATACTGGTTGATAACATAGAGGCTGAATCAAGTCAAATATATACTTCTCACCTGTAATCATGCCACAGTCTGTACAGGGAGACTTGTTCGCAATCATTTGATTTGTGCAGGTAAGACAAACCTCGTGTCCACATGCCAGGGCAGAAATACTGGATTGGTCTACGGCGGTCTGGCATCTGCTGCATTTAACTGTGAATATATTAAAAACACGTACATGTTACATATCTTAAGACGTTATCTTTCGGGTAAGACAACGTTCATATGCACATTCTCGACATACACGGTCTGTAAAGCAAAATTGGTTGCATATATATTTAAAACTATTGTTATTATTACAATTATATAACGATTAAAATGCAATGTTCCTTTGCCATTTTGATGTAAAATACAACAAAAATATAGTTAAAGCCCTGAGAACAAAATAAGTTTTGTTTAACCTAAAAATAAGAGTTGTGATAATGCTTATATGCACGATGCTTTTGCTTAACAGTTTATTAACATATACTAGTATGCAATCATAAAAATTAGTTTTGTACCGATTTAAAAATATTTCCACTTTTGTCATAATGAAATTAATCAAATACTCGCAAAACCCTGGCTATTGTTGAAAACATGTATACACAACGTTATGTATGAGATTTTTTCACAGTTAGAATTAGTTATTTTGACAAACGAGGACTACCTACATATGGTTTACTGGATACTTAACAGTAATCGTAATATTTTGTTTATAAAACACTTGTACTGACACCAGTCAACTTCTGAAGTAGAACACACAGGCATTTTCAATAAACATGCGTTTCAATCAGCCTCTTTTTCTGTCAGAATTATCTCACAACTATACCCATACCTTAATGGTGATTAATGTTCAAAATGTAACTATAAACGAAAACAGTATGGTTTTGTATGTTTATTTTCTTGCTTACCGTGTCATCTATATTGTGTATTCTAATTATACGGACCAATATATTCACTTCGACACAATAAGCTATTTATTTCCTTTAGATCATCGAGCTTTACGAACACTTGGTATTGTGATCAGGATTTGGAAGAAAAAGCAGCATATTCCTTAGTATTACCCCGAGCTAGACTAATACAAATCATCTTTAAGATATTCAAATATCATCTTTAAGATATTCAAATAATGCCATCCGTTATATAAAAGGTGAGGGATATCTAAATTACTTCAATTTCTTTAGTTGATATTAAAGATCTGAAAAATTAAATATGAGCATATGTGTAGCAACATCGCATGAATAAATTTAAGGACCATAAAACAAACTAAAATAAATATGATTTTACAAGCTGTGTAACAAAGGTCATCTTAATACTGCTGTACGTACATACTTCAAATATCTCTTAGTTATAGTCTAATATACGTATATTTCTTTGGATATCTGACTTAACTATGAACAATTTAGGAAACATAGAGGCTGAATCAAGTCAAATATATACTTCTCACCTGTAATCTTGCCACAGTCTGTACAGGGAGACTTGTTCGCAATCATCTGATTTGTGCAGGTAAGGCAAACCTCGTGTCTACATGCCAGGGCTGACATACTGGATTGGTCTACCGCGGTCTTGCATCTGGAGCAATTAACTGTGAATATATTAAAAACACGTATATGTTACATATCTTAAGACGTTATTTTTTTCGGTAAAACAACCTTCATATGCACATTCTCGACATACACGGGCTGTAAAACAAAATTGGTTGCATATATATTTAAAAATTACTACAATTGTATACCGATTAAAATACAATGTTCCTTTGCCATTTTGATGTAAAATATAACAAAAATATAGTAAAAGCCCTTAGAACAAAATAAAATTCGTTTAACATAAAAATAAGAGTTGTGATAATGCTTATTTGCACGATGCTTTTGCTTAACAGTTTATTAACATATACTAGTATGCAATCATAAAAAATGATTTTGTACTGATTTAAAAATATTTCCACTTTTGTCATAATGAAATTATTCAAATACTCGCAAAACCCTGGCTATTATTGAAAAATGTATACACAACATTATGTATGAGATTTTATCACAGTCAGAATTAGTTCTTTTGACATATGAGGACTACCTACATATGGTTTACTGGATACTTAACAGTTATCGTAATATTTTGCTTATAAAACACTTGTACTGACACCAGTCAACTTCTGAAGTAGAACACACAGGAATTTTCAATAAATATGCCTTTCAATCAGTCTCTTTTTCTGTTGCTTACCGTGTCATCTATATTGTGTATTCTAAATATATTGACTGTTTTCTTTAACACCTCTTGTTTATTTTTAAATATGAACATAACATTGCAATAAACCATTACTTACTCGATAGATTCAACTTATCTTCAAAGGAAAGACATTAATTAAGCGGTGAGGGGCTGAGAGATTAAGATGTTGCTTTATTAAATACAATTTAAAGCCTGTGTAAGAAAGGTCCTCTTTATACTGATGTACATACACAAAAAACAACTACTAACCCAATGTAATCCTTCACCCTTCAACCATTAGAACATACGCATACTTAATCATAGAATAAACGTAAATATGCTTTAGAAAACGAAACGAATGTGATTCTTCAGATGTTGGCGATTAAAAAAATATCCGATCACACAATTGTACAATATTTGCATGGAATTGTAATATTTTATTCCGATACCAAAATGTTACCTTTGCTTTTGTGATCAATATATTCTACAATCATAAAAAATGTTTCCTTCAGTTATAGGATATTTGCTAGGAGAATATGAGTGCAAGATATGATTCTATCTACATTGTTTTACACGAGCGCTCTTTCAACAGATTGAAAATAAATATAATTTTCAAAATTGATATTTTAGAGTATACAAAAGTAAATTTTAGAACTTAAGTATACATACATTTGGTTTAATACATGTAAATTAACTGGTTTGACATCTGTCTGACCATGAAGTTTTAAGAGACAATCAAATTTTGGAGAAAATATCAAACAATAAGCGGTAGCGAACATGCATTTATATAAACCATTCCGTTACATTATTTGTTTTTACTCTAAAAGAAGATGACAGTTCAAAATCAAACTTCAAGAGAGCAATACGCAAGTGCGTTTAATTTTTACCATGTAACATACACTGCGTGTACAAGTAACACCGATTTTGACTGTTTTCTTTAATAATACTTGTTTATTTTTAAATATGAACATAACACTTCAATAAACCAACCGATGAATAAATGTTTTCATTCCTAGTAACATTACTACTCGACATATTCAACTTATCTTCAAAGGAGTGACATTAATTTGAATAGATTTTCGGGGATGTAATGCACAGAAGATAAACAGCTGACGCCATGGTTAGCCTCCAACTAAAGACATCTCCAATTTTCCCACTACCCTGGTTGATAACATGGAGGCTGAAACAAGTCAAACATGCTTCTCACCTGTAATCATGCCACAGTCTGCACAGGGAGACATGTTTGCAATCATCTGATTTGTGCAGGTAAGACAAACCTCGTGTCGACATGCCAGGTCTGAAATACTGGATTGATCTACAGTGTTCTTGCATCTGCTGCAATTAACTGTGAAAATATTAAAACAAAAGTATATGTTACATATCTTACGTTCATATGCACCTTCTCGACATACAAGTGCTTTATAACAAAATTGATTGTATATATATATATATATATATATATATATATATATATATATTTAAAACTATTGTCATTTTTAAAATTTTATAACGATTGAAATGAAATGTGCCTTTGCCATTTTGATGTAAAATTCAACAAAAATATAATAAAAGCCCTAAGAACAAAAGGATCTTCGATAAACCTAATATAAGAGCTGTGATAATGCTTATTTGCACGATGCTTTTGCTTAACAGTTTATTAACATATACTAGTATGTAATCATAAAATTTATTTGTACTGATTTAAAAATAGTTCCACTTTTGTCATAATGGAAATAATCAACTACTCGCAAAACCCTGGCTATTGTTGAAACAAGTATACACAACATTATGTATGAGATTTTATCACAGTTAGAATTAGTTCTTTTGACATATAAGGACTACCTACATATGGTTTACTGGCTAATAAACAGTAATCGTAATCTATTACGAATAAAACACTTGTATTGACACCTGTCAACTTCTGATGCAGAACACACAGGCATTTTCAATAAATTTTCGTTTCAATCAGTCTCTTTTTCTGTCACTATTATCTTATAAATTTTCCCCATACCTTAATGGTGATGATTGTTCCAAATGTAACTATAAACGAAAACAGTATCGTTTTGTATGTTTGTTTTCTTGCTTACCGTGTCGTTTATATTGTGTATTCTAAATATTCGGATATAATATTCACATCAACACTATAAGCTATTTATTTCCTTTAGATCATCAGACTTTATGAGCACTTGGTATTGTGATCAGGATTTGGAAGAAAATAAAAACAACAGTATCTTCCTTAGCATAACCCCGTGCTAGACTAATACAAACCATCTTTTAGATATTCAAATAATGCCATCGGTTATATTAAAGGTGGAGGATATGTAAATTACTTAACTTTCTTTAGTTGATATTATATACCTGAATTTAAATATGAGCATATGTGTAACATCGCATGAATAAATTTTAGGACCGTAAAACAAACTAAAATGAATGTTTTCACAAGCTGTGTAACCATGGTCGTCTTTATACTGCTGTACATTTATAATTCAAATATCTTTTAGTTATAGTCTAAAGTACTTATATTTGTTTGGATATCTGACTTAACTACGAACAATTTCGGAAAGATCATGGTTTGGTTGACTGGTTTAACGTCCCATCGATAGTATTTCATTCATGGCCATTGTTTGATACAGAGATTTCTAATTAAATAAAAATCAAGAAAACGACTCATCCACTTTAGCTTATGTACAAACTCATTAGTTGGAAGTATATTTGAACGGTTATATTTTCGCCATAACAATCATTCATCTTGTTGGTACACTGTATGTGAACATATGAATCATCGATGTGTCCAGACGGTAATATATGTATTTCCCTTCTGTGGTGTGAGACGTTAAGGGACCTACTAATGGCCACTGTAATGACGACTAAATAAAACATTAAATGGTCAAAGCAAATTTGTAGGGGATGGTTGTGACATAGATATTTATAATCATCGAAATCGAAGTAATGAAAAGGCGTAGACCAAGCATTCACTGTTCAAACAGCACTTTCATTTACGCCATTTATGTTTGCATAATCCTAATACGGTATATGAGTTTAACTTGTTAAAAGACTCTGAATCTGCCTCACAAACAAGAATTTATGAAATTCATTGCAGTGTACCATGGTTCGTCAACCTGTCGTCCTACCTGTTACGGAGCCACACATGGGACATGTTCGTTTGTTCTCTGTCGCATCAGGTATGCAAACGTCACAACAACTGTGGCCACAGCTCAGAGACTGCATGTTTGTCTTCAGGGTCACAGTCTTACAAGCTTCACACTGTTCTGTTAATACGTAATTGTATCCGTCACAAAACAGTTGTAAAATATAATTTAAATAATGTGAATAAAATATTTGTACATGTAGTTAGTCATCAAACTAAAGTTTATATACTTTTAATACTGGTGAAAGATTTGCTGTAACGATTAATTTAGTAATCAAATTTAAGGTTTTCTTAATATTTTAAGTAGAGAAAAGAATTCAGTGTTGGCTCAATTACTGATTTTCGTACTAAAGTTTTGAACTCCTAATAAGATACAAAATTTTCAGAAGAAAAAAAATGAATCAAAATGTTAGAATAACGCGTCCTAAAGAGCACTTGTTTACCAGTCATGAGCTGATAATTGAGGGAAAAAATAGTTTTCAAAAGCGAAATGTAAAAGAATAAAGTATGGACTTAATTTACCGGCATCTGATTCTTCTACTAGCAGTCCGATTTCTTTTATCTCCTTAAAGGTCTTTCTAAGTTTCAAACTTGGAGAAAAGTCGACATGACTGAGATAGGTATTTGTGGCCATTTCTTGTTTATTCCTTTCCCATTCGTCGAGCTGGTTTTCTGATTGGTTCATCAGGATGAATTCCTCGGATTTCTGTTCGCTATTCTGAAGGCTTTCAAATTCAGTGGACATTGCTTCAATGCTGTTTTGGATAGTGTTGCAACACTTAGCGAGCTCCTCCGTCTTTACTTTATCTACCTTTATCTTTTCCTGCACTGTCGTCTCAATTACTTGTACAAGTTTATTGATTGCTTCAATAATGGATTCCTTGTATATTCTGACATCTTGCAGTAATTTTTCCCTTTGTTCTTCTATTTTCATACGGTTATTTTCCGCCATTTCGAGTAAGTTTCGAAAGCCATCAGCCACACCGTTCAGTCTTTGCAAGAAATGTTTTAGTTCTGTTGAAGTCGTGTCGTCGTTGCAGACCTCATTAACTAGAAGAATATTATGACAACTTCTATGTGACAGTGTGACACAATCTACGCAGCATACAGTCTTGTGATCTTTACAGAAGTATTTGATGATCTCCTTCTTATGAGATTTGCATAAAGATGAGGGTTCATCTTGTGTTGCAAGGTCAACATTATCCTCTTCATCGGAAGGCTTCGTTTTTGGCATTTCATCCGGTCCCTGTATTTTGTGTCTTCTCGACATCTTCATACTTTTGTGGCACATTATGCAATTTTGACACAAGAATTCTTTGCATGTGACACAATATCCTTCTGCCTTTACTAAGTTCCCACTCTCGCCACATGGCTCACATTCAGTCTCAAAACACTCCTGGGATCCCTGGGAAAGGGATGGCTGACCACCCGGCTCCTCTTTGTTTGACATATTGTCCACCACTTCCTGTAAATGAATTAATTTTTGTACGAGTATGTAGATTGTCTGTCTCAATTTATGTTTGTGTTTACAGGTATGTATGTAGTTGCTTGTATCATCTGTTAGGGACTACATTTGAAAATGATGTAGTCACATCCTAGCTGATGATATCTACTTTGTATTACATTTATCATAATTATCATGTTTTCACCGTATGGGAGTGACACTGGATATTGGTACAAAGCGAAGTGAGAAAAAGTCGAGCGAAGATTGACCTAAAGGTATGTTTTATCGAAATGTTCACGTTTCTAAGAATCTGACATGCAAAATCATATATGTATTCATCCATAACAAGTTTCCCCGTCTATCAAACAAACAATTATTCTGAAACACTGTCATATACCTTAGATTGCTCTTAAACATGTAATCTAGTATCGGCAAAAAGTTATATCTGTCAATTTCAGTTCCATTTCAGCTTAATAATAGCATGTATGGTCAGGTATTATCCATCAT
The DNA here is from genome assembly GCA_021229015.1 of Solen grandis. Lineage (NCBI taxonomy): Eukaryota > Metazoa > Mollusca > Bivalvia > Adapedonta > Solenidae > Solen > Solen grandis. The sequence goes on from CM037777.1 coordinate 5,255,604, forward strand.
AATCTAATATTGATGTAGATGTTAATTCGTCCTATCTTTGATTCTAATCAACGACAGAATCTTATTCATATCATTTTCCTTTACTGTACGGCGGCTTAGAAATTAGTGACAACCGGGTGTACGGCATATTACTATGGTCATGTACGGCATATTGCATCGAAATCAAACGAAAATTCCATTGTTTTTTCTGAAAAACGAGTGTTCCCTTTGTATGCAAATTTGCCAAATGATATTATTCTTTACCTTTCTTTCATATTTATGTCACAGGTAGAAGGGGGTTCAAAAAGACGAGTAGAAGGAATCTGGATAATATTTATTCATCTAGGGAAGAGCGTCTTAAACAGTTCAGAATAAATGCATATATTTATAATGCTATGCATTTATTTACAACTTTGCTCTTCTTAAACAAATTAAATTATAGACATACATGATTAATATTATGATATCCAAATATCATATTATCTAAATAAGTGAACATACACCTATTACAGAAAAAGATGGAAAGATATAGAAGATAAGATATTAAGAAGAATATAATAATAAAATATCTTTACCCCCGATTCAGCAAAGCCACATACATATACCTCAGTAGATGAACCACAGGTAAGATCAGGTAACCGATGCTGTCCCAATTGAATCAAGACCTCTAATGCCGTACCAAGACCACCCAATATTCAATATAATTGATCTTTACCACGCATACAACCAATCACACGACAAAACACATATACACAATTTACCATTGGTCAATTTCAACGAGATGATTACAACAATTGTGAGGTGTGAGATATGTTCCGCATTATAAACTACAGGAATAACCCGTAACCTGAACTTTTCTCAACGAGTGCGTGAACATATCTCACCCGTGAAATACGCTCACAACAACCATCTGCGATATTTACATAAGTCATATCTAGATTTTCACGTTTAAACAAGTCTACACCAATATTGAATATTTCAATGAATCTCGACCTTGAATTTATTCACAATTCACTAAATATCACACGCAAAAAGCGTTTACCGCGACAACAACGATTGACAAATATTCACCACAACTCCATCCAGGGTTTATTATGTCATTTTATCGATATTCAAGCGCTTCATTTGTACAAAATTATACATTTTTTACAAAACAACCTTAATATTCTTTATGGAATGAAATTTCAAAAATTTAATTTTGAAAAGCGTTGTTATGTTCCTATTAGTTATGGAACAAATCAAATAATAGAAAATGACATTAATAAGATTTTGTCGTTGATTAGAATCAAAACTAGGAAAAACTATGATAAAATTTACCCTTAAGTAAAGCTTCACTCGACTTTTTCTCGCTTTGCTTAGTGCCAATATCCGGTGTCGCCCCCAAACGGTGGTTTCGGATATACTTTTATCTTATCAATCTGAGATATAATTGTCTTAAAAATGGAATTGAGTCGAAATTGTTTTGTTTTATAGTTGCCTGTCGTATTGTTTTAATGTATGTTTTGTATAGAATCAACCATTTTATTATTGCAATACACTGCACGTAATACTGACACTTTGATATCTATAGTGACGCTGAGTTCCGACTTTTTACATTTAATTACGATAAAGAGAATCGACGCAATATCACTACTTTTGTGACTTTATGACTATGATTTTCAAACGAATGTGAATTCAATTTTAGACACTGTTACAAGTTTGTTATTTTGATTTGATGTGTTACTATGTGATAGAAATTTTACTATTATCAATTAATGGTTCGATTTATATGCATATTAAACATTAATGTTTCGCGTAAATAAAACTTTTTTATGAAATATAGCAAATATATTTATAAATGCGTCAAAACTGTAATATATAACTATTCATAACATTTAATAATTAAAACCTACTGTCTTAAATAAGTTATGAGATGATGTCCCTATATTTTGTGTATGCCTATACAATTGATGAGTCCAATATTTATAATATGTTAGATATAGAGACTAAAAGAACGCCAAAATATCATCCGACCAAAACATACCAATAAAAGTTCGTAGTAATTATTTCTGGTAACTTTCATCTCCAATCTGTATTGAAGATGAAATACGGAAAAAATGAGTTTAGTATATACTTATTTATTAATGAGATGATGTATTTTCATAAACAAATATGCGAGATTTACTGGTCGGCAATATACATAACTAAATTTTATAATGATTTCTGTTATCTACAGACAATAATCTTGCTGTGTTATGTATGTACGAAACACGGGGCCGAGATTGTATACAAATAAACTGGGTACTGATGTTTCATCAAGTAATTGAACTTTGAGGACCGCGGCAATGCATCATCTCAGGTCATACTTCATGGGCAACACTGATTAATAAACCAACTCAATTTGAAATATGTTCAGGACCTTGACACAGATATTCACGAACAATATTTCGAAAATACTTTTGGACTGAATATAATTAGTGTGTTATTAGAAAATTAAGCTAAAATCAGAAAACGCGTAAAACGGTAGCAGATAAATTATAATTCGGACCCAAGTTGCGATAACATAACATCTTCAGCCTAAAATTTTACAAATAGATATAATGTAATAGTAAATAATTTTAAAATTCTACCTAAATTAGAGTTTTACGTAAAGTTTAGGTATTGTTAAAATGTTTGAATTTTACCAGGTACTAGTAAACATTATGTGAGGATGCGTTATTGCAGATAAATTCGTACTAAAAATGAACATGTCGATTTTAATAAAGATAACTGAGTTTAACAGGTTCACATAATTAACTCAGTCACATACCGTTATCACGATAAAGTGAATGAGGCTAGAGTTCTGATTAACCTTTATATGTTTAATACATGAAAACAACAATAGTAACAAACTAAGTTGAACCTATACAAGTTTCCATTGTCGACAATGAACACAACTCTGGCTTTCCGTGATTTATGTGAGATTTTACTAACATACGATAAAATTACGAAACATTTTACGTTAACTATTCTTTCTCAGGTAAATACTTACACATAATGTATGCTTGCATTTTTTTTCTTCTTATCGTTATAGTAAAACTTGATGAACCAAAACATGTCGAATCCGTCTGGATATGTACTATGGAAGAGCAACCGTGTCAACATTTTATTCTGCTTGTTGCTGATTCTGTTTTTCTTAAATACAACTGTCTCCCGTTATTTCTTAATTAAACTTCACAATTCAGTGAGACATGTGTTTTATTTAGAAAATTTTATTTGCAGTCCACCTTAACTGTGTATGTCAGACTCCATAAAAGAGATGTGAGGTGCTGACTGTTATATATATAATTTTACAAATGGCATCATAAAAAGTATAGCACATAACATAACCTTAAAACTTTTAATAAGGTTAAAATACACTGGGAATGTTGCTGCTGTTATTATCGAAGATGATCGACATTGAGAGTCACTCAACTGTGTTGAACATGCAAGTCAGTTTATTTCTGGGCTGATCTGGGTTTTTTCTTGTTGCAAAGCTATTATGTTTTCTTTCGCGCATGCTCTATTTAAGTTAATCGATTTGGATTTATACTGATTATTTACATATGTTAAGGCAACACATAAAATAATGTATTGTATATAGAGCCAATAATCAAGAAGAAATGTTAAAAGTTCAACAATTACAAAAAGGCATTCAATCACAGAATATAAGCATTAATTTTCAATGTACTTTACATTGAATGTATACCACATGACTACTGCATGTATCATACATGTACATACATGCTTTAAAACTCGTACATGGTATCTACATAAAAGCAGTACACAAATAAGAAAAATAAGAGTACAAAAAAAAAAATTAAAAATACTTACACGAAACCAGATTTGAAACAACTTCCCAGCTTAATATCAACCAAACGAGTAACATATCTAATATGGCGGTCGTATTTTCCATAAAAAAATGCTTTCGTTTTCGCGCACAGGGGAGACAACCGTAAAATAATTGTATGTATCCTTGGCCGAGTGTTTTTTCTTGTGTTGCGTATTATAAATTTAAAACAAACTAAAATTTATATGTAAATTTGTAAAATCTGAAAAAGAAATACGTGTTGCTGTCTTTTGTAGATGTATTGATTCAAATCCAAATTTAAAGTTTTGTTTCCATTAATAAATTATACCATTTTCATGAATAATGCTTTTTTATGATTTAACTCGCTGATTACTTGATGATTTAGGGTCATTGACATCTATATTTATACCTATGAAGAAGTGATTTTGGGTTAAAATTTCTAAAAGAGGACTTTAGCTAATGGAAGCTTGAGATACACCTTTACAATACATTTAGATACACAATTTTCCTGCGCCTACAACTCATCAATTAATTGTGCTTATCTCTTTAAAATCTATGTTCAACGGACATCTCACGTAATTAGATATCAGATATAGGACATCGGATAATTAAAAAAAAGATAAGATCGACATTAATGAAAGCTGTATTGCATTGGTCGGAAACCCACTTTGACGCATGGCGACTGTTTGATTACATCACTAGAGGTCAATCTCTACATGTACCTTGTGATTTAATGCTGCACTATGGACAAATATTACATTTAATGATATCAAATAAATACTTACAGTGCAGTGCACGTGACCTACATGCTAGTAAATATAATTTGATTTGAACTCTTTGTTCCCCTTAACGTATTTCTATGAATCAATTATTTGTTTAAGATTGAATTGCTACTTATATAAGATTTATTATATGTATTTTCTTTATGAGAAAGAACAGAACATATTTTCTTTCTGCCAGACTTAAAACACGATCTATTCCTAGTCTGTTGATTAACAATCTGATCCCACTTTTCACAACGGTTATATGTACCGGTTTATTGATGTCTCTCGTATCGCCATGTATTAACAAGGAAGTATATTTTACAACAGTACACCTTGCATATACTTGTCGTATAAGTAGCTTATAACCCGATATGTGTTGAACATTTTTACATCTAATCTAGACATACACAATAATTTGTAGCTGTTTATATTAGAAATACCATTGTTTCACTGTAGTTTTTATGGTGTACCGATATACATTTACAATTGAGTTATAAATAGAGGTCAAGGTCAGTGGTCGGTGGTAAGAAACTTTCTGTGTTGAACATGCAAGTCAGTTGATTTCTGGGCTGATCTGGGTTTTTTCTTGTTGCAAAGCTATTATGTTTTCTTTCGCGCATGCTCTATTTAAGTTAATCGATTTGGATTTATACTGATTATTTACATATGTTAAGGCAACACATAAAATAATGTATTGTATATAGAGCCAATAATCAAGAAGAAATGTTAAAAGTTCAACAATTACAAAAAGGCATTCAATCACAGAATATAAGCATTAATTTTCAATGTACTTTACATTGAATGTATACCACATGACTACTGCGTACATACATGCTTTAAAACTCGTACATGGTATCTACATAAAAGCAAAAAAAAGAGTAAAATTATAAATGACACATTAGATGTCAACTGAAAGTTAAAAACATCTGTACTTACACGAAACAGTCCAGATTTGAAACAACTTTACCAGCTTAATATCAACCAAACGAGTAACATATCTAATATGGCGGTCGTATTTTCCATAAAAAATTCTTTCGTTTTCGCGCACAGGGGAGACAACCGTAAAATAATTGTATGTATTCTTGGCCGAGTGTTTTTTCTTGTGTTGCGTATTATTAATTTAAAACAAACTAAAATTTATATGTAAATTTGTAAAATCTGAAAAAGAAATACGTGTTGCTGTCTTTTGTAGATGTATTGATTCAAATTTAAATTTAAAGTTTTGTTTCCATTAATAAATTATACCATTTTCATGAATAATGCTTTTTTATGATTTAACTCGCTGATTTCTTGATGATTTAGGGTCATTGACATCTATATTTATACCTATGAAGAAGTGATTTTGGGTTAAAATTTCTAAAAGAGGACTTTAGCTAATGGAAGCTTGAGATACACCTTTACAATACATTTAGATACACAATTTTCCTGCGCCTACAACTCATCAATTAATTGTGCTTATCTCTTTAAAATCTATGTTCAACGGACATCTCACGTAATTAGATATCAGATATAGGACATCGGATAATTAAAAAAAAGATAAGATCGACATTAATGAAAGCTGTATTGCATTGGTCGGAAACCCACTTTGACGCATGGCGACTGTTTGATTACATCACTAGAGGTCAATCTCTACATGTACCTTGTGATTTAATGCTGCACTATGGACAAATATTACATTTAATGATATCAAATAAATACTTACAGCAGTGACGTGACCTACATGCTAGTAAATATAATTTGATTTGAACTCTTTGTTCCCCTTAAAGTATTTCTATGAATCAATTATTTGTTTAAGATTGAATTGCTACTTATATCAGATTTATTATATGTATTTTCTTTATGAGAAAGAACAGAACATATTTTCTTTCTGCCAGACTTAAAACACGATCTATTCCTAGTCTGTTGATTAACAATCTGATCCCACTTTTCACAACGGTTATATGTACCGGTTTATTGATGTCTCTCGTATCGCCATGTATTAACAAGGAAGTATATTTTACAACAGTACACCTTGCATATACTTGTCGTATAAGTAGCTTATAACCCGATATGTGTTGAACATTTTTACATCTAATCTAGACATACACAATAATTTGTAGCTGTTTATATTAGAAATACCATTGTTTCACTGTAGTTTTTATGGTGTACCGATATACATTTACAATTGAGTTATAAATAGAGGTCAAGGTCAGTGGTCGGTGGTAAGAAACTTTCTGTGTTGAACATGCAAGTCAGTTGATTTCTGGACTGATCTGGTTTTTTTCTTGTTGCAAAGCTATTATGTTTTCTTTCGCGCATGCTCTATTTAAGTTAATCGATTTGGATTTATACTGTTTATTTACATATGTTAAGGCAACACATAAAAATAATGTATTGTATATAGAGCCAATAATCAAGAAGAAATGTTAAAAGTTCAACAATTACAAAAAGGCATTCAATCACAGAATATAAGCATTAATTTTCAATGTACTTTACATTGAATGTATACCACATGACTACTGCATGTATCATACATGTACATACATGCTTTAAAACTCGTACATGGTATCTACATAAAAGCAGTACACAAATAAGAAAAATAAAAGTACAAATTATAAATGACACATTAGATGTCAACTGAAAGTTAAAAACATCTGTACTTACACGAAACAGTCCAGATTTGAAACAACTTTACCAGCTTAATATCAACCAAACGAGTAACATATCTAATATGGCGGTCGTATTTTCCATAAAAAAATTCTTTCGTTTTCGCGCACAGGGGAGACAACCGTAAAATAATTGTATATATCCTTAGCCGAGTGTTTTTTCTTGTGTTGCGTATTATAAATTTAAAACAAACTAAAATTTATATGTAAATTTGTAAAATCTGAAAAAGAAATACGTGTTGCTGTCTTTTGTAGATGTATTGATTCAAATTCAAATTTAAAGTTTTGTTTCCATTAATAAATTATACCATTTTCATGAATAATGCTTTTTTATGATTTAACATATTTTCTTTCTGCCAGACTTAAAACACGAGCTATTCCTAGTCTGTTGATTAACAATCTGATCCCACTTTTCACAACGGTTATATGTACCGGTTTATTGATGTCTCTCGTATCGCCATGTATTAACAAGGAAGTATATTTTACAACAGTACACCTTGCATATACTTGTCGTATAAGTAGCTTATAACCCGATATGTGTTGAACATTTTTACATCTAATCTAGACATACACAATAATTTGTAGCTGTTTATATTAGAAATACCATTGTTTCACTGTAGTTTTTATGGTGTACCGATACAATTGAGTTATAAATAGAGGTCAAGGTCAGTTGTCGGTGGTAAGAAACTTTCTCGGTCTAATCCTAACCCTAACCCTATTTATCTAATTATTTTTTTATAACCCCTCATTAGTTAACTTTACATCATCCACGTTGAAATACGAGTATATATACATAAAAATACAGAACAGTTCAAACCCCTTCCGAGCGCAATGTACTGATCTAAAATCATATTTAAGTGTTTAAATACTTTTTTAGAAATTAATTATCTACAATAACGTCGCTTAATATTGTTAAGAATAATCTGTACACATCGCTGACATATTACCAGTTTGTTCGAGCCCTTTTTCCATATGAGGCAACCTTCAATCTGTCGTTTGGTGGGTTGGTGTTACTACATAGATTCTACAGTGCACTCGGGGACGTCGCTATATGTCTAAATTACTGTAACAGCGACAAGACAATTGCAAAATCGTTATGAGTATTACTGATCATGAATAACCATTTTTCCTTTTAAATGTTAGACCACTTATGATGATCCGTGTCTAACCCGTGATGTTGGATTCAAATAAATCAAGAGACAGCCTAAGAAATAAATAATTGGACAAATTACTATAACGCAAGCAAATGAACAAAAATGTTTTAGTTTGACCTTAAGAAAAACCTTTAAAATACATATATAAAGCAAATATTACCTTCTCTACCGTGTATTTATAGTCGAGCACAAACGATATAGCAGAGTGGACGACCGATAACCGTACAGTTACATTGTGTACTGATTTAGGAAAAACGTTCGAGTTAGGAAGAATTTCTGGTAAGAAATTATGTTTGGAAAAATATCGGATTAAGGAAACGTACAGCTCGTGCAAAGTGTATTTTATTACAAAGCGTACTATTAATGTTCTATTTCCAATTTGTAATAAAAATTCCAGCATGCATATTCTCATTATTCAAACATGTACATCGATATAATGTACATGATTTCTTTGCAAATTTACACCAGTTTGCAATTCGTAAAGAAATTATGGTTTTCATAATGTCGAATACAGTTTGATTTCACATTTTCGATTGAGATTTTGGTTCACAGTAATGATTTAAAATATATAATTAAACCATTTTATTTTGCAATGATTAAGATTTCGTCTTTTCATTCATTCGTTAAGAATGTTTGGTTAGAGGAACATTTCATATTTCATTTAATATTTACATGTCTTGTTCCTATTTATGTGATTTTTGTAAATGTTTAAAGACATAATGCAGATTTTGCCAATAAATGTGGTGATGATGGCATCATAAGAAGTATAGCACATAACATAACCTTAAAACTTTTAATAAGGTTAAAATACACTGAAAATGTTGTTGCTGTTATTATTGAAGATGATCGACATTGAGAGTCAATCAACTTTGTTGAAAAGTCAGTTTATTTCTAGGCTGATGTGGTTTAATTCTGGTTGCAACGCTATTATATTTTCTCTCTAGCAGGCCCTATTTATGTTAATCGATTAAGGTTTAAAATGATTACATATATTGATTTAATTTCAGGTTGATATTTTTTATGCTGGTGCAAAGATAAATTTACTTGCCGGCTGATCTTGGTAAATATGGGTTGATAATGCAAGTATGAAGGAAGATCAACCTGTAAGTTAACTGACTTACGCAACTCCTAATGATGACTGCCTATTTTTTTTCTGTAGAAGTTCTAAAATGTATAAAAGCATATTGCATATGGACGCTTCCATATATAAAAATATTTTAAAATCTCTCTCTCTCTCTCTAATTCTCTCTCTCTCTCTCTCTCTCTCTCTCTCTCTTATATATATATATATATATATATATATATATATATATAAAAGAAAAGGAAACGGAAGTAGGAGAGAAAGTAACATCGTTTACAAAGAGAGTTACGTTTTGAGTTTCACGATAGAATTGCAGCAAGCGGGCGGATTTCGTGTCAAGGCAACACATAAAAAGAATCTATTGTATAAAGAGTCAATAATCAAGTAGACATTTTTATAAGAAATTCATTTACACACATAATATATGCATGCAAATCTCGGAATTCTTACATTTGAAATTAGGATTGCATTTAACATAAAGAGAATAAGTAACAACTTGAATAGAATTTTGACCTGGTTGCCCTTCCATAATGTACACATCCATGTGTGTATTGGACTAATGGTACATTTCATTTAGGACAATTATAAAGTATCTCTAAAAGTGATTTAAAATCATTTTAAATGCACTTAACGTTGAACGTATACCACATGACTACCTCATTTATCATACATGTGCATACATGCTTTATAACTCGTACACTATACATAAAGTATGTACACAATATGTACATAAAGCAATGCAAAAATAAGAAAAATAAGAGTACAAATTATAAATGATCATTTTAGATGTCAACTGAAAGTTAAAAACATCTGTACTTACACGAAACAGTCCTGATTTGAATCAACTTTACTAGCTTAATATCAAGCAAACGAGTAACATATCTAATATGGCGGTCGTAATTTCCATAAACCTTCTTTCCTTTTCGCGCACAGGGGAGACAACCGTAAAATAATTGTATATATCCTTAGCCGAGTGTTTCTCCTTGGATTGCATATTTTTAATTTATCACATACTGACCATTATATGTAAATATATGTGTGTGTTTACTTAAACAACTGTTTATATTAGAAATACCATCGTTTCACTGCAGTTTTTTTATGGTGTACCGATATATATTTACAAATGAGTTATAAAAATATATAAGAACATGTACTTTAATAAATAGGAATATAGGTTAAAACTTTAAATGCCACAATATGAACAAAGCTAAAGGTAATATCATGGGGATATATTATATATTTGAAACTAATTTACCTATGAATATAATACTTACATTACGCCCTAGCAATTCCTGGTTTGTATTTTCGAAAAACCTACAATTGTTTCCGCCTATAAGAGAGTATACCGAAAAGAGAAGTCGAACTGTTCGACTTCAATACAATTGTAAACTGAAATAATTTATCAATAAACAAATATGCTGTCAGGTTTTTAAATATTTTACATGCGAATCTTCCTACAGGAATTACCATAATGACTAAAATGTCTATTTTTTAAATTTCTTATATTTTAGCTTCATATCTTGTTAATATCCGAACAGAAATTACTGTGTTTTTGTTTTTAAAACATAGCCTATTTCTTATTTTCTATAATTCATAGATCATACTGCTGTTTTTTCGGACGTCCAGAGCTTGTAAATGAGTTACCAATGACATACATTTCATCAATGCAACCGTACATTGCGATGCCACTGGGTAAGAAATCAATATTAATGCAAACAATGTATGAACATGAGATAAATATGTTAAAAAGATGAAATGGAATTTTTCATTGATATTTTTATTATTTCTGAAAAGAGAAGAACTTAAAATTCTTATTTGCAATAACTTAAAACAAAAGCAGCTGTAGTACTTGTAGCAAAAATAAAATATGCAAATCAGATAAGCAAGTATTCTAGCAGAAATCTTATTCTCAAACCACA
>CM037777.1:5267053-5295805 GCA_021229015.1 Solen grandis
TCTACATGATATCTTAGATGAGTTCGAAAATGGGTAATGTGGGGTCAAAAACTAGGTCACCAGGTCAAATCTTAGAAAAAACCTTTTGAACACTGTACAGGCCACAGTTTTGGCCTAATCTTCATAAATTTTGGTCAGGATGTTTGTCTACATGATATCATGCATGAGTTTGAAATTGGGTCATGTGGGATCAAAAACTAGGTCACCAGGTCAAATCTAAGGAAAACCTTGTGAACTCTCTAGAGGCCACAGTTTTAGCCAAATCTTCAATAGATTTGGTCAGGATGTTTGTCTAATTGATATATTGGATGAGTTTGAAAAAATGAGTCACATGAGGTCAAAAACTAGGTCACCAGGTCAAATCTAAGAAAAACCTTGTGAACACTCTAGAGGCCTACATTTTTGTCCCAGTCTTCATTAAACTTAATATGAATGATGACTGCATGAATTCCCAGTTGAGTGCAAATTCAGGTAGGATCAATATGTAGGTCACTTAGTCAAATGTTAGAAAAACACTTTTAGATGCCAGATTTTTTGTCATTATGCCTAACACTGCCATCTTACTCAGGTGAGCGACACAGGGCCATCTTGGCCCTCTTGTTGTATAAGCCAAACAGGGAACTACCAATACCATTTTCTGCTTGTCTGTTTTAACCCTTTCCCTCATAGAGGAAACCATAAAAAGACCTATGCGAACAACATAAAACCAGATCAGCCTGCGAGTTACTCGCAGGCTGATCAGGTTTTATGCTGTTCGCTGCTCCTTAGTGGTCTGGAAATGAGGATTTTGTAATTAAATTTGGTAAGGTTTAACTGTGGTTTTCTGCAGATCAGGCTTTATGTGGTACCTATTGAGTGCGTCAAAATGAGTCTATATGAGGGAAAGGGTTAAAGAAAAAGTTGAGCTATGTGAAAAACTTAATGTAGCCCATTACTCAAAACTTTTAAAGGTATCAACATGAAACTTGGAATACTTTATAATCATGACAAGGTGCAGTTGTAAGACAAGGGGGATTATTCTGAAAGCTATATTTTTTGGAGTTATACCCCTTTTTAACTTCAAATTTCTGTTAAAAATGCTTATTGATAGAATATTTTTAAAACTATCAAAGATATTGTACTCATTCTTGGCATACTTGATATAGGGGACAAGTGAAATAACTCAGTAATCAGTATTTTTAGAGTTATGCCCAAGTTCAAACTTGAAATCTCAGGTATGGACCCCTGTTGCCAACATGTAAAAGAGACGAGTGTTGGCGCCGTTCTGTGGAGCTCTAGTTAACACTTTAGGGCTGGAGATCAAATCAACAAACTTCAGAGATGAGGTATATTCTTAAGTCAATGAAAGGCTACTTTTATCATAAGCGTAAATAACATAAATCTGTGTGTGTTTTGTGTGTATTTTATCATTTCCTCTGTCGTACTGCATATATTCACTGGTATCATGTCCTTTTCCTTCATGTCCAGGTGTCATTGTCTGTCCTTGACCATGTTATATCACTGAAGTCACCAGCCATATTGTCTGGAAGAGGCATTTGATGGTTTATGTATTCTAATATTTTTTTCTGAATGGAAGGTATTAGATATTACAGTTTACAGACATTCATTTCATACATAGACAGCAGCCTTGACAGAATGTTGGCTGCGCAGTCTGTCTTTAAATGGTTGCAACCTTATGTCTGATGAGAGTTAGGAAATGTAACACACAGAGATGTTAAGCAATATCCCCACATTTATAGAGAAGAAGAAGCTGTCTGTCGCTAGTCAAGTCCACTTTGTGCCTACTGAAAGAATTGTGTAGCTTTAATACCTGTTTATACTCAGGTATCTGTTTATTTACTTATACTTACTTTACAACAGAGTCTCATAGACTTAAACCTGTCCATTTAAGGTGCACAGATCCTTATTTAATGTACCGTAAATGCTCATGTATTGTGCACACTCATGTATTGTGCACACTCATGTATAGTGCACACCCTGAGTTTGAGGTAACACTCTAATTCCCTTCTATAATGTGCATCGATTCTTCATACTTTGAGGAGGCTGCCATTTTGTTTAGCCGTGGGTGTGTTTTGCGGATATATACTGCTCAAAGTTTGCTAAGCACCATCCGCTATTTTCCTGTAGTGTTTCATGCTTAGACAAGCGACTTTAAAGGCATGCTACATTAAATTTTACAATAAAACAAATCTTGCTTTTATGCAGAAGTATTGTTTATGTACCAAACTTACTACCAGTTACAAAAAATAAGCCTTTCGGATCCTCAATACTGGGAATTAATCATAATTAGAAAGTGCGAAATTTTGAGAAAACACCTTAAAATTTAAAGTCAGCTAAATTTAGAACTTTGATCTTCAAATGTTCCTGTTTTTTAAATGGAAAACTTTTAAGGATATTTGTGACGATGTTGGCCTGTTCATGGTCATTTTTTTCTGTATTGATAACAAGATTTAACTTCAATTTATATAATGCCATTTCTTACAAAAAACACACTTTTGTGAAGTTGCCAACTAATGACAGGAATTGGCTAAATCGTTGTAACTCATTTTTGAGTCTCTTTTCTATCATTCTGACAAAAACTATGCGTAAAAATGATGGTCAGCTAACGCTTTCCTTTCAGGTACATAGCATTACATTAAGCATGTGTTTTCATGTGACTCTATGGGAAAATAGCCGGTGGTGCTTAACAAACTTTGAGTAGTATAGTTTGAACTGCAGGTAACACAAGTTCTACTGCTTCTGTAAGTCAGTCATGCGATGATCATTATTCACACCTCTAGTATCCACATTCAATTTGTTTGTTACGTTGATGTACATTATGGCCAATAGTTTGAGTAATAGTCTTAAAATGATGACACCTCGTTGTTTATTTGTCACAAGTGGCTCTCAGTTGGTATTTGAAGTACACAGTTATCATAAACCAAACAGTTCTGTCCAAAATGAAACCTCATCTGAATGTACTAACCCTAATATACTGATGTATAAACATGTAACAAAATGACCAAGGGCGGACAACTCTCTAAAGTAGAATAAATACCAAGCAACTTTCTTTAAAATTATATTTAATATAAAAATATAAACAATGAGAATATTAGAAAAAGAATTAAAGAATATGAAAAAACTGTCGGCTAACTGTCTCTTTATCTGTTGGTACAATAATAAAATAATAACTGCACTGAATATCCTGTTTTCACTTTAAGCCTGCATATTAACTACAAAATGGCTTACTGATACAAACGCACTTCAATGTGCCACATTCACAAAATGATTCCTAAATTCACAGTACTCATAAACTATAACACATGTTCTTATCGATGAACACTGGACCGACTTCCTGTCGTCGCTGTCCCTTCAGTAAACGTGATCTACTTAGTCCACCGTAGACACCCTGTCTCCATATGACGCATGCGTAGATTCTCCCGTCCTTGTGACGTAGTCTACCAATGGGGTCCCGTATCGACTGTGACCACCCAGATTACATAACTAATTACGACTAGTCCACCGTAGACACCCTGTCGTCCATATGGCACATACGTAGATTCTATCGTCCTTGCGACGTAGTCTACCAACGGGGTCCCGTATTGACTGTAACCTTCCAGCTTACATAGGCACCATGCCCCAACTAAATACGAACAAGCTCCGTAATGTAATTTGGTCAGAATACTCTAGACTGGACTAGGTATCTTCCGTAGCTCCCATCGATATCTGACACTGAGGCTCCATACAAATCAACTTATATACTAAAACCCCCCGATTTACTCTTAAAAATCCAATATCATGTGAATCGTGCAATAAATTGTAAATCGCTGAATCCCGTGCATCCCGAAAAACACTGACAACACTGAGGTATACTGATAAAAAGGGCCTATGTAAAGAAACTATAGGTTTAAACTTCTAAGACTTAAACATTAATACCTTAAAACTTAGCAAAACAGTAGATATAACCATTTCAAACCCTAATCATATCTCATTCTGAATAAATGGTAATAAAAGAAACCTGTGATAAACCTTATATAACCAGAATCTGCTAACACAGTTCCACTCTGGCCTACGTGACAAATACAACATACACTAAATCTACGCTTATTTTCAGGCCACGTCAACATTATTTTGTGACAAAACATAATGTCAGTCATGGTTTGTCTCAGTAATGACATTGTGAACATCTGTAAGTCGTCAATTAATAATTTTGTTAAGTACAGTACTGTACGAGTTTTGGCGGGTGAATAGCATCCACAAAAATATGATTACAGGAACAAAGATTTCGTAAGCATTTATTTCACAATAACATGATCGATATCACAAACAAACAACAATTCTCAGGCAGGTAAAATACGATAAAGCTTAAATACAAATTCAAAGTATGAAATATGCCTATAGACTTCACCAATACAGCTTCTTAGTGGGTGGGGTAAAGTTTGGGAAATCTATGAAGAAACTGAATTCTCGTGTATTGTGCACATCCCTTCTCTGAAATTGAAATAGAAGTCATAGAAATGCACACTAAACATGAGTGTATATGGTACATGTGTCTTCCTTCAGCAAATACTCACTTGAACCTGATTTGGAAGCCATTTTGAAAGGTCAGCATCTTTCCATTGTCAGCTTTCAATTGTTGCCTTCCTGACATATATCAGAGTGATTTCTTGTCCCCCCTCCTTCCATTTTTGCCACTGCCATTTTTGCCTTTTTGACTTATAATTCAAAGTGATTTCTTGTCTCTCTCCCCTCCTCCCCCCCACACACACACTCCTATTTTTGCCTTCCTGATTTAAATTAGAGAGATTCCTTTTTTTTTTTTTTTTATCAAATGCTTAAACTTAAACAATATAATTTGACGTTAAAACAGAAATTTTGTCTTGTAACCTTGTGGTTTTATTATTGAATATATTCCGGGGAGCTTTACAGAGTGGAGACAGTGTAAATTGTAAATAAAAAAGAGGAAGGAGAGAAACAAACAAAATACAAAGAGAGTGAGAGAGAGGAATAAAAAAAAAAAAGGTCAGACAGACTTACTGGATTATGTTCTGTACAGTAATATAGATATGTTTCCATGGTGATATGTTATCAATCTTAAGCAGTCGTTACTACACATTATGTTTGTGAAATCTGGTCACTTGGTTGCCCTGGAGGTACGAAAAACATCTCAGAATGTATCTCTCCCAATACTGGGAGATTATACTGACATTGTTCGCTACAATGACGCAAACGAAATATCCTTGCCGCAAGTGTAATTGCGATATTGAGTAGATTACAGCCTTTTCTCTATATAATAAGCTTAAATGAACACTGTTGATAAATAACTTATCGCTATCAATTTGTAAGTTACGTTTGTACAGTGATCTGTAAATGTGAGTCATTTTCTATCCAAACAGTTTCTTACAGTAAACAGAATTCAGTTTGTTAGCTATTTACAGGCTCACGAGGCATTTTACCTCATGAATATTCATGCACAAATTTATGAACTTGAAATGGTGTAGGAAACTGGATTTTTCTTGCTATGCAAATTGTGAAGAATCTGAGCTACAATAGTGTATTAGCAAATACAGGAAACTGCAGGTCTGATATGTTTAACAATGCATCAAAATGCATCAAGGTAAAGTAAAGGGGTAAGTGGATAAGAGCTTACCTTTGTAGATTGGGAGTCGAAGTTTAATTGATCTTTTACAAACACAAGTTCACTGGAATAATGTCCTTTGCATGATAGCTCTCATTATCAGACATGTCTTGAAGAGCAATCCTGTGTGTAAGTTATGATAAAAAGAGTTTGAGAAAGTGTGCAAAACCTTAGAATCTACCTTAGAAATGGATCTTTTCGGTGTTTACAGACATTTTTAAACTGTCTGTACAGGCTATCCAAGACAAGATTCGTTGAATATTATGAGTCTTTGAGTTTTTTTTCCAGTCTCATTGGACCTTGAGGAATCACAAGACCATTATAATAAGTCTTTACAGAAATCAATTTTATGAGAAGACCAGGTGTAAATGCTAAGATTTTAATCTTTTATTGAAAAAGTAAAACCCCAATCAGCAGATGCACCCTGTTTTTAGCTCACCTGAGCACAACGTGCTCAACTTTAAAAATCATCTTCTTCAAAACTACTGGCCAGATTTCAAAATAATTTGGTACAGATGTTCCTTGGGTCAACCTCTACCAAAGTTGCTAAAATTATTTCGATCCGTAAAAAAACATGGCCGCCAGGGGCGGGGCTTATTTGCCTTATATGTATATAGAGAAACCTTTAAACAACATCTCCTCTGAAACCACTGGACAGAATTTGATTAAACTTGGCAGGGATGATCCTTTGGTCAACCTTCACAAAAGTTGCTAAAATAAACTTGATCCATGTAGAACTCTGGTTGCCATGGCAACAAAAAGAAAAATAATTTGAAAACTTTAAAAATCATCTTCTTCAAAACTACTGGCCAGATTTTAAAATAAATTGGTACAGATGTTCCTTGGGTCAACCTCTACCAAAGTTGCTAAAATAAAGTTGATCCATGTAGAACTCTGGTTGCCATGGCAACAAAAAGAAAAAAAATATGAAAACTTTAAAAATCATCTTCTTCAAAACTACTGGCCAGATTTTAAAATAAATTGTTACAGATGTTCCTTGGGTCAACCTATTTATCTCAGGTGAGCGATTTAGGGCCATCATGGGCCTCTTGTTTTAATTGTTCTGCAATATCTTTAAATCTGATCCATCCAAAGTCCCTTGTGTCTTTCACAGTAGTGGAGTTGGTATTCTTAAATCTATTTTTAGAAAAAAACAAAACCTAATGGTTTAAAGATTTATTGCCTAAATGTAAATGGATAATGCTTTCTCCTCTTTGGATCTGCTAGCCCAGGGCACTCATGCTGATCTTTTGGGGTTAATGAATTTCATTGTCAAAAATTAGTTGCTTTAAACTGCAAGATTTTCATTTCTTGAACTCTCATGCTCAAAGTACATAATTGAAACTATGTTATGGGCATAAGGTTATGGCCTTTGAATTGTGGAAAAGTTTCGAAATTCACATATTGTCTTATACTTAACATGTTACATATAATTTGGAAAATTTTTTTTACAAATTGTAATTAGTTCACAGTCCATTCATTCATGTTTTCATCTTTTTATTGTTATAATCATGGTTTACTGAGTCTAGGTCATATGATAAAAAAATCTGACATGAATTGTCATTGTCCTCAAAGGTTTGATTGATAATAATTCCTTGTTTTAAAATATATAGTTTTGGTGAATCATCCTTAGGGATAGCTAGTTCATCTGTTTCTTTGACAGCCTTTGAAAATCCTTCTATATTTGGTTGGCTGTATGACCTGTTTAGCTTGCCGGAACAAAGTCCTCAGAGAGCTATTGGATTGGGGTATGTCATTTGGTGGGTGGCATCAAACTTTAGTTTCCGCACGATAACTCCAGAACAGGTTTACAGATTTAAATAATTTTTGGTACACATGTATATAAAAAAAAATGACGGTCAGGTTTGAATTGGGCAAAAGCCATAAATTTTGACAAAGTTATAATTTGTGGAAAAAAAAACACCTTGTCTGTACAATAATTCCTGTGGGGGTTGACATATTTCAATTGTGTATCATCTACCGGTACATGGTTATTGTAATAAAATGAAGGTCATGATTGAATTTTAGCAAAATACATAAATTTTTCACACAGTTATGGCCCCTTTGCAAAAAAACAAAACAAAAACACCTTGTTTGCACTAGCTTGAGGATATGATGATATTTTTCAAATTCCGAATTTTTTACCTTGTGACTTTTGATTGTTGTAGATGTGAAAATAAAATATGTAAGATAGAAAATTTATGGTTTAGGTAGTTTCAGTGTGTCTGTATACATGCATATGCACACACACACACACGCACGCACGCACGCACGCACGCACGCACGCACGCACGCGCGCGCTCTATCCAACATTCAGAATGATTTGACAGTTTAGACAATATAGTTCAGTTGGAAAATCAACTTTTAAACTCTATGAAAAGAAGAGACTGAAAGGGGTATTAGATTTTTTTATTTCAGCGACTTTTTAGCTTATTTGGAAAGTGGTCCGCTCAGCGAGCTTTGTTGTCTTCTGACAACTTCTTGTTGCATTTTGTAGTCCGGATTTATACACATTACCGCTGTCTGTGTATGACCGGATCTAAATAAAGCAGACGTATAATTGTTTTCTTTTAGAGGAGTGTTTTGTTCTTGTTGAATTATTCTCATATCCTTTTATATATCTGTCTTTGTCATACTTTCATTCTTCTAAGTCTTAAGTTCTTTATTTCTATTGACCATACCTCTAAAAGAAAACATAGATAGTCATGTGCCTAATAACTAATACATGAAATGCTCTAATTTGAAAGTCAGTTAGGGATAATTGTGTGTCTCATATAGCAGTCACATGAATATTGTTGGTTGAACATGTGACTGGTATTCTGTATTAATTAACCTCAGTTAAACAGGCATTTTAGACTTCTTGTAGTATAGGTTTATTTGATCATAGTTCCATATTGCTGCTGGCTCAGGTTCCAAATTTTCAACTGAATATCATCAGCTTACTTACACCCTGGACCCTTCCCAACCTGGGTGACATTGCATAGACACAATGTTCAAAAGAATTTCTTAATTGATTCCTGCTTGCTTCAGTGCACATAGTGTTTCAAGGCTGACAATGGTTCTCTTCAAAACTCTCTCACTCACCATTACAGCAGTAAACAAACATGGACGACAAAGTGATTGCATGGTTACCAGTTATGGAACAGAAATTTCTTCAGTAATGTTCATGAAATGCGGAAAAACACTTTTGTTTGGTGCTCCTGTATGGAGGTATGACCGTAAGAGTTGATGGTCCAGATAAATGTAGGGACCATCAGCTGTATTTTTAAGAATGATATTTGTTGCATTTGAAGATAGGAGACATCTATGTTGAATGCCGTATTAAAACACTTTTTAAACAGGATTGCTTGCATTGCTTGTCAATCAGGCGTTGTAAGTGAGGATTGTGGGCTCGATTCCTTTTCTGGTAACATTTTTTTAAAATCTTTATTAATATTTTTGCAATATTATGCTTCAGATTTTCTTTCACATACCACAGATATATATATATATAGTGGTGATATGCTTATTGTTGGCAGTCCATTGAGACGAATGGTGTTTTCTTGTAACGACCGTGTTCAAGCAAGGTTAATTAGTGGGTTTACTGGCATTGTTTAAAAATTTGATCCTCCTTTATAAGATTTTCTTTGATAAATGAAAGAAAGGTGAAATCATCACATTAAAAAGCACTTTGATTCTTCACTATATCACACAAAACCGTACATAAAACTTGTGTCAAAGTATAGTTGCGGGGGTTTTCATCATCTTCATTGCAAGCTCCATCTGATGTTAAATATTTTTTCTATTTTCAGGTAAGATTTTCGTAACATACTGTAGGTAGCGGTATGGGTATAAGAAACTATGACAGATTTTCTTCACGAGAATCCTCTAAGGGATTGAGATGAGAGGTAATTCAGTTGGTGAGTCTTGTTTTAGAAACATATCAATTTCAGCTGCGGAACTTATATACAACAGTCAAATATTGTCCACCTATATTATACCTAGTATGTTAAATCTCACTTAGCTACAGGTTGACAGTGAGGAGGATTTAGGAAGAGAGTTTCAAAAACATAGTTGCACAGACTTAAAAATTAAAAAAAAAATTTTCCTCCAAAAATTTGGCTGGACAGATCTGATTAAACCAAAGGTATGTACATGTAACTATGTAAAAGTACTGCTGTCATATGAGAAAAAGATAAAGATGGATGGATGAAGAAATAGAGACTGGGCTAATGAAGGATTTATGAGGGACTTAATTGTGTTAATTACTACACTGTCCCTAATTAGTATATTGGCCATTGCTTGGTCACTTACTGGCCTCAGTGGGATCGTAACATTAATGATAACAAGGTGCTGGGTACCAATGAATATTACATTAGTGCCGGTTCCTGGCATGTGACTGTAGACCTTGACACGTATTTATTGAGAGTAGGAGTGGAAGGAACACATGTAAATCATTGAAGATATGATATTTGATATTCATAGTTGTGAGGTATGGGTTCACTATGATGTACCATGTAACTGTGTACTACGTGAGGTAGGTGGCTGCAGCGGATGTTTGAACTCATACCTCAATGATAAAAACTGCGTAATGTTTATATACCTTACTGCATGCTTTTTTTTTTTAATTATTGAGTTTTTTTTAATATCACACAGACATAATTATGTGATCACAATTTTATTTGAAAACCCTTCAAAACATGGAAAAACATCCAACTTTACTCTTAAACTTTCAACTTATCACAAAAAAAGAAGAATAAAACAACTTATTGTGTATCTTTTAATTCCTCTACTGAAATCTTTCTGTTAGCCATAGATGAGGGTATCACAATAACAGGGGGTGTATGAAAATTACAGGAAATACATTTGTAAGTTCATGTAGGATAAGGCTCTGTCACTCTCAGTCATGGACCTGGCACAGCTTTGTCCTTGCCTGAAATATCTGAAGCTCGGGTGAGATAATCCTATCCCACATGAACACTCATTATTGATTCTAATTATCTTATTTTAACTAGAAGGACCCAAATAATTAATGCATCTGTATTTTACTTTATTCTGTTTTTCATGCCCCCACTTGAGATGTAGGCATATAGCATTGCTACTGTCCGTACATCCGTATGACCAAAATTTGTCGGATCATTATCTAGAGAACCACAGGGCCTGGGTTTGTAAAACCTAGTAGGGACACTTGCCATGACCAGTAGATGAAACCTATTGATTTTGAGGTCACTAGGTCAAAGGTCAAGGTCACTGTGTACATTAGTAAGAAGGTCACTGTATACATTAGTATGAAATCCTTGTCCGTTTATTAACTGGAAAACCGCAGGGCCTGGATTTGTGAAACTTTTGGTAGGGATATTGGCCATGACTAGTAGATGAACACTCTTGATTTTGAGATCGCTATGTCAAAGGTCATGGTCACTGTAACCTTTAGTATGAAATCTTTGTCAGATTTGACGAAGGTTCTTGACATGCTATCATTCAACAAAAAAGTAGTTGTGGGGACATCGTTGTCCTATGGACACATTTCTAGCAATATTTTAAGAGATATGTGGGCTACCTCTCTGGACTGTCATCTCAATCTTTATTTCTTTTTTTTTTTCATTTAATTTTCCTCATTTTTCTCTATAAAGTCTTTTTTTTCTGTGGACATTCAGCTCTTAATCTGAACTTCTATAAAAGGCAGTTTTGTGGGTGCATGTTCAAGGAGACATGAGGTCTATGAAAGTGGTCTTTCATGGATTAATATTTGTCAAAAATGACGGAAAATTAGTGAACATTAATGACATGATTGTACTTCAGTCTGTTTTTCCATCCTTTTGACAAATTGTGTGTCCCACATTCACCCTCATTTTAAATTTATTTTTTACTGTCTCATTTTGATATGCAGAAAAATATGTCAACTTCAGACACTAGATTTGAAGAAAGCAATAAATCAAAAAACTTAATTAAGGGTCATATCCTAGAGTTGAGAAGAACCAGTTATCTTTGTATAAAAAAAATAGGAAGACTGAAGACTACTATCAATTATGAGGCAACAATTGATTTAGATTTATGTAATCAATCATATGAAGTCTGTGTTTGTTGGTCGGTCAATGTTATGTTACATTTCAGGGCAGGACCAAGTTATCATAGTGGAAAAGTCACATTTTGTTCTTAAATTAAACCCAGTCATTGCATGCATTTTGAGTTTAGCAGGTCTATAATACTGTTTGTCTGTGTTTTGTCATGATAGTTATTTGAGTCACATGTTAAGGTACAATAAAGGGTTTTCTTAGATAGATGCTGCCAGTACAATTCTTTGTAGAAGCAGTTCCACATTAAGCTCAAAGTTCAAGTCAGTGACCTTGACATTCAAAGGTCATGGTCAAGAATCAGCCTCTGTAGTTCTATAATACCTATTATGAGAAAATACAATTTAAAGGCTTGGTACAAAATGATTGCTATTGGTTCTCTATTAATAATTATGTATATTTCCATGGTGATTCACCAAACCCCAACATTTGGTTACTACTTTGAAATTACTAATTATTTTAATGTTTTTTTTCCATTTTTGATACCCCTTCTTTGCATATTGAAATTGGGGCATTAAAGGAATCATGCAAGTTAAACTAAACATTCATTTTCCCTGATTTTGTTTAGTCAAGGCATTTTATCAAATGATAGCTTAATTTTAAGTTTGTTCTTCTCAGAGGAGTGCACCATCCTCTTAAGTTCTAGTTTGGTAATATGACCGTCATGTATCCAGATTGCATTGTGAAAAATGAAGCATTTTATATCTTGTTTCAAGGAATTAATTGACTTTGAAAATAATTGAACAATGTACAGCTGAGACCCATCATATCAGCATATTATATGTTTGTATAATGGAAGTCTGATGTCACATATAGCGATTGATATTATGTTTTTGGTGTTAACTTTGTTAATTCACTGAAGCAAAGGAATTTGCTCATTCATCCGTCTATCAAAATATGATTCCTCTTAAATGGTAAAATGGATTTCATTGAAAGGTAGATAATACATCATATGGAAGTATTCATAAGCCAAAAATATTTTTTTTTTGCTACATCTTCAAAGGGAGACAACTCAGTTAACTGATCCTATCACAGTTTGTATTAATTTCATCCTGCTCAGTGAAAGCAACACAAATAAGTCTGAATCCTGTTATTTCTATGGTGTTTGATTCTAGCTGGCTGTAAAACATAGAAGTAAAACCTGAGCAATATCTCTTCTCTAATGTTTTATAGTTATTATTTTACATTAACCAAAGCACAAATGAGAGTCTTTTGTTTCAGAAAAGTTTTCAATGATAATTGTAATGAAGAAGAGAAAATTTGGAATTAATCTTTCATCATGTCTTTTTTCTTACACGTTTTTGCGAATTCAAAAACTGGATTAATTGTTCAGATATAACCAAAGAAAGTTTCAAGTTGTTCTTCGAATTTCTGATTGAATAAACAGGAAGGAATATGACAGAATTTTTTTTTATTCATAATTGAAATCTTTCCATGAATTATGTACTGAAATGTTTCCCGTATTGCTACACCATAGTGTTTAGATAATTTGTTTTGTCTGGGCACTGATTGCTAAGAATTAGAATCATCTTGAACAAGATAAATTAATGTTGAAGATGAAGGCATGTAAGGTATTGAGAAATAATGATCATTGTATTCATAATTATGTGATGATGACCTGACACTCTCCGACAGATCGGTAATAAATTGTTGAACTGTTATTGTGTTTTGTCCCAGCATTTATTTTTACACTTTCAAGATACCATTATAAATATGTGGCCTGTTCTACAATGTATAAAAAATTTCTTCTATCAATATATTTTTATCTTAATGAAAGAAAGAAGCAAAAAAGACAGCAATGGCTGAGGATGGTTTTATTGCATGTAGTCTGAAAGCTTGAAGTGTATCAGGTTTATTAGGTCAGACTGTGTTGTTACAGCCTTTGTATGTCACCGACCGAGTTAAATGATCTCCTGATAGTCTCGGGAATTTCCTTTAAAATACCAGCTCAAATGATGCCATAACAATAACAATCAATGTTTCCCTAATTAATATAATCCACAGTTTTATTGTTGGCTCATATTTGCGTGACAGAACTGAAAGACTTACTTAAGTTCATATTTTTTTTTACAATGTAGCGTAGAAATCCAGTGGATATGCATATTGGATCTTCATTGTGAGACGGTGAATTTCAATGGCATGAAAAAAAACAAATTAGGTTCATTTATAAAATGGGAGACTGCCCTAATTTAGGGTCTCATAACAGTGTGGTCATTGCCCTTTCAAAACATCCAACTTTATAATCATTTTTTCTTTTCTTTTTGTATTGTTTTTTTTTTTTTCTCTTTCCTAAGAATGTCTAGAAATTGTTAATGTTTTCTCAAGTTTATCAGGTTTGTTGCTTGGTGACTTTGGCGTTGATTTGTAAAGGACAGCCATCTTTAAAATTAAGATGGTAACCAAAGTGTTGATGTATATTTTCCCCAGGTCCCCTGGTTACCTAGTTATAAAATAGGATATAGGTAGCTGGTTTTATCTGTGGCAGTGACATGCAAAAGTCCAAACAAGGTCAAGGCATGAAAAAATTATAAAAATGCTACTTAGGTATGATTTTCTTACACTTTTCAGTGATTTTTTTTTCTTCTATAACAGGTGCCCTCGGAAGGATCCATTCACAGTTTAGAAGGGCTCCAAATTGGTTCACAATTCACAAGAGTAATTTTGACAGAGGCAGTTTAATCCTTTCCTTCTCTGCTGAAAAAAATTCAAATCATAACTTGGTCTCTTGAAAATATAAACCATTCCCTACCATTTTGCAGAAAAACTGCAAGGTATTCTGTTTTAGCCCACATTTTCTCCTCACATTATCAGCAGAAACACTGCTACATTTTTTCACAATTATAAGAAAAACAATGTTAACTTTTCACAAATGAAGGAGTACTGGACCCATTCACAATTACTGGGAAGAAATTACTGCAGATTTAAACTATGCCCATTAGTCTTAACAGGGATGTGAGCTTGAGATTGTACTTCAGGTTTTAGAACTGTAAAAAGTTTAGGCAAACATCGACTTATACTGCCACTATTCGCGGTGTCTGAACAACAAATCGGACATTTCCAGGAGTAACTATTTTTTAGTAAATATCGCATATATCGCATGATCTGAAGGTTTTTCCCAATATTATGTATCACTTTAGGGTGAAAGAAAACGAGAAAAATGAACTTTTCTGCCCCGAACAGAAAAAGGCAATGCTTACTTCTGTAGATTATACTAAAATTTAATATTTCCCAAGATACACATGGTAAATATTTTTATAAAAAACATATTTAGATGTCTGAATGGGTAAACTTGAAAAGGGAAACAAGCAAATCCATATCTGCAAAAGTGAATATTACAGTTCTAAAACCATAAGTAGTTTAGAGGAAACAGGACCTGGTGTCTCACTACTTGGTGTTCTAGGACAGACTGGCCTGGGTGTGGTATCCTGCCACATGTCTACAGTGCGATACTGCAGTCTGGCAGCTTAAATAATACATCCATCTCATGTAGACGTAGGCTCTCTGAGTGAAAAATTCTGAATTACTGTCATTGTGAGGCAGAACCTCCCAAACCAAATGTTGAAGGTTTTAGTATGAAGTTATTGTATCTAAATATATGTCTTGATAGGTTTTAGTATGAAGTTATTGTATCTAAAGATATGTCAGATGGCAGACCTCTTTGAAGGCTGCCATTGTTCTGTTCATAGCAAGGATGCAGTGTGAAATCCCTTTCCCAGCATCCAGATATCAAACATAGGCCATTTATTTCTGAAATACTCCAACATCCTTTTATATAGAAACACATCTTATTCAAGGTAAGTATCTGTCAAAGTGTATCTCATGTGATACCTATATAGCCATTTTTCTCAGGTTCCACGAAAGTTTTAAAAGCATCTTCTCTATATTGCATATCCTTAACCTGTCAGAAAGGCTAGCAATGTTTTGCATGTTGGCGGAAGACAAAGCCTGCATGCATTGATCCATTGTCTGGTTTTAAAGAGGATTTTCAAATAAGACATAAACTTGGGAGTAAGATCAGTCTACAGAAGCCAGTGTTGACAAGTGAGACGTATTTTGAAGAAAATTCTGTTGAGATAAGAAAGGTATATAGGACACATCTTGTTGAGGATACTACTCTAAGGTTTCAGACTTCCTCTGAGGTCTCTTTACTTGTTATGTCTTCTGAAGTTAATCAGTCGATCAGGAAATTGTTTTTCACATGGCCGGTATTAACTCTATCAGTGAGTTAAAGTGGTTACTGGTGAGAAATTGCCCAATAATTTGTTTGCTTGCATATGATGCTGGATGATCACTCTTGAGGAAGGCATGTCAAAAAGCTGTAAGAGTCAAGGGCAGTGGTTCCTTTCTGAATTAAGAAATTATAAAAGGACAAACTATGAGAGGAAATGAGGCAGTGTTTCAAGGTGAACAAAATAAATTGGTCATGTGCTTGTTCAGATGTATGTGCCCTTTTTAGGGAGATGAAAGGAAAGTTTGGGAAATAGGGAATGAGAATTAAAAAAAAAATGTGCTTGAGTATGAAAATGTAAAATCATTAATTTTATTTTAACTAGAATAGCTGTGGAGTGGATAGTAGGTTAAAAATTATGGCATCATCTGAGCATTGGTGGTAGTTGCACTTCACCTCTAGGTTTAAGAATAAAACAACATAATATTTTACTTAACCCTTTCCCTCATATAGACTCATTTTGATGCACTCAATAGGTACCACATAAAGCCTGATCTGCAGAAAACCACAGTTAAACCTTACCAAATTTAATTACAAAATCCTCATTTCCAGACCACTGAGGAGCAGCGAACAGCATAAAACCTGATCAGCCTGCGAGTTACTCGCAGGCTGATCTGGTTTTATGCCTGTTCGCATAGGTCTTTTCATGGTGTCCTCTATGAGGGAAAGGGTTAACTTATACATAACACTCAAAAAAGGGAATGACATTCCACATCTGAATACTTTTTCAGTGTTGACTTTTTCACTATCTTGACTTTTTCACAGTGTTGACTTTTTCACAGTGTTGACTTTTTCACTATCTTGACTTTTTTACCTGTCCCTAGTAAGTAGCTAGGTATTATTTGAAGTTGTTTGATGGTTTGTGGAGGTGTGAATGTTTTGTTGATGATCGCCACATTGATGCAATTAATCCACAGTGATGCAGCCTGACTTCTGAAAGTTGCTAATTAGCTGCATAACTTATTGGCTTGATGGTATCCACCTAGACATTCTAGAAAGTAAACTATGTCACTTCAATATGGCAAGTCATCAACATCATGATTATCCGAAATTCTTACTTCTAAAGACAACAACTCCATAACATCACCTGATTGTGGCGACCGTGCAGCACTGTATTGATATTGCTATCATTCTAATATATTGATTGATTATCAATTGATTGATTATTATTTGATAAATGTAAGCAAATCTCATATAATATAGATAATCGAAAAACAAGTGCCAACTGTAGATGGATGGTAAACTTGAAACAGATGAAGCAAAGACTCATTATCCTTAGGATGTAAAACGTTTGTATGATTTTTTTCTTTTTATGTCCATAGAGTCTATGAAGATGAATCAAACTTGAATTATTAAGAACTGTCTCCATACTGATACCAGAAAAAAATAAAAGAAAGAAAAAAATAATGTATACCGATCAGATTGAATATTACATGCCTGTCGAGTCGAAGATGTCCACTCTCTAACTCTAACAAATGTGAACCAATCTTTATCAAACTTGGTTGCAGTCTATATGGGCACAATATCTCTGCCAAGATTGATAACCAGCTAGATTTTCCCAGACACTCTTAAGTTATGGCCCTTGATTTAATAAAAAGTACTATATAAATAGTGCCTGCTCTCCAATATTGACAAACATGAGAACCAATTTTTTTTCAAACTTTGTTACAATTTGTATTGGGACAGTTTCTCAATCAAATTTTAAAAAAATAGTCAGAATATCACAGCCTCTTCAGAGTTACAACCTTTGATTTGATAAAATTGCAGGACGGGAATATTTTGTGATAACCAGTGCTCTTATTTTTGTTATATTTTTAATTAACCAAAGGTATGTTTTTTTTTCATCAAAACAAACTATTGAATAAGGTCTATAAATCAGTTGATAAAGCACAATTAGGTCAAGTAATGGTTTCACAGAAATCTTAAGAGAGATTAACAGTGGCTGAAAGACAGATTGATGGATGGCATACAACAGGCAGCCAGATTCCTCAATAAAATGTTGCAGTCTGTGCCAATAAAGTGATATTAGTTATAATAATTTGATTTTTAGAGCACCTGTACAAACCAGTGAGAGCAGTAATTAGATTTGGATGGTGAGAATAGTGACCCAGATCCACATAAATATGTCAGATCATTGGCAAAACACCCCACACTTTGATTCTGATGCCCTGGTTTCACAAAAGACCCAGTGTGGGGTGCAGAAGATATTAAAGCTTATAATACCCCACCCACTAAGCAGGATTCTGTAATCCACCGGCTGTGTACATGAGTTTTTACTTAATGCTGCGGTTTTTGGCTGCTGTGTCTTTGTTTAAATGCAGGAGAAGTAAAATAAATCAAAGAAGATGTCCTGTAAGGTATAAAATGCAGTCAGGTACAAGGATAAAGTAATGGGTTAAAAGTAAAAGCAATTAGGAGGAAAAATGAAAGTTGTTTGGAGTTAAGAATATACAACATAGCACAAATGTAAGAGGCTGAGTTAAGTTTCAGGACAGTGTTGGGGTTAGCCCACTGGCTTTAGGAAAAAGTTTTTTACAACTTATACTAATCCCATTTGACAGTTCCAGAGTTGGACCAGTACTTTGCATAGACCATAGACCTTTGCCCCCAATGGGGTTCAAACCCACGACCTTCAGATCCGTATTCAGGTAGTCAGATCCATACCACTGGTCCTCGGCACCCTTGGTTGTGAAATGAAGTTCAATCTAGAAAGCAGATTTAAAAGATATTTGCTGAAAAGCATGGATAAGTATGAGGTATGGTTGAGAAGACTATACTAGATCTATAGTGTCAACTTATGATCTTTGTTTGTTCGTCCCACCAAAAGAATTTCGGTCTGACATTTAGAGACGATGTCTACTTGAGACAGATATGTTCTGCCACACTGTAGTATCACACCGTAGACATGTGGCATGATACCAAATCCAGTCACATTATCCTGACACCGGGCCAACCAGTCCTGCAACTACCCTTTTAAGCTGAGCACCAAGCAAGGGAGCTATAATAACAATACCACTTTTTACTACTTTGATATTTTGTGGCCGGGGATCGAACCCAGGACCTCCAGCACCTGAGGCGGACGCTTTAACCCCTTGGCCACTGGGGAAGGTAACTTATGATGTTCTTCAATTTCCCACATAATATTAGAAAAAATAAAAAGAGATAAATTGTGCAGCAGTGGCTAACATGTACACAGTATGACTACTAGCAGCTTGCCTTGTTTAAATGTAAAAGGTCTACAGTTACTATCCATTGTCTTGTCTAACCCCAGGGAAGCACCAACCTGTCAGGCCATCTGTACAATTGCATCTTGACACTTTGCTGTAGGAATTGTGCCTAGAATCGCCTAGAATTTTGACATCTTGCCTGGAAATACTTTTTATTAATTCAATTCTCTTCTATCATTTGCATGTGAAAAAAAATCTACATTATTTTCCTCATATATGTACATGTACATGCAAAACCAAAGTTCAAATAACTGAGTGCCTCTGACTCATCTACTTTGGACTCTCGGTCTCTACCTACTCTGAACTACAGCCCCATTGTTGTTCACGATCGGAGGCACCATTAAACTTTGCATTTTAATCCTTAATTGCACTTTTTTTTATTCAATACATGACTCCATTCACTGGCTAATCCCTCGCCTGATATTGTCTCAAACCTTCATTTCCCGTCTCCAGCAGTGAAGAGCAGCATTCAGATTTCAAGTTTCTTGATTAAAATAAAATTACAGTAATCCAGCATGGTTTCCATGGGAATGTGGCATCGCTAAGGTTTGCCTCTCTCAGTTCCATGGTGGACTGGATAGGAGTCTGTGGGAGGGACATTGACATTGATCGCCAGTCCTGAAGATATTAGGTCTTGCAGGCATCCACCCCTTCTGTTGTTATTAACAACAGCGTCATGTGTTGATAATTTTTCAATCATGGCCTCAATGACATTCCAAAAGATTTCTTGGTTTTCAGAAACTATAAAATTCGGTCTTAAAATTGTGATACTGGCTTCTGTAATAGATTCTCATGATTTTTAAAATTAGAAATTTCAATTCGAAAGTTTCTGTGGAAAAATAAGACACATCTTCTCCTACGATAACAATAGAAATGTTAATGTAATTCAAAATGGCATGATCAAAATATGCAGAACTTAAATTGTATTGTGGAATCTCGTTTTTAAACTGTTTCAGATTCCAGTGATTTTTTCACAATTTTTGTGAATGGACCATGTTTTTCAATATTGGGAAATTTAAGATCAAATTTTACTTTAATGAAAATATTATTTATCTTAGAATTTTTTTCAGCAATATCATATTTTTATCTTCAATTTCCTTGAAACATTTTAACATTTAAAGTTCAAATCACACTTCGTTGTAACTTCTAAACATGCTCTCAAATGATTCCCCTCTTCTTTTTTATTGCTGAACAAAAATTAAAAAAACTAGATTTCATTCGTTGATACGAATGATAGGACTTTCTGCTAACATTGAAAAATATAAAGATTAATTCCGTTAGTAAGAATATATATTAAATTCCCTACCTTTTACTCTTTTTTTTTTCGTATGGACTTCTCATGCATGAACTTTTTGAAATAAGCCATATTCCAAAAATAAACAAGTAACAGGGATTTGAAGTTCAGTAGAATTTAGTATTCCGTATATATAAGAAAAAATATGTTTTGTATGTATGGAGTACTATTATTTTCAGAATTTTATTTTAAATTACTGAACTTCAAATCCCTGTGATATTTATTTCAATTTAAAAACACACACTCACAGACAAGTGAATTTATATCTAAGTCTTTAAATAATTTATTTTACAACAAGAAAATTACCAAGAAACAGCTGATTTCTCCATACTGCCTGGGTTTTTTTTTTCTTTCAACGCCTGAATAGTCAGCCCTTTAATAATTTAAATTTAACGGTTTGACAGATTGCGGGAAAATAATCGCAATATCGCTGACCAATTTCGCAGCGTAAAAATCCGAATCATCCCGAAATGTACTGCGCTGCTGGTCCAGGTTGTTGTTCTTTTCTCGGATTCGCATATATTTCAAACAAATAAACATTCAAAGGAGGATTATTTTCACGACAATTTTGTATATTTCGATAGAGAAATATATATTTGAGTGATTCCGTATGTTAACTTCATAGATTTATTTGAATGATTTGAAAAAACGGAGTTGAAGCGAGTCGACCCCTGAAAAGATGTCCACCCTTATTGATAGTGTATGTACAGTGTGTGTGTGTGTGTGGTGTGTGTGTATGGGAGCAAGTCCCTGTGGCCTAGGTCACACATTCAGGATTTTTACTGCCGTCCTTGATAGGACCATTCCCGATTAAAATGTGTCAAAAGTCTGATCAAGATCCTGTGATTCGTGGCTGGAAATTCAAACTTTTATTAAAATTTGTAAAAAACATTTATTTAATCACGACAACAATCAGATATTGTTCAGGAGGCGTCCCGATCCAGCCGTTTCCAGCAGAATTCGTCCCGATTATCCGTTCTCAATCCGATTCTGATCCGATACAGCAGAATTTGTCACGACATAGTCACGATTGTAATCCGACTAGACAAAATCGGCTGAGTTTCCCGAATGTTACGGGACGCACCTAACTGTCAGGAGTGCTTGGCCGACCTCTCCGGACCATTCCCAATCCGTAGGACTCTGTTACGAACATATACGACTGCGTTCAGACAATGACAGGACATTGAGGATAGTAATCCGACTTTTTCGTTTTTCGTGTCGTAGCGCTGTCTGATCTCAAACGGGAGCCATAATCGACACTGTGTGAACGCCGCATTACAGACAAATTAGCTTGCAGCGTCTTGAACGGATGACATGTGTTGATCATTTTGTTTAAAACGTCTACACTTATACACGCTCATGGTATCTCAAGCTGGCAATTAAATTACATTGTACTATAACATATATTTTCACATAGGTTATCATTTATCATAAATTTGGAATATAGCTTGTACAACATTTATCGATAGATGCAACAATAAAGTTGGGAAATTGCAATGTTTCAACAACGGTCTAAATGACATGTGTCAAAACGCTCAAAGGATTATGGGTAACACAATGCTGCAACTGATATTCATAAGTAACGTAAATAAAATGATTTGACAAAACATCAAATCATTGTCAACACTTGTTTAATTTGTTTGTTTGTTTGTTCGGTTTAACGTCCCACCGACAGTATTTCAGTCATTTGGAGACGATGTCTACTTAATGCAGTTATAGTGCTGCCACACTGCAGTTTCACGTCGTAGACATGTGGCATGATATCACACCCAGTCACATTATCCTGATACCGGGCCAACCAGTCCTGCAACTACCCTTATATGCTAAGTGTCAAGCAAGGGAGCTATAACAGTACCATTTTTTACGACTTTGGTATCGAACCCACGACCTCCCGCTCTCGAGGCGGACGCTCTAAACACTCGGCCACCGGGAACGGTACACCTGTTTAGCTAGTAATATCAATATGATATAAGTAAAAGTTTTTTTTTCAATTTATATGACTAATACATATCTGTAAACTTACATTTTCCGAAAATGCTTCAATTAAGGTGAAAGCGAAAGTAGGATATTTTATGAAAATTCTTACAAATGGCTTTATATTCGTATTTTTTATGTAACTTCCTTATTTCTTGATCAATTTCAAAACTCTAGGTGCCAAAATAATCGTCTTAAAATTCTCTACATCTCACTTGCTTAATGTAAAACTTATTTCTAATGATTCTTAAGATATAAGTCGTAAAATTCTGACATGACGGCAAAATCGCTGAAATTCTATATGTTTAAATTTTTATTTTTGATGTTACTTCCTTATACTTTGATCAATTTCAAAACTTAAGGTACCAAAATAATCGTCTTAAAATTCTCTACATCTCATTCGCTGAATGTGTTGACTTATTTCATATGGGTTTTAAGATATAAGCCTTGAAACTCTTACATAACGACAAAATCGCTGAAATTCTACATGTTTAAATTCTTATTTTTGATGTAACTTCCTTATACTTGGATCAATTTCAAAACTTTAGGTACCAAAATAATCGTCTTAAAATTCTCTACATTTCACACGCTTTATCTATAGGAATATTTTTAATACTTTTTGAGATACAAGCTCTTAAACCTCTTGAAAAATGAAAAAAATCACCAAAGCTAAATTTTTTTTTCCCCATTTCTCCATGAATCTTAGGTAAATCATTAAACTTTAAGCATCAAAAGAACGGCCAAACATTGCAAAAAATATTCATCATCATATTTTCAAAAATCAAAGAATTTCGAGATATAAACTGTTAAACACACTGAGGGTTACCGAATTTTGTTTTTTCCGCCATAACTCAACCGATTCAACCCCGATCATCAAAAACTAAATATAATCTAAAAGGTCTTTCTAAGCACTACAAATTATACGCATAGTGTCTCGATAGAATATTTACCGTTTTTGAGATATTTAAGGCCGAAGAAAAACCCGATAATTGATATATGACCTTGACCTTTGGGATTTTCCGGAAACGGAAGTGACATGGCTCTATAGATTCTAATACTGCATCTTCAGACAAAATTTCAAGTAAATCATGCAAAAAATAAAGCCTACAGGGCTTAAAAACCGTTAAGTTTTAATACGAAAGTTTTAAGAGCATTATGACGTCATGTGACGTCATATCGCGTTCATCTTTTCAGAATGTATAGAAGATCTGGAAACCCTAAATCTCAGCTTTCTAGCTTTTCTGGAAGCGATTTTATACGCATTTGAAATTTGACGTCATTAGTTCGAATCTTGGATTCGCCATAAAACAATTGCCTTTTCGAATTTGGAAAAACGGACACCGGCATGCACAACTAGAACCTAACATACACATTCTGTGAAATTTTGATGAAAATCGATCCAGAAATAATGGCTGTAGACCGCGTACAAACTTTTTCACCTGACGTCAAATCTGACGTTATATGACGTCATATGAATATACAATTCATTGCATCCAAAAGCTCATGGTTTGAAATATATGCCATAAAATTTTCATTGTTCTGAGTCAATGGCAACACCTCGAAATTAACACAAATATAAGAGGAAGAAAAAAAGAATAAGAAGAAGAAGAAGAAGCAGAAGAATAATAAAAAAACAGTACAAACCCAATATGACTTTCTGCCTGTAGGCAGAAAGTCCTAATATAAAAGGTTGCTAGAGTAGGCAGGCTTTCAAATATTTAATTTAGAAATACATGTTAGTAAAAATGAAAAGATCCTGACAAATCAGAAAAAGCTGTTGAGCTCTTGTATTGTTTCTGTGAATATTTTATTGATTGCCATTCCATTTGAAAGTTAAACTCCTTTAAATTAGAAGCAAATTCTGCCGTGTGATGCTGATGATATTTACACATGCCATGAATGTAAAACCAGCTTTTCTTGAAGCCATTCTTTAATTAGATGACAGTTTAATATCAGTATGGTGAGCAGGCATAGTTTGGAAATCAGAAAGATTCTTGATGGTAATTGTTATCTTTTTTGTGTTTGTTAGGGGACCAGTTTTGCATGTGTTTCATGGCTGATTGATTTTTTATTGTTGACATTACTAATTTCAAAATCAAATGCAATATTTGTTGGTAAAAGGGAGGAGTTTTTGTAGTATAAAAAAAAATCAGTTTAAGATGCTGTTGAGGGAGTTGACATGTTTGATTTCAGTCTGATAAGGAATAGGCAGATGATGCAGTGTGACACAGGATGGAGTGAAGGCTATATCCTCTCTTTCACTTTCATTGAGTTGTTCTTGGGGATGGTATATAAGCTTAACAAAGGGGCAAGAAACAGACTATTGTGGGTAGGTGTTAAATGTGATAACAGACTATTGGGGGGGTAGGTGTAAAATGTGATAACAGATTTTTGTGGGTAGGTGTTAAGTGTGATAACAAGCTATTGTGGGTAGGTGTTAAGTGTGATAACAGACTATTGGGGGTATGTGTAAAATGTGATAACAGGCTATTGTGGGTAGGTGTTAAGTGTGATAACAGACTATTGGGGGTATGTGTAAAATGTGATAACAGACTATTGTGGGTAGGTGTATAATGTGATAACAGACTTTTGGGGGGTAGGTGTATAATATGATAACAGACTATTGGGGGTATGTGTAAAATGTGATAACAGACTATTGTGGGTAGGTGTATAATGTGATAACAGACTATTGGGGGTAGGTGTATAATGTGATAACAGACTATTGTGGGTAGGTGTATAATGTGATAACAGACTATTGGGGGTGGGTGTATAATGTGATAACAGACTATTGGGGGTAGGTGTATAATGTGATAACAGACTATTGGGGATAGGTGTTAAGTGTGATAACAGACTGGGGGTATAAAATGTGATAACAGACTATTGGGGGTGTATAATGTGATAACAGACTATAGGGGGGGGTGTATAATGTGATAACAGACTATTGGAGGGTAGGTGTATAATGTGATAACAGACTATTGGGGGGGGGTAGGTGTATAATATTATAACAGACTATTGGGGATAGGTGTTAAATGTGATAACAGACTATTGGGGGTGGGTGTATAATGTGATAACAGAAAATAAGGGGTAGGTGTTAAGTGTGATAACAGACTATTGGGGGTAGGTGTATAATGTGATAACAGACTATTGGGGAGTAGGTATATAATGTGATAACAGACTATTGGGGGAAGTGTTAAGTGTGATAACAGACTATTGGGGGTAGGTGTATAATGTGATAACAGACTATTAGGGGGTAGGTGTATAATGTGATAACAGACTATTGGGGGGTAGGTGTATAATGTGATAACAGACTATTGGTGGTAGGTATATAATGTGATAACAGACTATTGGGGGTAGGTGTATAATGTGATAACAGACTATTGGGGATAGGTGTATAATGTGATAACAGACTATTGGGGGGTAGGTGTATAATGTGATAACAGACTGTTGTGGATAGGTGTGAATAGCATAGTTTATACTTTCCACAAGAATGACAACCCAATGACATTATGAAAAGAGAGAATAGAAATCACTTTGTGTAGTCCTGTCTATATTGTAATCAAGTATAGCAGCTGTTGCATTGACCTTCAACCTTATGAATATTCATATACATATTAACAACTTGATTAATATTAATTTACTGAAATTTAAATGGTATTTGGACCAATGGGTGTTTCCTTGCCATTCAGATTGTAAAAAAATTGAGCTACAATATCATATGAGCAAACCAACTCCTCTGCTTGTTAAGGTAAAGTCTCTGTAATGGGTCTCCTATGTCTTGGACCACTTAACCTCTACCAAGATAACCAAAGTACCCTAATGAAACATTAGGAAACATTGGTTATCTCCCCATGAAAGGCCATGAGGTCAGAAATGTAATGGAACCATTACAGGGATTTTAAGGTAAAGGCTTAGGGTTGTTTCAGGACATTGCACAGCCTCTTCGAATTGTTTGTTAACTGTCACAAAATGTAACTTGGAATAAGTTTATCAAGGTCACTGTTTCTAAAGAAATGAAGGTTGCTATTGAATCATACTGCATTATATCTTTACAACAATCACATCTAACTGTTGAGTTTGTTTTTTTTCTTGTGGGAAAATCAGCAGTGGTTTTCACAAACTGAAAATTTCTCATCATTTTTCTCCCCCAGGAATAATGCGAAGATAGCTGCACCCTTATCATCATTGATTATATATTTATATATATATAATTATATGGATAAGAATTGGGCAAATCTTTGTAACTTGTCATAATTATATTCCCTTGTTTATAATATTGTCTTACATCCAAGGAGATATGTTTGAGAATGTTTAAAATAAAAAATAATGCTATTAAAAAGATTTGAGATACTAAGAATTATCCTGAAAAATTACCTGAAATAGTCTGAATTTGATTTTTTTGTGTGTTCTTTTAGTCACATAGCCTGTTAAGGTATAAGCTTTTTATATTTGTCATTCATGAAAAGTTTTACTGAGAAAATGATCATTTTTCTAATATTTCCATTAAGAACCATGAAACACACCCCATTATAACACACCCCATTATAATACACTCCATTATAATACATCCCATTATATCACACTCTATTATAACATATTACATAAAAACACATACTCAATCAATTATAACACACTCCATTATAACACATCCATTATAACACATTCCATTATAAACATCCAATTATAACACATTCCATTATAATACATCCAATTATAACACATTCCATTATAACACATCCAATTATAACACATATCATTATAACACATCCAATTATAACACATTCCATTATAACACATCCAATTAAACACATTCCATTATAATACATCCAATTATAACACATTCCATTATAACACATCCAATTATAACACATTCCATTATAACACATATCATTGTAAGACAATTCATTATAATATACTCCACTATAACACAAATCTAATTTAACAAAGTTGGATATTGGAACCAAAGTCAGTTTTCTTTTTGGATGAACTGAAGTGCATTTTGGGAATCATTTAGTTGATTTAAGATGCATTTTATGATTTATTTTGTTGAATTGAAGTGCATTTTCACATAAGTCATTATTTTACAGTTTCTGAAGTTGATCCAAACATATAATGTTTTTAATTTCTTTTACATGATTGATATAGACAATTTTCCTCAGTTTTGGGCAGGGAAGATTCAGTCTGTAACATTAATAAGTCTACATAGGCTGTCATCTTTATCGTTTAAAGATATTCTCAGTTTGATATCTCCATAACATAAAATTTTCCCAGTATTTCTGTAATACTCATGTCTTCTATAGCAATTTGGAGCTGTATATAGTATAGCTATCACTGAAATCTCTAAAATAAGGCAGACGAGCTATAGCATTGTATTATGCCTTGAACTTGTTGGTGGCCTAGTGCTTAGAGCATTAGCTTTGGAAGATGAAGATGAAAGGCTCGATTCTCAACCCTTACATGTCAAAGTTGTTGAAAAATGGCACTGGTAGCTTCCTGGTGGGGTGTCAATCACGGATAATTAGAGTGGTCTCAGGATACTGTGACAAGGTGTGAAAGTAATGCCACATGTCTACAGCGTGATGATGTAACGTGGCAGAACTATATCTTTCTCAGGTGGCCAGGTTGCTAGTTGACCAAGGCTAATTAGGTTATTAATTAGATTTCCCAATGGAAGATCTTGTTATAAGTTTTATTAAGGTCACAGATTGGCAGGCATGCCTTGGTCATCATTCTCTGGCTTGACTGTAACTTTGGCAGATATTTTGAAATAACTGGTTACAATAAATAAATATTTTTAGGGAGAGCAAAACTAGGCTAAATGCTTATAGAAATCTGTGCACTTAGCCAAGTTTTGCTCTCATGCCTTGTTTTTGTTCAGCATGATGAGACGGTATGCAGGCACGTAACTTAGGTCCAAGTATGCATTTAGAGGTTGAAGGTCAAAAACTTGTGTGTGCTATGGTGGAGTGTGTGCTATAGTTGAGTGTGTGCTATAGTGGTGTGTGCCATAGTTGAGTGTGTGTTATAGTTGAGTGTGTGTTATAGTTGAGTGTGTGCTATAGTTGAGTGTGTGCTATAGTTGAGTGTGTGCCATAGTTGAGTGTGTGCCATAGTTGAGTGTGTGCTATAGTTGAGTGTGTGCTATAGTTGAGTGTGTGTTATAGTTGAGTGTGTGCTATAGTCAAGTGTGTGCTATAGTTGAGTGTGTGCTATAGTTGAGTGTGTGCTATAGTTGAGTGTGTGCTATAGTTGAGTGTGTGCTATAGTTGAGTGTGTGCTATAGTTGAGTGTGTGCTATAGTTGAGTGTGTGCTATAGTTGAGTGTGTGCTATAGTTGAGTGTGTGCTATAGTTGAGTGTGTG